>BSBN01001485.1:2400000-3000000 GCA_027924645.1 Cunninghamia lanceolata | reverse complement strand
TTTATTCATCTTTAAAAATTGAGTTACAACAAATTGCATAATTTCTTTTCTTAAATAAACAACATGATACAAATATGACATTTTGTCTTCTACAAGTACAAATATCTGCAATAGATAATCATTTACATGCCTTTTAAAACACAAGTCACAAGAATTATTGCTTCCAAATATTTGACATCTTTATCACAAGCCTCGACATGTTTTCTGCTAGAGAGAGAGAGAGCATCTTCCTAGTGGTTTTCCTCCAACCACAGACCAATGGTCTCCCACACATCTTCCACATAGGAAGTGGCCCTAGCCTTCATGAGGAATATAGACCAAAGGTGACCAGTGGTAATTTGCCTTTCGAGTAGATAGTGTTGTATCTTACATAACTCTAATAATCATACAACCCTAGATACCCTCTAGCTAAGTATGATTTTTCCAATAGGCTATGCAATCCAGATATGGTGAACCAATAATACATGCAGAAAATGAATGCATTATAGGCTATGCAATCTAGTTACGGTGAACCGATAATACATGCAGAAAATGAATGCATTACTTTGGCCAAAGTTTCAATATCAATATACGTTTGCAATGAATGTGGTCGTTATGTTCACCCACCGTAACTCAACTTGGATACTATCATATTGTAATGCTCCGCCAAGGAACCCAGAGGATAACACAACTAAGCTTACAAAAAGCACAAATATTTTTTTTAAAATGAAAGAAATAACAACAATCATATATTATTCATAACTTTTAAATTAAGCTTTATCCTCTAGGGTTCCACGGCTGCATTACTAACGAATTAAAACAAGATCTAACCAACATTATGAATAAACTAACAACCATAGTTCATTCTAAGTCTATTTGCATTAGATGAATAAACACATACAATTCCATATTATATCATTAGATAAGTAACATCAGGATCCTGCGCATAGGATCACAAGTACATAAACAAGTTCCTTTATAAGAGAGTACAACATTACATTGTTTACAATATCGCTATTCATATTACATTGGATTACATACATTAATTTAACAGTACATGATTCAATTGATATACAAGATTGAAACATGATCATAAGTATCTGTCTCCTCAAGCTAGAGTAAGATCTGAAATCTGCCATACAAGGTACATCCTTCTCGCACATGAGCAACAAGGGAAACCAATGGAGATAAAAGCACAACCACCCAACCATGTGGAACCCTAAGGTCCACCCCTCGTGCTAGGAGATAACAATAAGGTCACACTAAGAAAACAATCAAGAAAGACAGTAGACTAACAGGTGCAAGGACTACACAAGACTTCAATACAACACGGGTGAATAACAACATCACAAGTAACACAAACAACACTTCTAGAGGCAATCATACAATGAAAGGGAAAAAAACACATTAGGGAGTGCTAGACTGCAGTAGGGAAGAGTGTCATTGCATGGTCCTAACATGGGTTATCCTGGCAGTCTCTTACCGAACGCCGGCCCCCATCCATGGGTTATCCTGGTAGTCCAGTCGGCCCCCATCTATGGTTATCCTGGAAGTCTCTCACTAGATGCCGTCCCCATAGGATGACACATGCAGAACCAACATTCCGTTCGTGGGGACAAGGAAGTTGATCTTGTCAACCACGACCTTCTCATCCTATCCTTAGCTTGAATGAGCACTATAGGCATGGCCGAGGCATCCAATTATCTTATTTAGTGTGGAAACTATCCAACCCTCTAAATTTATTATTAAGTTATCACTGGATTAAAACTTCTAATAGGTTATCCTAGTAGCCACTTTAAGCACCGGCCCCACATTGAAAGCCACTCCCCTACCTGCATCTAGAAGACCCTATCCATCAAGCAAGGCAATTACCATCACAATGACAAGTAACATATACAACATGCAAGGCATTTACCTTCTTGCATATAAATCATAATCATAGGGACCAATTCTTGTCCCAAAACATAAACCAAGCATGAACTATCACATTCTCATCATGTTGCATTTACAACATAGAATACACATCATTTTACATCACACAGAGCAAGGCATTATCCATCTTGCATAGTCATCATAACCACATGAATAGGTACACTGAGAAAGGCATTATCCATCTTGCATAGTCATCATAACCCCATGAATAAGTACACTGAGCAAGGCATTATCCATCTTGCACATGTATCATACTAACATGAATAGGAGACAATATTTCAAGAATGCATTTCATTCAACTCACATGATGCACACATAGCCAACCCCCACAGAATCACACCCTCCTAGGCCTCTGGAAACAACTTCCCCAAATGACACAACACTTGACACTATTAAAAACACAATGGTTTCACATCACATTCACTCTCAAAGCACATCATAAATTAATACCCTTCAACAATATTTTTAAGGAATGTAACATTAATCCAAGCATGATCAATCATCTAACAATTATAAAGTGAATCTATCTCAATAATATAGAACTATAACTTTCTAATCACCAGTAGCAGTTATAATATGATCATAAGATATAAGTATTCACGAGTATCAATATTTTAACTAATAATTCTCAAGACTTATAAATCAAATCTTAAATACATTGTTTACAAACCTAATTCCAAACCTACTTATCATATTTCTACTAATAAATCGTAATAAAATCAATATCAATTTAAATTAAATTTATCAACATTACTATACAATCACTTTATCCAAATTGAATTCCTCTACTTCTATTCTATATAGATTTAATAGCCTTTTATAACCTAACAAACAACCAAAATAAGTAAAGTTATTTATAATTGAAAGCATATTCACCTACGGTAGCCTAGATAAGAAGATATAATTGTTGGAACTGCTTAGGTAATGTTTTTTTTGACAAACACCTCAAAGGGACGACATCTCATGGATATCAATGATTGCAGGATCAACACAAAATGAATTTGTTGAGAAGGCTTTAGAAGCTACCAACAATACAAAGTGTGAAAGCATAGACAGGGCACGCAGACTGATTAGTCAAATGCCTCAAAGAGAATCATATGATGGAAAGCAATGATTGTAGGCTATGCACAACACGAATTTGTTGAAAATTTTTAGAGAAACCCATTTCAAAAATATAGAGTTATTGATGACACAACTAATTGTTTTAACAAAGACGAAACGGGTGAGAGGTAGACAGGCACAAAATATTCATATCTCCAAAATGACAAACTGGGTAAGGCTGATTTTTGGATATGATTTATATAGCTAGGTCTCTCACCATATATAAAAATTCTAGAGGAACCTATTTTGTAAAAATAAAGTTATGGCTGACGCAACAGACTGATAAAACATAGACGAAATGGTTGAGAGATAGAAAGACCCAAAATATTCATATCTCCAAAATGACAAACTAGGTATAGCTCATTTTCGGATATGATTTAGAAAACTAAGTCGCGCATAAAAATTCTAGAGGAACCCAGTTCATAAGAATAAAGTTATGGCTGGCGCAACAGAACGATAAAACATAGACGAAATGGTTGAGAGATAGACAGTCCCAAAATATTCATATATCCAAAATGACAAACTGGGTATGGCTAATTTTTGGATATGATTTAGAAAACTAGGTCATGCACCATATATAAAAATTTTAGAGGAACCTAGTTTGTAAAAATAAAGTTATGGCTGATGTAACAGACTGGGTTTAGAATATGTACAAAAGAATTCACAGAATATTTCATTAAATTTAATGCAACAATAAATCATTTTCATATATCAGTTCATACCTGGAATATTGCTTCTATCACATCTTCACAAAATTTCCAAGCTCGCATCCATTTTTCCCAAGTCTTTTCTTTTAGAAGCTATGGTTTACGGTGCGAAAAAAAAAAAAACTTCCTGAGAGAGAAATCCCCAAAACATAAAACATATTCTCCATTTGAAAATGCACGCTCCTCCATCCAAATTATGTTTTAAGATTTCAAAATGAAGCTGAGCATGCATAACCACCCCCCATGATTTCTTCCAGAAGATTCTCATTAATTACTTTCTTACAATTTACTATTTTTTTCATTTACAACCAAACAAAAATAGTTTATTTCTACTTTTCTAAAATTAGTCTCTTACTAAAAAAAAATTATTTCTAAGATTCCCTCTTGAGATGAGTAAGTGCCACTTCCTCCAAGTGGCCAAAATAGAAAATAATTAGTCAAGTCAATAATAATAAAGAAAGAGAATTTTTTTCAGACATAATAATACATATTTCCCCACAACTATAATTTACATAAAAGTATCTATATTTATTTATCTCTAGTTTGCAATTGTATTTATTATTATTATTATTATTTATTAACTTAACTTCTAATATAATATAATTTCCCATAGACTTAAATTTACATAAAAACATTTGTATTTATTTAATTATAAAAAATGCCTTCATAACTAATAATATTAGTTTAATGCAATAATTAACCAAATTATTAATCAAACAATTCTAAACTAAATGACCCAAATATTGAACAATACCTGACACTATGCACAATCAGAAAGCAAGACCACCACAACAATGACTGACTATCATGCCCATACCGACAACACTGACTAGGTGCAAAATTAGATACTCATCCTTTTCAAGGATGATGGCTAACTAGGGGACCATATGTTATCTCCGTTCAATAGTTCCATTGGTTTTAAGGCACGCTCATACCTATCAATTCAGGTGGAGTTAATGCCTGATACCTACATCCTGCAGCAACCAAACAGTCGAACAAATAAACACACACACACACGCACATATATATATTCATATAGTCAATTACACTGTGGAAGGGAATCTTAGCGTAGTAGGGTACTCACGCATGAGTAATACGACACTGTCCCTTTCAACAACACATCAAACACACAATCACAACACACATAGCAATCAGTTACTGAATGACTAAATAAGAACCATCATCAGATAATCGCATGATACACATAATAAGATTTATCCACACAAAACATCACAACATAACATCCTCTGATACAAAATCAGTCACATAACAATCAATTCTAACATATAACAATAATAGAAAGATCAACATCATAATCACCTGAATGTAAAACAATGTCAGAGCATATGAATTATTAGTGTCGCAACAAAGATTATCACTAAAACATACTAACTGTCATATGAAACCACACATGAGCATAATCAGGAATGTCATCAACATGAATGTAGCATCTACCAACATCATATAATGTACAACATCAACTGTCTAACATACCATAAATATTCCTATTATTTTACCTTCATCTTCATGCTCCTTAGCTAATCCATCTGCACATCCAAGATGAGAATGGAGGGACATTACATCCTCCCCCCCTAAAACTTGACTTACTCTTGGAAGTCACAGACTAGGGTGGAAACATAATATATTAGTATTGTAATTTTCAATTGCCAACATACACATCCATATTAAGTAATTGTTCATAAGACATGCACAATCGTTGAATAAAGACAAGGACATCAATTCCTCACCTTAAGACGTATCATGTGATCTAATTATAACCAATCACACATATTTTGAGAATTTCAAACGGTTTAGGAAATTGCATTCATATATTAACAAGGAAAAAATACATCTCATCTCTTATTTCCACTATGGTTCCAACTAATTACCAAACATGCAAAGTATAATCCTCCGCGGAGTCCTCCCTTGAACATACTATCAGAGGTTCAAAATGAACATGATAGAAACTTGACACGAAACAGGGCCAACAAAAACAAACATTCGGAATAGCTACCATAGAAATTAAAAAAAATGCAAATCCAAGTGGGGGAATAATTAAATTCAATCTTAAGTCACAAAATACCAGCAATTTTCAACAATAAATCAAGTATAAAGAAAAGAGTTTTGGTGACCACTCCTATCATAAGAGAGTTCAAAGAAAATAAATTCACTGTTAGCCCACCAACAACACATGAAACAACTATAAAAAAAATTCCAAAACAATCAAATTACAAATAGATCCACATCACGGTGTGACTCATTTAAGCCACAAAAGGGAGTATCTGCTACACCACCCCAGGACTCAAAGTCTAGAATGTGTTAGAGAATGTACACCAAAAACACGGACAAATAAGTTTTCTACATCTTCATATCTAAGTAACTTTTATATAAAAATTTAACGTAACAATCGCTACTTATATACAAAAATTTTCTATCATTAATGCAGTACAATTTCTTTTTTTACCAATATATGAACATATGCAATTACTTCCTTATGCAAGAATATATTTACAAAGGGAATGTATGATATCACACACAAGAATAATTCAAAACTCTAATTGACTTAGAGTATCACATTCATGATCTCATGGGTCCAACACAAGCTCCAATTTGATCTCCTGCACACAGTTCTTACACAGGCATACACAATGTTAACTTTCATAAATCACAACATAACTTCCTCATGAGGTCATGGCCAACTAGGAGATATCAAATTATCAATCAACCATTTAAAGATACCCCACATACAGCAACACCACATAACCACATGACTCGCGATGCATGATGCCACTGAATGATTAAATCATTTCAATACTGACACACTATAATGCAATTAACATAAAGATGGTATGGTGCTTCTACACCCATAGCTAAACATAACCCCCAAGTATGATTACTTCACCAAACTAGGGAACATAAAACACCACTGGCCTTTCACAACACCCCACACAGAATGGGTATATGCCATTTACATCACTAGAGGAGGCAAATACCACACTCCTAATTACATGCACTAACAATAATCATACTTCTTTCTTCTAAAGCACTAGAGACCACAAGAGGAACTCAAGGCCTCAACAAATCAGCAAGCACTAACATACAGGAAACACATATTGTTAGATACATCATCACATTTTCAAAAAAGGAGGGAGAACACATAGCAGACACATAAGTAAAACAAGGCATAAATAATTTATTTCTTCTAGAATCAAAGAACAAGTCTATAAATTTATCAACCTTCTAACATCAGACTAAGGCACATAGGTGAGAGGTACTATTACTAACTCGCCGCAAGGAGAAAAATGCTTAACCTAGAGCAACAACAACAATCTAGAGGTCCCATTGTTGCAACCTAGGCTTTGATACCAAATGTAATGCCTTGCTAAGGAACCTAGAGGATAACACAACTAAGCTTACAAAAAGCACAATTTTTTTTAAAAAAAATGAAAGAAATAACAACAATCATATAATTATTCATAACTTTTAAATTAAGCTTTATCCTCTAGGGTTCCACGGCTGCATTACTAACAAACTAAAACAAGATCTAACCAACATTATGAATTAACTAACAACCACAGTTCATTCTAAGTCTAATTGCATCAGATGAATAAACACATACAATTCCATATTATATCATCAGATAAGTAACATCAGGATCCTGTGCATAGGATCACAAGTACATAAACAATTTCCTTTACAAGAGAGTACAACATTACATTGTTTACAATATCGCTATCCATATTACATTGGAGTACATACATCAAGATAACAGTACATGATTCAACTGATATACAAGACTGGAACATGATCATAAATATCTATCTCCTCAAGCTAGAGTAAGATCTGAAATCTTCCATACAAGGTACATCCTTCTCACACATAATCAATAGCAAGGGAAACTAATGGAGATAAAAGTACAACCACCCGACCATGTGGAAACCTAAGGTCCACCCCCCGTGCTAGGAGATAACAATAAGGTCCTACTAAGAAAACAATCAAGAAAGACAGTAGACTAATAGGTGCAAGGACTACACAAGACTTCAATACAACACGGGTCAATAAGAACATCACAAGTAACACAAACAACACTTCCAGAAGCAATCACACAATGAAAGGGAAAAAACACATTAAGAAGTGCTAGGTTGCAATAGGGAAGAGTGTCATCGCATGGTCCTAACATGGGTTATCCTGACAGTCTCTCACTGAATGCTGCCCCCCATCCATAGGTTATCCTGGCAGTCCAGATGCTGGCCCCCACCTATGGTTATCCTGGCAGTCTCTCACTAGACACCGGCCCCATAGGGTGACACATGCAGAACCAACATTCCTTTCGTGAGGACAAGGAAGTTGATCTTGCCAACCACGGCCTTCTTATCCCATCCTTAGCTTGAACGAGCACTACAGGCATGGGTGAGGCATCCAATTATCTTATTTAGTGTGGAAACTACCCAACCCTCTAAATTTATTATTAAGTTATCACTGGATTAAAAACTTCCAATGGGTTATTTTGGCAGCCACTTTGGGCACCGACCCCACATTGAAAGCCACTCCCCTACCTGCATCTAAAAGACCCTATCCATCAAGAAAGACAATTACCATCACAATGACTAGTAACATACACAACATGCAAGGCATTTACGTTCTTGCATATAAATCAAAATCATAGGGACCAATTCTTGTCCCAAAACATAAACCAAGCATGAACTACCACATTCTCATCATGTTACATTTACAACATAGAATACACATCATTTTACATCACACAGAGCAAGGCATTATCCATCTTGCATAGTCATCATAACCACATGAATAGATACACTGAGAAAGAAATTATCCATCTTGCATAGTCATTATAACCACATGAATAGGTACACTAAGCAAGACATTATCCATCTTGCACATGTATCATACTAACATGAATATGAGACAATATCTCAAGAATGCATTTCATTGAACTCACATGATGCACACATAGCCAACCCCCACACAATCACACCTTCCTAGGCCTCTCGAAACAACTTCCCCAAATGACACAACACTTGACACCATTAAAAACACAATGGTTTAACATCACATTCACTCTCAAAGAACATCATAAACTAATACCCTTAAACAATATTTTTAAGGAATGTAACATTAATCCAAGCATGATCAATCATCTAACAATTATAAAGTGAATCTATCTCAATAATATAGAACTATAACTTTCTAATCACTAGTAGTAGTTATAATATGATCATAAGATATAAGTATCCATGAGTATCAATATTTTAACTAATAATTCTCAAGACTTATAAATCAAATCTTAAATACATTGTTTACAAACCTAATTCCAAACCTACTTATCATATTTCTACTAATAAATCGTAACAAAATCAATATCAATTTAAATTAAATTTATCAACATTACTATACAATCACTCTATCCAAATTGAATTCTTCTACTTCTATTCTATATAAATTTAATGGCCTTCTTATAACCTAACAAACAACCAAAATAAATAAAGTTATTTATAATTGAAAGCATATTCACCTATGGTAGCATAGATAAGAAGATATAATTGTTGGAACTGCTCATGTAATTTTTTTTTTGACAAACTCCTCAAAGGGACGACATCTCATGGATATCAACAATTATAGGATCAACACAAAATGAATTTGTTGAGAAGGCTTTAGAAGCTACCAACAATGCAAAGTGTGAAAGCACAGACAGGGCACGCAGAATGATTGGTCGAATGCCTCAAAGAGAGTCATATGATGGGAAGCAATGATCATAGGATATGCACAACATGAATTTGTTGAAAAATTTTAGAGAAACCCAGTTCAAAAATATAGAGTTATTGGTGATGCAACTAATTATTTTAACAAAGACGAAACAGGTGAGAGGTAGATAGACACAAAATATTCATATCTCCAAAATGACAAACTCGGTAAGGCTGATTTTTGGATATGATTTAAATAACTAGGTCATGCACCATATATAAAAATTCTAGAGGAACCTAGTTCGTAAAAATAAAGTTATGGCTGATGCAATAGACTAATAAAACATAGACGAAATGGTTGAGAGATAGACAGTCCCAAAATATTCATATCTCCAAAATGACAAACTGGGTATGGTTGATTTTCGGATATGATTTAGAAAACTAGGTCGCACACCATATATATAAATTCTAGAGGAACCTAGTTTGTAAAAATAAAGTTATGGCTGACGCAACAGACTGATAAAACATAGACGAAATGGTTGATAGATAGACAATCCCAAAATATTCATATCTCCAAAATGACAAACTGGGTATGGCTGATTTTCGGATATGATCTAGAAAACTTGATTGCGCACGATATATACAAATTCTAGAGGAAGCTAGTTCTTAAAAATAAAGTTATGTCTGATACAACAGACTGGGTTCAGAATATGTAGAAAAGAATTTACAGAATATTTCACTAAATCTAATGCAACAATAAATCAGTTTCATATATCAGTCCACACCTGGAATATTGCTTCTATCACATCTTCACAAAATTTTCCAGCTCACATCCATTTTCCCCATGTCTTTTCTTCTAGAAGCTATGGTTTATGGTGCCAAAAACAAAAAAAAGCTTCTTGAGAGAGAGATCCCCAAAACATAAAACCTATTCTCCATTTGAAAATGCACGCTTCTCCCTCCAAATTATGTCTTGAGATTTCAAAATAAAGGTGAGCATGCATAACCACCCCCCATGATTTCTTCCAGAAGATTCTCCTTAATTACTTTCTTACAATTTTCTATTTTTTTCATTTACAACCAAACAAAAATAGTTTATTTCTACTTTTCTAAAATTAGTCTCTTACTCAAAAGAAACAATTATTTCTAAGATTCCCTCTTGAGGTGCGTAACTGCCACTTCCTTCAAGTGGCCGAAATGGAAAATAATTACTCAAGGTAGTAATAATAAAGAAAGAGAATCTTTTTCAGACATAATAATACATATTTCTCCACAACTATAATTTACATAAAAGCATCTATATTTATTTATCTCTAGTTTGCAATTACATTTATTATTATTATTATTATTATTATTTATTAACTTAACTTCTAATATAATATAATTTCCCATAAAATTAAATTTACATAAAAACATTTGTATTTATTTAATTATAAAAAATGCCTTCATAACTAATAATATTAGTTTAATGCAACAATTAACCAAAGTATTAATCAAACAATTCCAAACTAAATGACCCAAATGCCGAACAATACCTGGCACTATGCACGATCAGAAAGCAAGACCACCACAACAATGACTGACTATCATGCCCATACCAACAACATTGACTAGGTGCAAAATGGGATACTCATCTTTTTCAAGGATGATGGCTAATTAGGGAACCATATGTTATCTCCGTTCAACAGTTCCATTGGTTTTAAGGCATACTCAGACCTTTCAATTCAGGTGGAGTCGATGCCTAATACCTGCATCCTACAGGAACCAAACAATCAAACAAATAGACAAACATATATATTCATATAGTTAATTACATTGTGGAAGGGAATCACAGCGTAGCAGGGTACTCACGCATGAGTAATGCGACAATGTCCCTTTCACCAACACATTAAACACGTAATCGCAACACATATAGCAATTAGTTACTGAACAACTAAATAAGAACCATCATCAGATAATCACATGATACACATAATAAGATTGATCCATAAAAAATATCAGAACATAACATCCTATGATACAAAATCAGTCATATAACAATCAATTCTAACATATAACAATCATAGAAAGATCAACATCATAATCACCTGAATGTAAAACAATGTTAGACCATATGAATTATCAGTGTTGCAACAAAGATTATCACTAAAACTGATGCAGGAGCATCCAGTTGTGTAAGGGCAATCTTGCATCACCCCAAAAAAGATGTGTTTCAAAATTGTTGATGTTCTTTCCATTTCTTTTCAAAATTTGTGGTTCTGGTTCCATAATCGCTTGAATAATGATGTAGAACTTTTAGTTTTTCCAAACTACTAAAAATAGCAACCTACTATTTTTAGAAAGTTTACATTTGGGCACAGAATGAAGTGAAATTGTACAGTAAGTTACATAACTGAAAAATAAGACCTTTGGTGAAGGAATCATGCAAAGATCATTTGCGAGCTGAAAGATATTAAAGTTTCCATTTCCTGAAAAATGCCTGAAAAATTATTCAAACTCAAGTTTGAGGCACTAAACGGCCCCGTACGGGCCCAAAAATGGCTAGAATCGACAGAGCGGGTTCTTAGCGCGTAGAGCACTCTATAATCTTTCTAATGCATAAAACATTTTGTCAATCGGACACCCAGATCAAAAGTTATGGCTCCCGGAAGTTGACCTATTTTTGGAGGGAGAAACAAATTTTGAAATTAAGTTGTTGGCCGCCAAAAAGGCTATTAATAACCAATTTTGGGAACCCTGGGCAGTAGTAGAGTTAAGGGGGAAAGTGTAGAGTCAAGAATATGTGGGAAAATAGAAACCCTAGTAGATTTGGGGTTATAGAAGGCTGATGATTCTAGAGTTTTGTGATAGGAAGCTGTAATGTGTTGCAACCTGTGGAGGGTTGATTCCTCTAATTATATTTGAGCTTCTGTAATGTAATAAGTTGTCCAAATCAATAAAGAAAGTTTTATTTTTTGTGTTCAATTTCTGTTGTTGTGCATTTTATGATTTACCCCCTTCATCAAGTGGTATCGAAGCAAGGATTCCTGAGTGTGTAGGCAGATTGCCGACCGTGAGGCAGTTTGCACCAGGACTTGAGGTTCTAGGTTTTCTATGGAGATCAAGATGCCTCCACGAAGAAATTGTATTGGGAGAAATGATTTGATGGAAGAGGGTTTTAGAGCCCTGCAAAGGTAAATCAATGCATTGCAAGAGGAGCTACGAAGAGGGTTTGATCTAAGAATAAGAGAAGAAAGTGAAGATGAAGCTGCAGAAGAGCTATCTGAGGAAGAACAATAAGCTGCAAGAGATCTTGCAGAAGTTAGGTTGTTAAGCACCATTTATAAGAATGGAAAGAGGCCCAGGATCAAAGTTTCTACATATTCTGGAGATTTAAATCCAGAACAACTTATTGATTGGATCAATGACATGGAGGAATATTTCAAGTATGAAGATGTGGAGGACCTAGATTGGGTCAAGTTTGCAAAAACAAAGTTGAAGGGCCATGCCAATATTTGGTGGAAGGAGGTCTAGTTAGAGAGGAACAGAAGAGGAAAATGAAATATCACCAAATGGGATTGGATGGTGGAGAAACTGAAGAAGTAGTTCATTCCCATAGACTATGAGATGAAGTTATTGAAGAAGCTGCAAGGATTGAAGCAAGGCAACAAGTCTGTTAAGGAGTATACAGAAGAGTTTTATAAGATTACTATCAGGACATGCCATGCAAAGCCCAACAAGGAGAAGGTAGCCTGTTATATTAATGGATTGAGGCCAAGTATTCAAGAGGAGCTGAGCCTGGTTAGAATGATCACCATAGAAGATGCGTACCAGTTTTCCCTAAAGGTGGAAGATAAGCTAAATAAGATAGAAAGCAAAGGGGAAGAGGTCAAGGCGGAAGGAATGGTGGAAGACCCTATGGAGGCTATAATGAAGTTCAAAAGAAAAGTGAAGAAACTGGCACCAGTCAAAATCAAAGAGGGGACAATGCCTACTGCCCTCGTGACTAGAACAATGGAGAGCAAAGAGGAAGAGGAATATGCCGACCTGGGCAAGGACCTAGAAAAGGAGGCTTTAGAGGAACCTATTACCAATGTGGAGAAGAAGGGCATCAAGCATACGAGTGTCCACAACATCAAGGAAGGACAAATAGAAGACCTGAAGGTAATGCATGAGTTGCACATGTAGATGAAGATGCATAGTCTGAGCGTTCTGAAGATGCTGAAAGGGGAGAAACCCTAGTTGTCATAAGAACTTTGTTGAATGAGGAGAAAGAACCCAATCAGAGGAAGAGTTTATTCCACACAAGGTGCAAATATTAAGGTAAGTGTTGTGATATTATTATTGATAGTGGGAGCACTGGTAATCTTATTTCAGAGGAGATGGTTGACAAGTTGAAGTTGACAAGAAGAAAGCATCCACATCTCTATCAGATTGCATGGTTGCAGAAGGACCATAGAGCTTTGGTCAATGAGTAGTGTTTAGTGAAGTTCAATATTGGGGACTACCATGATGAGGTGTTGTGTGATATCATACTGATGGATGCATGTCATATGCTGTTGGGGAGGCCGTGGAAGTATGATAGGAGCGCTATCCATGATGGCCGCACAAGCACATATTCCCTAACAAAGGATGGAGTTCGTCATAAGTTGAAGCCCTTAAAGGAGGTGGAAGAAAAGGTATGTAGTACTGCCAAAATTTGCTTGGTAAATGGTAGAAAATTTTTGGAGGGTATGAAGCATGAGTCTCAGTGGTTTGCATTGATTTCTAAGATTAGTCAAGAGAAATGTGAAGATGTACCAACAGAAGTTTTAGATATGCTGGAAGAATTTCATGACATTATCTCTGATAATGTACATGAAGGTTTACCACCAGTGAGGAAGATAAGCCATCAAATGGATTTGATACCAGGAGCTAGTTTGTCGAATAAGGCCACTCATAGAATGGCTCCAGCAGAGAGTGAAGAATTGAACAGAAAAGTTCAGGAGTTGTTGAGGAAGGGATTGATAAGAGAGAGCCCAAGTCCATGTACAGTACCTACAGTACTAGATCCAAAGAAAGATGGAGAGTAGAGAATGTGTACAGACTCATGAGCCATCAATAAGATCACAATCAAGTATAGATTTCCATTGCCCATAATGGATGACATAATGGACTATTTGAGTGGAGCCAAGTACTTCACAAAGATTGACCTGAAGAGTGGGTATCACCAGATCCGTATTAGAGAAGGAGATGAGTGGAAGACAACCTTCAAGACAAAGGAAGGTTTGTATGAGTGGTTAGTCATGCCATTTGGGCTAACCAATGCACCGAGCACATTCATGCGGCTCATGAATGAGGTACTAAAAGAATTTTTGGGAAGTTTTGTTACTGTCTATTTAGATGATATTTTGATTTTCAGTAAGACTTGGGATGAGCATATGATGCATATCATAAGAGTTTTTGAGAAGCTGAGGGAGGAGAAGTTGCTAATTAACCTAAAGAAATGTAGTTTTACAAAGGAGTTGGTATACCTGGGATTTGTTGTCTCAGAGGAAGGTCTTAAGATGGACCCAGAAAAAGTAAGGGCTATCATTGAATGACCTACACCAAGGAGTACCAAAGAGGTAAGATGTTTTCATGTTTTGGCAAGTTTTTACAGTAAGTTTATCAAGAATTTTAGTAGCATTTTTGCACCCCTAACTGAGAAAATAAGAGGGGATAGAAAAGAGTTTAGATGGACTAAAGGAGCAGACAAAAGCTTTGATACATTGAAGCAGAAAGTCATAGAGCAACCTGTTTTGGCACTTCTAGATTTCAATAAGGTATTTCAGGTAGATTGTGATGCTAGTGGTAGTTCTATAGGAGTTGTTTTGAGCCAAGAAGGTAAGCCCATTGCGTATTTTAGTGAGAAGCTTAATGATGCCAAGAGAAAGTATTATATTTATGATTAGGAATTTTATGCAATGGTTCAGGCTTTGAAGAAATGAAGACATTATTTGTTGCCAAAGGAGTTTGTTTTATATACTGATCATCAGGATTTGGAAGATCTTAATAGTCAAGGAAAGTTGAACCAGAGGCACTTAAAATGGGTTGAGTTTTTGCAGAGCTATACTTTTGTTTTGAAGCACAAGAGTGGGAAGTCTAACAGAGTTGCAGATGCCTTGAGCAGAAGGCAAAATTTGTTGACAGAAATGAAGATATAGGTTGTTGGGTTTGATGAGCTCAAAAGTTTGTATCCTGAAGATCCAAATTTTGCTGAGGCTTGGAAAGCTTGTCTGGAACCTGTTACTTTAGACATGACAAAATGGTTAGATTTCATAATCCAAGATGGCAAGTTGTTTAAAGGAAGCCAATTGTGCATTCTAAGGAGTTCCATGAGAGAGAACCTGATTAAGGAGAAGCATAGTGGAGGATTGGCTGGACACTTTGGTCAAGATAAGACCATTTCTATTGTTGGTGAAAATTATTATTGGCCACAATTGTAGCAGGATGTGAGGAAATTTGTGCAGAGTTGCAGAGTGTGTCAAATGACAAAAGGAACAAGTCAGAATACAGGTCTATATCAGCCACTACCTATACCAGAGAAGCCATGGGATGATATTAGTATGGATTTTGTTCTTGGTTTACCAAGGACACAAAGAGGACATGATTCCATTTTTGTGGTGGTGGATAGATTCTCAAAGATGACACATTTCATTCCTTGCAAGAAGACTAATGATGCTATCCATATTGCTGAATTATTTTTCAGAGAGGTGGTGAGATTACATGGTCTACCAAAGAGCATAGTTTTAGATTGAGATACCAAGTTTGTTGGTTATTTCTGGAGGGCATTGTGGAAGAAGTTGAAGATAGATTTGAAGTTTGGTTCTGCACACCATCCACAGACTGATGGACAGACGAAAGTGGTGAATAGGAGTTTGGGTAACCTGCTACGATGCTTAGTAGGAGATAAGCCCAAGGGATGGGATTTGATTTTACCATAGGCTGAATTTGCTTACAACAATTCTGTCAATAGGAGTATTGGTAAATCACCATTCTAAATTGTATATGAGAATAGTCCAAGAAATGCTTCAGAGTTAAGGAATCTAGACAAAGGAGAAAAGACAAGTGCTGAGGCTAAAGACTTTGCAGAACATCTGAAGAATTTGCATGAAGAGGTGAGAAATCACATTAATAAGATGAATATTCAGTACAAGGCTAAGGTAGATCATAAGAGGAGATATAAGGAGTTCTAGGTAGGAAATGAAGTCATGGTTCACTTGAGAAAAGAAAGGTTCCCAATTGGAACATACAATAAGCTGAAAATGAAGAAATTTGGACTGTGCATAATTTTGAAGAAACATGATTTAGGAAATGCATATGAGGTAGAGCTACCGAGTGGGATCAACATTTCCCCTATTTTCAACATTTTTGATTTATCAGAATATCATGAAGGTGGAACAGAGGATAGACCAATAGAAGAATAGTGGAGTATTCTGGCATCTACTTCAACAGAAGAGATAGAAGAGATCTTGGATAGCCGTGTCGGAAGAAGTACTCAGAACATGCAACATGAAGAATATCTAGTGAAATGGAAAGGAAGGACTGTTGAAGATTCTTCTTGGTTGTCTAAGGCAGAGGTTGACCATTTGGGTTTTCCTCACACAAACACCTGAGACGTGACAGGGTCACTTCTCAAATTACCCTGGGTGTCTGATGCAGGAGTATCCAGTTGTGTAAGGGCAATCTTGCATCACCCAAAAAAAGATGTGTTTCAAAATTGTTGATGTTCTTTCCATTTCTTTTCAAAATTTGTGGTTCTGGTTCCATAATCGCTTGAATAATGATGTAGAACTTTCAGTTTTTCCAAACTGCTAAAAATAGCAACCTGCTATTTTTAGAAAGTTTGCATTTGGGCACGGAATGAAGTGAAAGTTTACAGCAAGTTATGTAACTAAAAAATAAGACCTTTGGCAAAGGAATCACACAAAGATCATTTGTGAGCTGAAAGATATTAAAGTTTTCGTTTCTTGAAAAATTCCTAAAAATTATTCAAACTCAAGTTTGAGGCACTAAACGGCCCCGTACAGGCCCGAAAATGGCCAGAATCAGTAGAGCAGGTTCTTAGCGCGTAAAGTACTCCGTGAGCTTTCTGACACATAAAATGGTTTGTCAATCAAACACCTAGATCAAAAGTTATGGCTCCTAGAAGTTGACCTTATTTTGGAGGGAGATTCAAATTTTGAAACTAGGTTGGTGGCCTCCAAAAAGGCTATTAATAACCATTTTTGAGACCCTTGGGCGGTAGTAGAGTTAAGGGGGGAAGTGTAGAGTCAAGAGTAGGTAGGAAAATAGAAACCCTAGCTGATTTGGGGTTGCAGAAGTTAGATGACTCCATAGTCTTGCGATAGGAAGCTGTAATGTGTTGCAGCCTGTGGAGAGTTGATTCCTCTAATTGTATTTGAGCTTCTATAATGTAATAAGTTGTCTAAATCAATAAAGAAAGTTCTATTTTCTGTGTTCAATTTCTATTGTTGTGTGTTTTATGATTTACCCCTTCATCAAAAACATACTAATTGTCATATGAAACCACACATGAGCATAATCAGGAATGTCATCAACATGAATGTAGCATCTACCAACATCATATAATGTACAATATCAACTGTCTAACATACCATAAATATTCCTATTATTTTACCTTCATCTTCATGCTCCTTAGCCAATCTATCTGCACATCTAAGTAGAGAATGGAGGGGCATTACACATATTCCTACAGTTTGACTTGGTCAACTTATATAGTCTTGACACTTCAATACTCTTGGTTTATCCAATGTAAGACAAGTTTGCAATAACTGTCAATATTCCATAGACCTTATGGATTACCTTTCATTAGGAGGATTCTCATTGCATCTTTGCAAAACTTGAGGTCCTAAGCTTGTTGATACTTAAGAACCTAAGTCGATTTATAACGACTAACATAGTCACTTAATCAAAGTTTAGGTATTTACAGGTTACGATAAAAATATACTTCGACTTGGGAAATAGATAATCCAATTAGGGTACTTGACCCTTCATATAATGACCTATATAGAAAGAGTTATAAAAGTTGTAACCAAAAAGGTACATTCATTAAATTTACCCTATTGGGTCAATCTAGGGTTTGTCCTTTTCCATGATAATGGAATATCGACCATCAATTCTAAAAAGAATAGTGTTATCAAATCCTATTTGAGCATAAATCTATCTCAAACTCGATAATATTTTCCTATGATGGGATTACATAGAAATAAGTGATTTACAATGTCACCGAACTAGTGTATAAAAGCATATATACTTATTTACAATGTCACCAAACTAGTGTATAAAAGCATATATACTTATTTATAATGTCACCGAACTAGTGTATAAAAGCATATATATATATGCTTTTATACACTAGTTCGATGACATTGTAAATCACTTATTTCTATGTAATCCTATAATAGGAAAATATTATCGAGTTAAACTTAATTTATTAAAATTGGCTCAATTAAATGGTATAAGAGCCAAGGGTTTATTTGATTATGACCATAACTAGAGCCTCAACAATAACCTTTTTTATTTTAGCAAAATCTTTCTTAGCTTGAATTGTCCACTCTATCTTGGCATCCTTCTTAAGCATGGTGTTGAGTGGCCTCACAATTTTAGCAAAATCTGCATTAAATTTGCAAACAAAATTAATCTTGTCAAAATATGACTTTAGCTCTTTCTTACTTCTAGGCAAAGGAATTTGGATAATAGCTTGTACATTTAAGAGATCAATGGAGATACCCTTTTTAAAAATTAGATGACCTGATAAATTTCCTTTAGTAACTCTAAAAATGTATTCCTTTGGGTTAAGAGAAATTCTATGTTCTTTGCATTGTTGGAGTACTTTTCTTAAATTATAAATATGATCACCCTTTTATTTGAAAGTATAATTAGGTCATCCATATAGATGATAATGCACTTACCCACCAAATCCTTATAAGCTATATCCATGGCATGCTAAAATGTTTCCCTTGCATTTATCAATCTAAAGGGCATAATTCGGTAAGGAAATGTTCCCCATTTAGTTGTAAAAGTAGTTTTCATTCTATCCTCATATTCAACCATTACTTGATTGTAACCAAAATACCCATCTAAGAAAAACATCATTTGAGAGTCATTTACAATCTGTAATATTTCATCTAGAGATGGTAGCTGATAATTATATTTTTTAGAAGCTCTATTCAAACTGTGAAAATCAACACACAATTTGATTTCCCCATTCTTTTTATGAACTAGAATGAGGTTAGCTATCCATGTGGAATACCTAACTAGAAAAAAATCCTTGTTGATAACAACTTTTCAACCTCTTTGAAAATCAATTATTCCAAGAGTGCATTGATTAGATGTTGTTTCTATTGAAAGGGCTTCACTCTAGGCTATAGAAGAATAGTATGAGTAATGATAGAAGTACTAAATGTATTCAAATAATTATAAGTCCAGGCTATTACTTCATGGTAATTCTTCAATGCTTTAATGATACCAACTCTTTCCTTATCAATGCATGCTTTGCCAAGAAGAATGTTATTGACATCTTCCTCATTACCTATGTTATATAGAAATTACTTTCCCCCTTTTGAGCTAGTCACCTTCTTCAAATTATCAATCTCATCTGCATGAAATAACCTTTCAAGATGAACCATCCCTTTAGGGATTGTGTTAGTCTTCAAACTGATTATTCCTTCTTCATCTACCTTAATTTCCCCCTCAAATTTGTCAATTATCTAGGCTTAAAAAACTGAATTAGTGATAAAATCAATAATATGTTGATCATATTCAAATACTTGGAAGTTTCATACATTATCAAGCATCAAAGGAATTGGCATCAATTCAACTAAAAACTTTCTTTGTGGTAAATTATCCTTAGACTCTCTTACTTCATTCCTTCTTCTAGTAGTTGTTTGTGGCTCATTCACTAGAGACAAGAGGAGAGAAGAAAAAATCCAAGAGGATACTAAGGATATAGTGTAATTGAATAGACATGAGTAATGGTTATTATGTTCTTCAAAAAACTAAAAATAATTAATCTAATAATAATATTTTTTGTAGAGTATAGGCTACCAATGAACAAGTTGTAGGGACCATCAAAATGACTTAGATTGGAAGTTCATTAGTAAGGGTGACAATGATCATGTACAATAATAGTGAACCTATATTGAGGCTAACAAGATGAAAACCACAAAAGAACTAAGGAGTTCAACTTGTGTTTTGAAAGAAAATCATGTGTATGAACAAAATGAGTGAATTCATCATTTTTGCATGCATTATAGTGGACCTAGGTTGGTATCTACTTAAAATGGTCATAATCAAATAAACCCTTGCTTCTGATACCATTTCATTGAGCCAATTTTAATCAATTGAGTTTAACTTGATAATATTTTCCTATGATGGCTCTGATACCATTTTAAGCAGAAGGTTTATATTGCATATAAAGATAAGTTTACAATGAGGGGTAAGCATAATAACTGATAAGGATTATCACACTGGGACTTTTTTACAAAATTTCTGATTGTCCAGATCACATTACATGCAGAACAAGAGCATACTCTTGTGATCCTATGACTCTGCCTAAGACTCTATCAGCTCCTAAATTTCACTCTGAATGAATACAATGTGGCTAGAAGCCTTTATTTATAGTTGCCAGATCTCAAAAATCTATAAACTAATCTAGAAATCCAACCATACAAAACTAACACATAACAATCACTGTAGAAGTGGATAGTTGTTAAGCAATCATGTCAATAGTGGAAAGATAAAGACAATCTCTTTGGACGCACCATAAGCAAGGATGACCTGCTTTAAACCCAAAAGCAGATATGGGGATCTTGCTTTTTCTGACAGGGTTGCATCCCGTTGATGGATCATACCGTGGCCGACATCACAACACTGACAAACCTGAGTGCTAGTCAATTCCAAAAATAGTCGGTGGAAGTAAATTAACTAGAAGTGGAGAAAATATTAAATTCAAATCATCATTTCTTCTTTTAAAAGCATAAATAATTTTTTCTATTCTTCAACATGAGCTAAATCCATTTCTGTAAGTGCGGCTACTAAGGCTGGCAAGAGAGTTGGTTCCATGTCTTCAACGATCGCCCTGGCAAACCAATTATCAGCCAAAGGGTAATATTCAACTCGAGGAAGAAAATAATTATTAGGACTTGGAAGATATCCTGAATCAGGACTAGTCATGCCTTCTGATATTGCCCATGCAAAATTACCTTGAATATAATTAAAGAATTCTTCCATATCAGGTGGAAAAACTCTATTATTATATCCAATGAAGAAATATACAAATCTTCAAACTCACTCTGGAGGATAGTGATATTATTAATAAATCCATATTTAGCACATTCTAGCAAATTCCTTTTAGTTCTTATATCCCAATTCATAGGCAATAATGAAGTTATGCATAAATCAAATTTGAAACTATTTCTGAATGAAAAAGCTAGGCTCACCTCTTCTAATCCAAAATATTCTAGGAATGACACTTGATCATTTGGTTCAAGTATCCCTTTTTAGAATCCTTCAGAAATCAAATCTCTCAAGTCCTACAACCATTTATTAAGTAGATAGATATGGACAATTGGCTCAATTATTTCTGGAGGTAGCTAGGGAGCCATTATTGTTTGGCACTCTTCATTCATGCCTTCAAAGACTTCTACTCCATCTGTTAAAAAGGTTTCTCCTGGTTCAATTAGCATAGAAGCATGTTCTTCTAGTTTTGACATTTCCTTGGTGAGACTGTCAGCTAAAGGATTATTATCTCCTTGAATCCATTCTATGTCAAAATCATAACTGGTGAAATCAAGATACCATCTTGCTATCCGTCCATGTGCTATATCTTTGTCTGGTTTCTTCTTTGGAAGAGACCTCATTGGCTGGCTATCTATTCTTACAATAAAGTGGGATGGTTTTAAGAAGATTTTAAACTTTTGAATGCCTTTTTTGATAGCAAGAATTTCCTTTTCATAGATTGTGTATCTACACTCTGTGTCAGTGAAAATCCATGACCAATAGCCACATATCTAAACTCCTTTTAGAGGAATCTCCTATAACAACACAGCTCCCCAGACTTCATCAGAAGCATCAATATATAAAATCAAAGGATAACCTTCTTGAGTCATATGTAATGTAGGCAAATACTGGCATTTTTCTTTGATTTTTTGCATTATCTTAGTCAATTCTTCTATCCATTGTCCTGTTCCTTCTTTCAGCTGATTCTGAATCTTTTTCCTATCTTTTGCCAAACTATTATAGAAAGGAGAAACATACTTCAAACATCCTAGAAATCTTTGGATCTACTTTTTCCCAATTAAAACATTAGGGAATTCATTAATATACTTCAAAATGTGGGATTGTAATTTAACTTTTCCTTAAGAGAGAATTAGTCCAAGAAAATCAATTTCTTCTTGACCAATTAACATAGTTTTGGTAGATAAACAAATTCCATGATCTTTTATAGAATTATAAAGCATTTCTAGATGTTGTAGATGTTCAAAATTATTTTCAGAGAATACAATAATATCATCTATATACACAACACAAAAATCTTTTAAGGTTCTCAAAGCCTTATCCATTCTCCTCTGAAAATATGTAGGAGCAGTTTTAAGACCAAACGACATTACATTCCATTCATATAGTCTTTGAGGAACTGAGAAAGCAGTCTTATACCTGTCTTCTTCTTTGACCTTGACTTGCTAGAATTCAGACTTGCAGTCAAATTTTGAGAAGATTCTTTTTGAAGCTGCTCTCATGATCAGATCAGTGCTAAATGGAATAGGATAATTGAATGGAAGAATAATATCATTGAGAGGCTTATAATTAATGCAAAATCATTTTTTACCTCTTTTCATTTCTGCTCTTTGGTTTACTAAAAAGGCTAGACAGCTAAACGGACTCTTGCTTTCCCTGATGAAGTTGCCTTGTAGTAATTCTTCTAAATGCTCATCCATCTCCTTTTACTCTATGGGACTCATTAGATATGCAGTTTCAAAAGGAATTACTGACTGGCATTCTGGCTTGATCTTTATCTCACATTCTTCATGTTCCTTTGAACAGAACTAGAGGGGGTTCAAGCTGCAACAGTCTTGTTCAAATTTAACTTTGACAGGTTCCAGCAATAATGACATTTTTTGGACTTGGAGATTAGCACTTTCTTTCTTTTCTGGCTTAACAGTCTTCTTAGAAAACTTATAATTAACTACATTTAAAGCAGGAATTTTAATATGGCCATCCTCATGCCTGAGTGATATTTCATGGGTTTTGAGAACAAAGGGTTGATATTTAGTTAGGAACAAGAATCCTGATAAGACATCACCTCTTGAACCATCTAGCTCAATAAAATCAGTGACAAACTTTTTTCCCTGAATCTCAATGGTCACATCATGAGCATATCTACCCATCTTGACTTGTTGGCCATTAATTGCATAGCCTAAAGGAAGATCTGGTCTGTGCTTCCAGAACTCTAGTGGAATGGCATCTGTTTTAGCAAAGCTTCTTGAAGAGCCTGAATCTACAAAAGCATCCATAGGGATTGGCTTATAACCTGGAAAACACAAATTCATTCTTATGTATGTACAATTTTCAGCCAGATATAAAGCATTGGCTAGTTTAGAATTGCTGCTGGAAGACTCTTCTTTACTATCTATTTTGTCAGCTTTATACAAAATATCTCTAATTTCCCCCACTGCAGAAGTATGTTTTGAGAGTTCTTTTTGTTGGAGGTAAATTTGGCGAGCAAGAATCTGTAGATCTTCTTGGAGTCGATCAACTTTGGAATAGAGGACATCAATAGGCTAGATAGAATCTCGGTATGATTTCTTAGATGGGAGTGGAGAAGGGGAATGAGAAGAGACAGATTTCTTCTTCCATTTAGGATGGACATAGCCATGAGAGGTAGCAGTGTTAGTTTTCCTGAATCTATGGGATGAAGAAGCTTTAGAGCTTCAGATTTATTTTTGAAGAGAATCTCATTCTGCTTCCCATGCCTTGATGTCTTTTAATTGATTTCTTGCTGCACTTCTTCTTTCTTCAATGGTTCCATCCATTCTATAAGGATCTTTAGCCTTTGCCATGTCAATCATGAAATCAAGATCCTTGATTCCTTTTTTGACAACTTTTGTAATAGCAGAAGAAGATTTAGATGAATCAGAAGATTCAAAACTGTCTTCTACTTTAGAAGTGGATGAACAAACTTTCTTGTGTTTTTCTTTAGCCATAGAAAAATGTTCTGGTAGAACTTCAACTAACTCAAAAAACTGATCATTAGCAAATTGTACAAAAGCATCAAAAGCGTCTACAATCTCCCAATCACTATGTACATCTTGTTCATGGAAAAGAGCATAAAATTTATTCTCAAGATTGTATTTCTTTGGGCAATTTGTAGCATAATGAGGTCCTTTGCAAATAAAACATTTTACTCGGCATTTTCCTTGATTTTTCCTTTTCTTGAACAAGTATTTGGGAGGCTTTCTATTTTTGAAAGAAATTTTATTTACAGGTGCAAATCTATATCTTTTCTTATGACTTTTATATTTAGGGTGAAATGATCTTTCCATGTTATCATCATCATAAGCCCTTCTGCTGCATTTTTTGTATTTACAATATTTTCCACAAGATGTCTTATGAAACTTTCTTATTTGCCTGAAATCTTTGAACTGACTGATTGGTGGTAAATTGTAGTATTCCTTCATATTACATGATGAATTGAATTGATCCTTGTTATCATTTAAAGATTTGAGGAGACAACTTTTATCCAGCTTGTGTGTGACTAAAGTCCTTAGTTTAGAGAACCCAAATTTCTCAATTTTAGTCTTATACTTTGCCATCACATAATCCTCTGCCCATTTTCCTAATTCACAGGGAAGTGAACTAAGATAATACTTTTTAGTGGTTGGATCATGAAGCTTATGGGCTGCAATCATATATTTTTCAAAGATAAGATTATATTTATGCAGTTTTCCCAAGTCCCTGAGTTGGAAGGAATACAATATTTTTTCAGCTTTGAGAATATCATTTTTCCTACCACCATAAAATAGTGCAATAAGCATGAGTTTGAGCATTGAAAATCCTTCAACAGACACATCATTTCTATGCATGTCTATTTCTTTGACATATTCTTCTCCTGTCTCAGGATTTGTTGTAATAATTCCACTGTCAGGTAAACTATTCCACCAATCTCTTAATTTACCAGACATCAATCTAACAGCATACAAAACCTTATTGGATTCAGACCAAACAAAGCCTCTAGTATCAAAGAAATTTTCTAGAGTGTCACACTAGGTACAGATAGCATCATATGGATCAACAATTTTGTCAATATTTAGTATATATCCTGATGTTGCATAAGCTCTCAACTGCTCTGGTCTAGAATTTTTAGAAATAACATCCTTCATTTCTATATCAATATTGCTTCCTATGGATTCATGACTTGCCTTGTAGTTTTCCCAATCTTCTGTATGATTAATTTGTTCTAAAGCAAATTCTTCAGTATCTAGTTGGGACATCCCTTCATCAAATGCATGGGAAGATTCTGCATCTAGAAAGACCTCTTCATCAGGTGAAGTGTCCATGTGAGTGGTAGTAGGCTCATCCATATATATGGGCTCATTATCTTCAATCTGAAGTGTTTGCAACCAATCTTTCATATCTTCAGCGTGCTGCATTGCATGCTCTTTTTGTTTAGGGAAAACTAATTTTGTAGGCATAGGAGCTGTTTTGCTTCTTGCAGGTGTAATATGTTGTTCTTCTTTAGGTTCATATGCTATCAGAATGATTTTCCTTCTCTGAACCTTGGGTCTTGGTTTTTGCAGTGGTTCAAACTGATGAGACAACTTCCTCCACTTCTTCCTCAGAACTGTCTTTACCTTTCTGAGAGACTCTGATTTTCTTTATGTATCTTCTAATCTTTTCTAAGTTCCTAGCCACATGTTCTTACAATGCTTTGTTTTCTTGGGCCTGATTGTCTCTCCTAACTTCTTAGGTGGCTAAATGGTCAAACATTTGGGTAGTATATGTGTCTATCCTTTGGGTAAATGTCTGAATATTGGTAATAGCAGCTTGTGTATTTTTTAATTGATAAGACATTCCTACAGAATTGTTTAACAAAGATGTGGATAGTTTGTCTAAGCTAAGAGTATTGGTTTCTATTTTATTTACAACATTCTGGACATGGAGCAAATTATCATATACTAAGGTTGACCTATTGATTGCTTGTTTAACATCAACGGCCATATCATCTATATTTTCTTGTGCTGCCAGCATCCACTGGGACTACCAATTTCTCTAAGCTTTGAAACTTTTTTGCTTTGTTCCTGCTTTAGCATGAAGCCTAGCTTCATATTTACCCCAAATCTTTTCATCTGGGTTAACTATTGTAAAGCTTTCTTGGGTTGGCCATCTCCCAGGCACATATCTAGTAACTTCTACAACTATTGTCAGGTCAACCTGGATTTGGTGTTTAATTCTCCTTTCTAACCCATATCTTGGTAATGATTCTCTCATCATACAAGCAGGTTTGTCCAACTTTATGATCTTAATTCCTTTTTGTTTCCTATCCCTCTTTTCTTCTTCTTCTTTAGGAGTCAAGTGTAGCCTAGAGCTTACTTGTCTCACTAATTTATCCATTAGGATAGGATCTCAGCTTAAATATGAGGTTGAGGCAAAAGAGGCACGAGCAGGATAAGGATTAACTGACTGAAATCCTTTCGAAGTTGAATGACCAGAGGATGAGAAACATTCTTTAGTGTTATAATCAACATATGGGTTATTCTCTGAGTGCGGATAAGCATGAGCCATCGAGAAGCTTCTTTTCAAAGGTTGCAATCTTGCCTTGGTTTCATCTACAATTGGCTATTCCAATATAGTTTGATCTGGAACTGATTGGAGTGTGACATTGGCTACTCTCCTGGCCTGAAATAAAGTCCTATTTGAAAACCTATTTTTCTATATTGGGAGGTCTCTGAATTGAGGCTTTTGCTGATTTAGGAGTTGCTCAATAATTGGGAATCCTATGTGAAAACTAGTGTGATCAATGATTCGGCCATAGTCAAGCAAATTAGAGGATCCTTGTGGGAAACTCACCCCCATGGGCAAAGAAACTGGTGGTGACACAGTATTAATTATTCTATAGACACAACGACCTCATATAGTAGCATAAACTGATCCAGGCATAAGAGAAACACCTTTAATTTGGAGAAGAAGGCAAAAGGCTGAAGATACGAACTTATCAGATACAAACAAAGTAAAGTTTGGTGAAACAAAAAAAATGCCATCCCCTTTTTTGGCACTGAGAACACCACAAAATTGAGTAATAACAGCTTATTCCCAAATTCTGCAACGGGTGTCAACAAGAGTAGCAATAATTGAGCACCGATATCGTAATTAAAATGTGGGTGAACAATAATATCTACATGGGGAAAATGGACATGAAAATATCCCTTTTCTCTCCAGCGAGAAACATCTGATGAAAGTAGAAATGGGAGCTAAATTGGACAGAGCCCTTGTCCAGAAACCAATAGATTAATTTCAGACTGACAGACAGAGTCACAGATTTTTGCTTTAAGACCTTTTTCAAGATATAGTGTAGAAATTTTTATATCAGGGAATTTAAAGTTTCCTTTTTCATCAACAACATGATCATCCCCATCTTGAAAATAATTATGTAATACTTCAGATAAAGTAGAGCTAGCATTCAATGACCTTCTAAAAGACATAATGAGATAAATTAACTTACTGGTTTACGATCGTGATATTCCCTGCTACTTTGGTCAGCTTACTGATGCCCTTATCACAACCCTCCTGGCCTTCACATGGGACTTAAGACTGCGACTTCCACAGGTACTATGCACGCTACTAGTGAAGTGTTCAAAAAATAAATCTCATGTAGGCAAATAAGCAAATCAAATAAACCCCATTAGGATTCATAATGTAGGCAAATCACTTAACTGGTTATTGGAATGTTTTGTGGAAAGGAGGATTCAAACTAAAACAACAACCCCATCATCGCTCCTTTTCATATAAAACACACACACACACACACACACATATATATATATACATATGCATATGCATATATACATACATACATATATACATATGCATATGCATATATACATACATATATATATATACATACACACATACATACATATACATATACATATAGATATACATATATATACATACATACATACACACACATATATGTATGTGTGTATGTATGTATGTGACAATGGTGTATTTGGTTGGTTTTCTGTGTGGTTGTAGTCATGAGGGTTCTATATTTAAATGGGATTCCTTTTTATCCATGGGTATTAAAATATTTTTTACTGTTTATAATGGATTTCTTCCATCTATTGTTGTCTCTGGTCATAAATGGAAGGTTGTTTTTGTTTTATGTGTCTACACACACATATGTAAATGTGTTTGTGTGTATAGAAATAGTGTAATGCCTACCCATGAAAAATATCAATAAATAATAATAAATAATTAAATTAGTAAGAAATAATGAAATAAATACGAGGTTTGGAGAATTTTTTTATTTATTCTAACTCAATAATCTTCCTATTAGACACAAGTTTTGTTAAATCCATTGTAAATGAAAATTAGTATATAAACATTTCTTATACAATTATACACATTTACAATAAATGTCATATGATCATCCATTTGCAAAGTTGAAAAATTCTTTCTTAGCTCTAGTACCCTGCACAATTAACAGACCTAAAATGCACAACTAAATATAAACATTAGTTCCACAAAGTCAATAATTATACATAATAGATATCAATTGCACAAGATGATCAGACTACAGGCCCTAAGGGCCAGACCTAATGTCTTGGGGGCTCATGATGGCCTTGCCTACGTATACGCAGTGTAGAGACTTCATAGTTCAAAGCAACTAGCCTTGCAACCATAAGGTTGACTTAGATACAATAACTCATAAGGAATCTAGTTCATCACATAATATTTTATAAAGTATCATTCAAGTTCTAGAGAGTACATGCAATATTTATATTTATGAGTAATCTCTACAGGGGTAAAAGAAGGAAGTTATAACAACAACAAAAACATTCCAACCATTCTCTATCTCAACACATCATACAGAATGCAGAAAATAGACAATGTTTTTACTCAACTTCCAAAGAAGCATGTGAGATTGCAAGAAGGATGCAACATGTGAAACAAGACATATTTCTTCTCAAGAAGTATTCACTCATCATGAGTACACTCATACATTGTTTATGAAGCCATCTACAATGATCTTTCATGGTAATTCACCAATTCGGAAGACAAGTCTTTAACTAGTTATAAACAACATTCATCACTCAACCAATCTCACTCAATTAAGGAAAGGATTCAAATATCTTATATATCCAATAAATATCATCAAATTACCTCACCTAATTCTATTGAAACAACACAAGTATATTGTTTAATAATGGGTTCTTCTTTCATTTAAAGCCAACATATATATTCTTTACATAACATAGAAATCATTCATTTAGGTTATCCCAATTCTATAATGACTGAAACATGATTTTTGTCACCAAGAACTAAGATCTAAGATCATAATCATTTTCTAACCACATTTCTAATTTTAACTAAGAAAACATATAAGAAAAGAGATTCATTACTCTAAGAAAACATATTCTTCCTAACTAATCGTTTACTTAAATAATACTTAACTAATTGACCTATAATATAGAATTTTAGGAGAAAATAAATATGATCAACTTTCTAGTAAGGTAACCCAATATATTCTTGTTATAGACAAAACCATATTTCTAACTTGGCTAACATGATAAGAGAATATTCTTAACCAAAACATAATGAAATATAGAGTATGAATGAAAATTTAAAAGAGCTTTGATCAACATAGCAATAGATCCTTTTTAGTTAACATTATCAAGTTAAAGCTCTCTAATCAAACAATATATACATTACTTTTACTAAATAAATCAAACTCTATTTATATCTAAATATATGAAGATTCTAGACAAGCCATTAAAGATTTAGTTTTCTAATATAATTCTAATTAATAGTATTATAATTTTGAAAGTATCCTAAAAGCTAAACAAATAACTTAGAATTTGATCCCATACAAAATGTATTGTAAGCATTAAATCGACTTCTAAGACAAATCAATCATTTCAAACAATAGAATTCCATATGAAGTACTACCTTAGTCTAAAGTAAACAATATAGCCACACTACCTCAAACTAATCATTTTTTAAGATATTTTCAGATCTCACACCTTACATTCTAGGTATGCAACTCATAAAGATTATTGCTTTTAAAATATCAGTCACGCACTCTATAAATATTACCACCCAAACTGTCTCTAGATCTCTTTCTATGGGCTACCAACAACTAATTATTTTTTTGAAAATTTAAAATTAGCCGACAACTTCTAAGGTTTCCTTACCAAATTCTTGAAACTTTTTTAAGTTGAAGAAGGTCAACCTAAAAAATGATTAGCACAACTTAAATTGGTGTTGCATCAAAATATAAATTCATTTTGCAAAACCTAAAAACCTATATTCAATGTAGCATGAAAACTATAAAATCATGATAAATGATAATGTTACCAAATGATTTAAATGTGGTTTCTCATTATTTTGCCAGCATAACTCCAATGTGAAATGTGCATAATTGAAAAACATTAACAAGGTTGATATTATAAAGTTTGGATAAAACGTATTTTTGGTTTGGTGAACGGTACAAGGTAGGTATAATATAGTTAGGGTTTGGATTATTATTTTTGCGAAATAGATTTAGGTTTAGATGTTAGTAAGGAATAAAGTGAAAAAGATTTAATTAATTAAAATTAATTAAACCTTAGGATTAATGATCGATTAAACAATAAATTAAATTTATTATTTATGGGATTAAGAAAAAAATTAATTAATTAAAATTAATTAAATTTTATGGTAAGGGAGGACTTAGGAAATTTATTGAATATTTCTTTGTAAAAATGTTATTGATTTTTATGATTTGGAGAATTAAAAAATATAAAAAAATGGAGATAATGGCAAACAATTAAATAAACACATATCAATTGAATCTTCTCTAATCTCCCTAAATTAACAATTCCTATACTAAAAAAAAATCTACACTAATACAAACAATCTTTCAAACAAATATTTTTTTCCAATCTATTATGAAAACTATTACAACTAACTAGATAAATTGGAATATCCAACCTAGATCTATATATGTTGCATGTATAGAATAAACTTTCTTTGTGGTAAATTATCCTTAGACTCTCTTCCTTCATTCCTTCTTCTAGTAGTTGTTTGTGGCTCATTCACTAGAGACAAGAGGAGAGAAGAAAAAATCCAAGAGGATACTAAGGATATAGTGTAAGTGAATAGACATGAGTAATGGCTATTATGTTCTTCAAAAAACTAAAAATAATTAATCTATTAATATTTTTTTTTTGTAGAGTATAGGCTACCAATGAATAATTTTTAGGGACCATCAAAATGACTTAGATTGGAAGTTAATTAGTAAGGGTGACAATGATCATGTACAATAATAGTGGATCTATATTGAGGCTAACAAGATGAAAGCCACAAAAGAACTAAGGAGTTCAACTTGTGTTTTGAAACAAAATCATGTGTATGAACAAAATGAGTGAATTCATCATTTTTGCATGCATTATAGTGGACCTAGGTTTGTACAATAATAGTGGGCCTAGGTTGGTATCTGCTTAAAATGGTCATAATCAAATAAGCCCTTGGCTCTGATACCATTAATTGAGCCAATTTTAATAAATTGAGTTTAACTTGATAATATTTTCCTATGATGGCTTTGATACCATTTTAAGCAGAAGGTTTTATATTGCATATAAAAATAAGTTTACAATGAGGGGAAAGCGTAATAACTGATAAGGATTATCACACTAGGACTTTTCTACACAATTTCTGATTGTCCAGATCGCATTACGTGCAGAACAAGAGAATACTCTTGTGATCCTATGACTCTGCCTAAGACTCTATCAGCTCCTAAATTTCACTCCAAATGAATATGATGTGGCTAGAAGCCTTTATTTATAGCTGCCGGATCTAAAAAATCTATAAACTAATCTAGATATCCAACCATACAAAACTAACATGTAACAATCACTGTAGAAGTGGATGGCTGTTAAGCAGTCATGTCAACAGTGGAAAGATAAAGACAATCACTTTGGACAAACTGTAAGCGAGGATGGCCTGCTTTACACCCAAAAGTAGATATGGGGATCTTGCTTTCTCTAACAGGGTTGCATCCTGTTATCAGATCATAATGTGGTCGACATCATGACATTGACAAACCCGAGTGCTAGTCAATTCCAAAAATAGTCAATGGAAGTAAATTAACTGGAAGTGGAAAAAATATTACATTCAAATCATCATCTCTTCTTTTAAAAGAAAAAAATATTTTTTCTATTTCTTCAACATGAGCTAAATCCATTTCTATTCGTGCGGCTACTAAGGCTGGCAAGAGAGTTGGTCCCATGTCTTCAATGATTGCCCTGGCAAACCAATTATGAGCCAAAGGGTAATATTTAACCTGAGGAAGAAAATAGTTATCAAGTCTTGGAAGATATCCTGAATCAGGACCAGTCATGCCTTCTGATATTGCCCATGCAAAATTACCTTGAATATAATTAAAGAATTCTTCCATATCAGGTGGAAAAACTCTATTATTATATCCAATGAAGAAATATACAAATCTTCAAACTCACTCTGGAGGATAGTGATATTATTAATAAATCCATATTTAGCACATTCTAGCAAATTCCTTTTAGTTCTTATATCCCAATTCATAAGCAATAATGAAGTTATGCATAAATCAAAGGTGAAACTATTTCTAAATGAAAAAGCTAGGCTGGCCTCTTCTAATCCAAAATGTTCTAGGAATGACACTTGATCATCTAGTTCAAGTATCCCTTTTTGGAATCCTTCAGAAATCAAATCTCTCAAGTCCTGCAACCATTTATTACGTAGATAGGTATGGACAATTGGCTCAATTATTTCTGGAGGTAGCTGGGGAACCAATATTGTTTGGCCCTCTTCATTCATGCCCTCAAAGACTTCTACTCCATCTATTCTCAAAAAGGTTTCTCCTGGTTCAATCAACATAGAAGCATGTTCTGCTAGTTTTGACATTTCCTTGGTGAGACTGTCAGCTAAAGGATTATTATCTCCTTGAATCCATTCTATGTCAAAATCATAACTGGTGAAATCAAGATACCATCTTGCTATCTGTCCATGTGCCATGTCTTTGTTTGGTTTCTTCTTTAGAAGAGACCTCATTGGCTGGCTATCTTTTCTTATAATAAAGTGGGCTAGTTTTAAGAAGATTTTAAACTTCTGAATGCCTTTTTTGACAAGATTTTCCTTTTCATAGATTGTGTATCTACACTATGTGTCAGTGAAAATCCCTGACTGATAGCCACATATCTGAACTCCTTTTAGAGGAATCTCCTGTAAAAACACAGCTCCCTAGACTTCATCAGAAGCATCAGTATATAAAATCAAAGGATAACCTTCTTGAGGCATATGCAATGTAGGCAAATACTGACATTTTTCTTTGATTTTTTGCAGTATCTTAGTCAATTCTTCTGTCCATTGTCCTACTCCTACTTTCAGCTGATTCTGAATCTTTTTCCCGTCTTTTGCCAAACCATTATAGAAAGAAGAAACATAGTTCAAACATCCTAGAAATCTTTGGATATGCTTTTTCCCAATTAAAACATCAAGGAATTCATCAATATGCTTCAAAATGTGGGATTGCAATTTAACTTTTCCTTCAGAGAGAATTAGTCCAAGAAAATCATTTTCTTCTTGACCAATTACCATCTTTTTGGCAGATAAACAAATTCCATGATCTTTTATAGCGTTATAAAGCATTTCTAGATGTTGCAGATGTTCAGAATTATTTTCAGAGAATACAATAATATCATCTATATACACAGCACAAAAATCTTTTAAGGTTCTCAAAGCCTTATCCATTCTCCTCTGAAAATATGCAGGAGCAGTTTTAAGACCAAATGACATTACATTCCATTCATATAGTCCTTGAGGAACTGAGAAAGTAGTCTTATACCAGTCTTCTTCTTTAACATTGACTTGCTAGAATCCAGACTTGCAGTCAAATTTTGAGAAGATTCTTTTTGAAGCTGCTCTCATGATCTGATCAGTGCTAAATAGAATAGAATAATTGAATGGAAGAATACTATCATTGAGAGGCTTATAATTAATGCAAAATTGTTTTTTACCTCTTTCCCTTTCTGCTCTTTTGTTTACCAAAAAGGCTGGACAGCTAAACAAACGCTTGCTTTCCCTGATGAAGTTGCCTTGCAGTAATTCTTCTAAATGCTCATCCATCTCCTTTACTTCTGTGGGACTCATTAGATATGCAATTTCAAAAGGAATTACTGACCGACATTCTGACTTGATCTTTATTTCACATTCTTCATGTTCCTTGACCAAAACTGGAGGGGGTTCAAGCTGCAACAGTCTTGTTCAAATTTAACTTTGACAGGTTCCAACAATAATGGCATTTTTTGGGCTTAGAGATTAGCACTTTCATTCTTTCCTGGCTTAACAATCTTCTTATCAAACTTATAATTAACTACCTTTAAAGCATGAATTTTAATATGGCCATCCTCATGTCTGAGTGATATCTCAGGGGTTATTAGAACAAAAGGTTGATATTTAGTTAGGAACAAGAATCCTAATAAGACATCACCTCTTAAACCATCTAGCTCAATAAAATCAGTGACAAATGTTTTTCCCTGAATCTTAGGTCACATCGTGAGCATATCTACCCATCTTGACTTGTTGGCCATTAATTAAATAGCCTGAAGGAAGATTTGGTTTGGGCTTCTAGAACTCTAGTGGAATGACATCTGTTTTAGTAAAGCTTCTTGAAGAGCCTGAATCTACAAAAGCATCCATAGGGATTGGCTTATAACTCAGAAAACAAAAATTCATTCTTATGTATGTATAATTTTTAGCCAAATATAAAGCATTGGCTAGTTCAAAATTGTTGCTGGAAGACTCTTCTTCTATCCTATCTGTTTTGTCAGCTTTATACAAAATGTCTCTAATTTCCCCCACTGCAGAAGTATGTTTTGAGAGTTCTTTTTGTTGGAGGTAAATTTGGCGAGAAAGAATCTTTAGATCTTCTTGGACTCGATCAACTTTGGAACAGAGGACATCAATAGGTTGGATAGAATCTTGGTATGATTTCTTAGATGGGAGTGGAGAAGGGGAACGAGAAGAGACAGGTTTCTTCTTCCATTTAGGATGGACATAGCCATGAGAGGTAGCAGTGTTAGTTTTCCTGAATCTATGGGATGAAGAAGCTTTAGAGCCTCTGATCTTCTTTTGAAGAGAATCTCATTCTGCTTCCCATACCTTGATGTCTTTTAATTTCTTTCTTCCTGCAGTTCTTCTTTCTTCAATGATTCCAACCATTCTATAAGGATCTTTAGCCTTTTCCATGTCAATCTTGAAATCAAGATCCTTGATTGCTTTTTTGACAACTTTTGTAACAACAGAAGAAGATTTAGATGAATCAGAAGATTCAAAATTTTCTTCTACCTCAGAAGTGGATGAACAAACTTTCTTGTGTTTTTCTTTAGCCATAGAAAAAAGTTCTGGTAGAACTTCAACTAACTCAAAAAACTGATCCTCAACAAATTGTGCAAAAGCATCAAAAGCGTCTACAATATTCCAATCACTATGTACATCTTGTTCATGGAAAAAAGCATAAAATTTATTCTCAAGATTGTATTTCTTTGGGTAATTTGTAGCATAATGAGGTCCTTTGCAAATAAAACATTTTACTGGGCCTTTTCCTTAATTTTTCCTTTTCTTGAACAAGTATTTGGGAGGATTTCTATTTTTGAAAGAACTTTTATTTACAGGTGCAAATCTATATCTTTTCTTATGACTTTTATATTTAGGGTGAAATGATCTTTCCATGTTATCATCATCATAATCCGTTTTGCTACATTTTTTGTATTTACAATATTTTCCACAAGATGTCTTATGAAACTTTCTTACTTGCTTGAAATCTTTGAGCTAACTGATTGGTGGTAAATTGCAGTATTCCTTCATATTACATGATGAATTGAATTGATCCTTGTTATCATTTAAAGCTTTGAGGAGACAACTTTTATCTAGCTTGTGTGTGACTAAAGTCCTTAGTTCAGAGAACCCAAATTTCTCAATTTTAGTCTTATACTTTGACATCACATAATCCTTTGCCTATTCTCCTAATTCATAGGGAAGTGAACTAAGATAATACTTTTTAGTGGTTGGATCATGAATCTTATGGGCTACAATCATATATATTTCAAAGATAAGATTATATTTATGCAGTTTTCCCAAGTCCCTGAGTTGTAAGGAATACAATATTTTTTTAGCTTTCAAAATATTATTTTTCCTACCACCACAAAATAGCCCAATAAGCATGAGTTTGAGCATTGAAAATCCTTCAGTAGACACATCATTTTTACCCATGTCTATTTCTTTGACATATTCTTCTCCTATCTCAACATTTGTGGTAATAATTCCATTGTCAGGTAAACTATTCCACCAATCTCTTAATTCACCAGACATCAATCTAACAACATACAAAACCTTATTGGATTCAGACCAAACAGAGCCTCTAGTATTAAAGAAATTTTCTAGAGTGTCACACCAGGTACAGATAGCATCATATGTATCAACAATTTTGTCAATATTTAGTATATATCTTGATGTTGCATAAGCTCTCACCTGCTCTGGTCTAGAAGTTTTAGAAATAGCATACTTCATTTCTATATCATTATTGCTTCTTATGGATTCATGACTTGCCATGTAGTTTTCCCAATCTTCTATATCATTAATTTGTTCTAAAGCAAATTCTTCAGTATCTAGTTGGGACATCCCTTCATCAGATGCATGGGAAGATTCTGCATCTAGAAAGACCTCTTCATCAGGTGAAGTGTCCATGTGAACAATAGTAGGCTCATCCATATATATGGGCTCATTATCTTCAATCTCAAGTGTTTGCAGCCAGTCTTTCATATCTTTAGCGTGCTGCATTGCATGCTCTTTTTATTTAGGGAAAACTAATTTTGTAGGCATAGGAGCTGTTTTGCTTCTAACAGGTGCAATATGTTCTTCTTCTTCAGGTTCATCTGCTATCAGAATGCTTTTCCTTCTTTGAACCTTGGGTCTTGGTTTTTGCAGTGGTTCAGACCGATGAGACTTAACTTCCTCCACTTCTTCCTCAGAACTATCTTTGCCTTTATGAGAGACTCTGATTTTCTTTGTGTATCTTCTAATCTTTTCTAAGTTCCTGGCCACATGTTCTAACAATGCTTTGTTTTCTTTGGCCTGATTGTCTCTCCTAACTTCTAAGGTGGCTAAATGGTCAAACATTTGGGTAGTATATGTGTCTATCCTTTGGGTAAATGTCTGAATATTAGTAATAGCAGCTTGTGCACTTTTTAATTGATAAGACATTCCTTCAAAATCATTTAACAAAGATGTGGACTATTTATCTAACCTAAGAGTATTGGTTTCTATTTTATTTATAGCATTCTAGACATGGAGCAAATTATCATATATTGAGGCTGACCTATTGATTGCGTGTTTAACATCAAGGGCCATATCATCTATATTTTCTTGTGTTGCTAGCATCCACTGGGACTGCCAATTTCTCTAAACTTTAAAACTTTTTTGCTTTGTTCCTACTTCAGCATGAAGCCTAGCTTCATATTTACCCCAAATCTTTTCATTTGGGTTAACTATTGTAAAGCTTTCTTGGGTTGGCCATCTCCCAGGCACATATCCAATAACTTCTATAGCTGTTGTCGGGTCAACCTGGATTTGGTGTTTAATTCTCCTTTCTAAACCATATCTTGGCAATGATTCTCTCATCATACATGCAAGTTCATCCAACTTTATGATCTTAATTCCTTTTTGTTTCCTATCCCTCTTTTCTTCTTCTTCTTCTTCTTCTTTAGGAGTCAAGTGTAGCCTAGAGCTTACTTGTCTCACTAATTTATCCATTAGGATAGGATTTCGGCTTAAATCTGAGGTTGAGGCAAAAGAGGCACGAGTAGGATAAGGATTAACTGACTGAAATCCTTCCAAAGTTGGATGACCAGAGGATGAGGAATATTCTTTAGGGTTATAATCAACATAAGGCTTATTATCTGAGTGCGGATAAGCATGAGCCATCGAGAAGATTCTTTGCCAAGGTTGCAATCTTGCCTTGGTTTCATCTACAATTGGCTATTCTAATATAGTTTGATCTGGAACTAATTGGAGTGTGACATTAGCTACTCCCCTGGCCTAAAATAAGGGCCTATTTGAAAACCTATTTCTCTATATTGGGAGGTCTCTGAATTGAGGCTTTTGCTGATTTAGGAGTTGCTCAATAATTGGGAATCCTATGTGAAAACCAGTGTGATCAATGATTCGGCCATAGTCAAGCAAATTCAAGGATCCTTGTGGGAAACTTACCCCCATGGGAAGAGAAACTGGTGGTGACACAATATTCATGATTCTATAGACACAATGACTGGTGTAGGAGCACCCAATATACAGGAGCCTTCATGAGGCATTAACTGTCTTAAAGTTTGTTTTTATGTTTTCAATGAAGTCCTAAATGGACATTAAATGTAATAAGGTCTGGATTGACCATGCTTGCTATTTTTAGATAGTTTGTTAGACAACTGTTAAGTTGGTTAGGCGGTTACATCTCCCAGCCGCTAGGAGTCATTTTCTGTACTACCTCGTGAGGGGATAAATATGTGAGATCTGATCGATCTCAAGAAATGGAGAAGAACAGAGATAGATGAGAAAGATTGTAAATCAATTCTGTGAAGAAATAAAAGAAGTTTGTGTTCTAGTGTAATCACAAGGGATATCATTCGGGGTCATTCCACTGGTGGATTTCCTTGAAATCAGTGGAATGACCTCCGTATCTTTGAGTTTTATTTCTGTTCTGTAGGTTTTTGCATTTTCCATGTGTTGTTCGGTTAAAATGGTTTAGAGGGAAGAAATCCATGTCAAAATTGCTAAGAAAGCGGATCAGGTCGAGCTCAAAGTTTTCGGTGCAAATTTGTGAAGGCATCAGCGTGAGAAGAACCATCGGGTTGAGAAAGTTACATTGAGCTGACAGGGGGCACTTTCACTGATCAAGGTGACAATTACAAAGTGCTGCGGACGAAGAGTATATCAGCATGAGATATGCCATCAGTGGAGAAGTTAAAGGTGCCACCAATGGGTAAGAGTTTGGCTAATAAGCACGCAAACGAATACTCATCGGTGTGAGATGGGTATCGGGGTGAAATGTATCAGAGGTGCTGATAGTCATAGTCTAGCTGACCGTGGAGCCCAGCATTGGTAGTATCAAATTGGTATCAGAGCTCAGCAAAAGGTCTGGGCTGTTTGTGTGTTGATTCTGTCCCTGAGAAGACAGAGGTAGAGGAGTGAGAGGTTGACAAGATGCCTCCTAAAGGTAATGGTACCGTAAGGGAGTTGCAGGAGATGAAGGAAAAACATGCCAGAGAGCTGGCAAAAGATTTGGGTGCTGTGTATTTGGTTCCTGTCACTGAGAAGGCAGGTGAAGAACTAAAGGAAAGCTGAAGAGTTGTGTTGGTGACTATTATTTTGTTTACTAAGTTGTTTGGTTGTAGGTGCTTGGTCCATCTAGCTGCGAGAAAGAAGTTTTCTGAGGTTGTGTGTGTGGGCAGACAAGAGAAGGTCTGTCATGACCATTCTCCAATGGAGATTAGGCTGGATAAGGGTGCAGAGAGAAACCACTGAGGAGAGAGTGGTAGGTACAGCACCAGAATCTGCTGTTGGGTGAGATGGATGGTTTGGTGAGTTGGTGCTGTGAAGCAGTGAGAGAGATGGATACCTGATTGAAGAAGCACTTGATGTTGCAGCTTGAAGAGTACTCCACTGATGGTAGTAGAAGGAGCTTGAAGAAGCTCTAAAGTTGATAGTTGTTTGATTTTGTTGGTTGGTTGGTCACTAGCTATGGATGTGAAGATTGGAAGCCTGAAGCTGAGAAGGTTGAAGACAAAATGAAGTTGTTTGCAACAGACCACATAACTCTTGGGACAAGAGTTTTTTCAACTTGGGGAGTATGGTGCAGGAGCACCCAATATACAGGAGCCTTCATGAGGCATTAGCTGTCTTAAAGTTTATTTTTATGTTTTCAATGAAGTCCTAGATGGACATTAAATGTAATAAGGTCTGGATTGACCGTGCTTGTTATTTTTAGATAGTTTGTTAGACAACTATTAAGTTGGTTAGGTAGTTACATCTCCCAGCCACTGGGAGTCATTTTCTATACTACCCCGTGAGGGGATAACTACGTGAGATCTAATCGATCTCAAGAAAGGGAGAAGAACAGAGATAGATGAGAAAGATTGTAAATCAATTCTATGAAGAAATAAAAGAAGTTTGTGTTCTAGTGTAATCGCAAGGGATATCGTTCAGGGTCATTCCACTGGTGGATTTCTTTGAAATCAATGGAATGACCTCCGTATCTTTGAGTTTTATTTCTGTTCTGTAGGTTTTTGCATTTTCCATGTGTTGTTCGGTTAAAATGGTTTAGAGGGAAGAAATCTGTGTCGAAATTGCTAAGTAAGCTGATTGGGTTGAGCTCAGAGTTTTCGGTGCAAATTTGTGAAGGCATTGGCGTGAGAAGAACCATCGGGTTGAGAAAGTTGCATTGAGCCAACAGGGGGCACTTCACCGATTGGGGTGACAATTACAAAGTGCTTTCGATGAATAGTATATTGACATGAGATATGCCATGGGTGGAGAAGTTAAAGGTGCCGCCGATGGGAAAGAGTCTGGTTGATAAGCATGCAAATGAATACTCATCGGTGTGAGATGGGTATTAGGGTGAAATGTATCGGAGGTGCCGATAGTCATAGTCTGGCTGACGATGGAGCCCGGCATTGGTAGTATCGAGGAGACAATAGAGATCGGCAAAAGACTCAAGGAGTTCACCAATAGTGGAAGTCTCGCCGATAGGTGAAAAGGAGATTCTTCATCGGCAAGAGGATAACGATCGGCAGAAGAAGTAAAGGTGGTGCCGACGGGAGGATGTGTTGCCGATAGGCAACTTAACCAATGTGAAGGTGTCGGTGAGAGTTGGGGTAAGTCTGAGCGATGGGTTCTATTCATCGGAGAGAGTTTACATATCGGCGAAAAGAATTTCTGAAGTGGCTGATAAGATAGGTCAGCCCGATAAGGAAGGAGAGGATTATTTCGGTAAGAAAAGAGAGATATCTTGCCAATATAAACAGTAATAGTCATTTGTGGGTTTTAATGGGTTTTTCACCTAGCGTGTAAGCTTCTACTATGTTTCTCTGCATCAACGACCTCCTATAGTAGCATAAACAGACCTAGGCATAAGAGAAACACCTTTAATTTGGAGAAGAAGGCAAAAGACTGAAGATATGAACTTATTAGATAGAGATAAAGTAAAGTTTGGTGAAATAGAAAGAACGCCATCCCCTTTTTTAGCACTAAGAACACCATGGAATTGGGCAATAATAGCCTATTCCCAAATTCTACAATGGGTGTCAACAAGAGTAGAAATTAGTTGAGCACCGATATCGTAATTAAAATGTGGGTGAACAATAATATCTACATGGGGAAAATGGACATGAAAATATCCCTTTTCTCTCCAGCAAGAAACATCTGATGGAAGGCAGAAATGAGAGGTAAATTGGATAGATCCCTTGTCCAGAAACTAATAGATTAATTTCAAATTGATAGACAAAGTCACAGATTTTTGCTTTAAGACCTTTTTCAGGATATAGTGTAGAAATTTTTATATCAGGGAATTTAAAGTTTCCTTTTTCATCAACAACATGATCATCCCCATCTTGAAAATAATTATGGAATACTTCGGATAAAGGAGACCTAGCATTCAATGACCTTCTAAGAGCCATAATGAGATAAATTAACTTACTGGTTTACGATCACGATATTCCTTTCTACTTTGGTCTGCTTACTGATGCCCTTATCACAGCCCTTCTGGCCTTCACACGGGACTTAAGACTGCGACTTCCATAGGTACTACGCACACTACTAGTAAAGTGTTTAGAAAATAAATCTCATGTAGGCAAATAAGTAAATCAAATAAACCCTTGGCTCTGATACCATTTTAAGCAGAAGGTTTTAGTTGTTCATTTCACAACATGTAGGCAAATAAGCAAATTGAGTTACTACCATGCATTCAATAAACAATCTAAACTAGGCACAACTTAAATATCATCTGAACATGTGATAATATTTTCCTATGATGGGATTACATAATAAGATAATCACATGATATTTTATTAAAGGGCTCAATTAAATGGTATAAATTCACAATGTATATCAGATAATCACATGATACACATAATAAGATTGATCCACACAAAACATCACAACATAACATCCTATGATACAAAATCAGTCGCATAATAATCAATTCTAACATATAACAATCATAGAAAGATCAACATCTTAATCACCTAAATGTAAAACAATGTTAGAGCATGTGAATTATCAGTGTCGCAACAAAGATTATCACTAAAACATACTAACTGTCATATGAAACCACACATGAACATAATCAGGAATTTCATCAACATGAATGTAGCATCTACCAACATCATATAATGTACAACATCAACTGTCTAACATACCATAAATATTCCTATTATTTTACCTTCATCTTCATGCTCCTTAGCCAATCCATCTGCACATCCAAGTTGAGAATGGAGGGGTATTACACATATTCCTACAGTTTGACTTGGTCAACTTATATAGTCTTGACACTTCAATACTCTTGGTTTATCCAACATAAGACAAGTTTGCAATAACTATCAATATTCCATAGACCTTATGGATTACCTTTCATTAGGAGGATTCTCATTGTATCTTTGCAAAACCTGAGGTCCTAAGCTTGTTGATACTTAAGAACCTAAGTCGATTTATAACGACTAACATAGTCACTTAATCAAAGTTTAGGCATTTATAGGTTACAATAAAAATATACTTTGACTTGGGGAATAGATAATCCAATTAGGGTACTTGACCCTTCATATAATGACCTATATAGAAAGAGTTATAAAAGTTGTAACCAAAAAGGTACATTCATTAAATTTACCCTATTGGGTCAATCTAGGGTTTGTCCTTTTCCATGATAATGGAATATCGACCATCAATTCTAAAAAGAATAGTGTTATCAAATCCTATTTGAGAATAAATCTATCTCAAACTCAATAATATTTTCCTTTGATGGGTTACATAGACTCTAAGTGATTTACAATGTCACCGAACTAGTGTATAAAAGCGCGCGCACACACACACACACATAAATATATATATATTCACAGCTTTAATAAAATAGAATGCAATAACCAGAGTAATTCTACAACGTATAAGTTCTACATTATCTCAAAGGTATTGCTCATGTTGAAACCTATGGAAAAATCATATAATTACTCTTATTTAAATAGGGTTATACAAAATATCTTCTACATGTTCTATTGAAATCAAAGAACCCTTGAGTACGGTTTAATCATAACACACGATCTCATAGCTATAATCATTTTCATGGTTTTCCTAAAGATAACTAATTAATGTTTCCTTGTAGCTAAAAACTTAAGTTAAAAAGACATCATAACTTCTACAAACTACGACAAGCAATACGTTGCACTATGATGTCCACTACATCATCAAGAAGTTGGCCATTACAATAACCCAGTTGGGTCAACCTCATAAGATAGCATATAGGCTCATAATATGATTGTAGACCAAAAATATAAAAGCATATATATCTTACAATAATTTAAGATATCGGATACTCAAAGAGAAAGATGAACCTAGTTGGATAATGATATTGAATCCTTCGACAAACTTTCTAGCAAAGAGCTCTTTCTCCTTCCACTATCCATGGTTCCCACTCTTTCCATGGTCTATCTCTGTAATTCGCTTAACACTTTCCTTGCTTAAGACTCTAAACATACTAACTGAGACTCACATTTTTCTTCCTATTCTTGCAGACTCTAATTTCTCCTCTTTCAAAACCAATCTCTACTGTGTCATTTTCTTCCTATTACTGCATGGACTCTAATTCTCTTCCTTCTATGTTATCTCTATGTGTCTAATAACTCACAGCTCGCCATCTTAAAGAGACCCATGACTCGGTTATGAGTCATGACTTCCTTCGCCACCGTTGACCGATTACAAAGGAGCCATCACTATGTGGTTGAAACGACTCCCATAAAATTTGAGGTAAGCTTTATCCAGAGATAATGCGAATGAATTGATCATTTATAACATAGAGATAATCATGGTATAACATACTGTTATGGGAACATGTGGAGATAATATCAGTATATTAATAATAACCCAATAACTCAATAGAATTGAAATAAACAAGATCAAAACACAAAGAACACAATACCTTGCAAACCTTACTATTTCGTGGCTTCCATTGGTCACCTATCTCAAATTGATCTCGTGTATGAATAGAGCCCTCAGAAGGTGCACTTCCTTGCTTTTTTCCAAGATGACAATGGAGAACAGCTATTGATAGGTCTTGTAATGAAGAGGATCTTCACAATGCAATGGTAATGGTGATAATGATGACAATTGATCTCAAGCTATGGAGTGATTTGTGCCAAAGGCGTGCTGTGATTCCTGCAGAGTAAGTTTACTAAAAGTTTGGATCCTTCAAACGGAGGAAAAGGGGTTGTATTTATAGACTTGTGAGAGAGAAGATCAATGGTGTAGAATGAATAAGAAGATCAACGGTTGAGGAAATTTGAGAGGATGTGCGCGAATCAGAAGAGGACAAGTGTCCTGTTCCTTCATGCAATAGGGGAGTTAACATAATAGATTGGAGAGTTAACTGAGATGATTAACCGGTTAATAGAAAGGACTAATCAGTTAAGTGAATTGCTTGAAGAGTTAACTGATTTGGATTGGAGGATAAATAAGACATGTGGGTGAGGAGATAACTAATTAAATATTAAAATATTTAATTAAGTGTGCACATGGACTAATTGAATTATTTTTTGTATTAATTCAACTTTGGAGGAAATAGATAATTTAAATAAATATTTGGATTTATTTAAATATAGAGAATGATTTAACTTTGGAAGGACTAATTAAATAATTTGGTATTATTTAATTTAGACCCATTTTAGATGAACTTGGATGATTTAATTAAATAAATGATTTTATTTAATTTTTGTGGAGGAATATGAATCAAATAAATAAATTGATTTATTTATTTATTGATAGAGGAAATTAACATGAAATAAATATTTAAAATATTTATTTTGATAGAGTCGTGTCATTTTTAGGTGTATATACATACCACTTATTCATCATGAGGTCGATGCCCTATGAACACGTTAGGGAGCTCATTAAAACAAACTAACAATTGTAAAACTCCACTACAGTATAGATGCGAACTACACTCCTTTTTAAAATGCTAACAATCAATGACTATTAATCAATAAGAAGATGGGCCAGTAATTAAGTGGAAAATATGGAGATTGAAATGCCACTCATATGCATGAAGGCTGACACCCTACAAAATCATGACTACAGACAATTAAATTATCTCATGGATTAAAATCCACTAAGTCCAAGGTTGTTAAAAACTCCTCCTTTTGCACCCAGCTCAACCACTTATCAAATGGTTAACAAGGCTACATCCACATTGTGGACTTCTTCTTTAGATAAGCATAAATGATAAGAAGGGATGAATTGATGGGGAGCACCCAGCAGAAACCGCAGTCTGGTTCCCTATTTCCTCACAGTCAGCAAGACTAACACGTGAGCCGCCGAATCCATCACCATCGGCCAGACAATCACCGTTGGAAAGACTTTCCTAAGTCTTACCATCGATCAAACTTACACTGATAATTGTCTTTACTTTCTCTTCGGCGAGATACCATGGGACTCACACCAAGTCATCAACTCCTTACCATCAGTGAGACTTCCTCCATCGGCTGAGTCCTTCATCCTTCTGTTGATGCACCGATAGGCTCCAACCGTCGATGTGACTTCCTTCATCGAAGAACTCCTTGTTTTTTCTCCCAATATGCCAATGGCATTTGCCTTCGGTGAAGCTTTTAACTCATCTGCCGATGTCACAACTCTTCCCAAACCCTAGCACATGGAAATGCTAGGTCAACCTACTGTGTACCTCGCACTGTCTGGATCCTCTGCACCACCAAACCATGCAACAAAATAGGAAACAAATGAATATTGTACAACGAAGCCATTCCATTGATTTTGATAGAAATCTCACTAGTGGAATGCTTCACATCGACATTTTGCAACAAAAGAAATATAGAAAGGAAAGGAAATCTACAGCTATGCAATTTGTAATTAAGAGAATAGAAAATAAATTGACGAAATAGAAAGTTTGATTTCTCCTTAACACAATGCATAGTTACATTTAATCTCTCCTATGATCTGATTACCCATGCCCATTTGATTCATTCCTCTGGGTTTATAAAATTACCTTGAGGAAAATCAACTGATTCCAAACGGTTGGGAGTAAAACCAACTGATTCCAAGTGGCTGGGAAACCAACCGTCTTAAGACTAACAACTTGACAAAAGTGACCTAAGTCACTTGGGACTTACAAATAGAAATGAAAATGCATTGGTCAAAATAGACCTTATTACAACACAAAACATGTTTTAAAACAAAACATGAACTTAAATGCCTCACAGAGGCCACCTTGTGTTAGGTACTCTTGCACCATACACCCCACCTAGAAAAGAACTCATGCCACATGAGTTGAGTCTTTGTCTTTCTCCACCATTATCCTTTGCTGCCTCATGTTCTCCGCATGATCTCTCGACTGTAACCTTCTTCCATGAGAGAAAAAACTCATGCGTAGCATTGTAGTCTCTACTCACACCATGCCATGGGTGAGTGCCTACAATTAAACTTGGATGTTGCATGCCATGACTGCTTACTGTCATATCTACCTAAACACCTCTAGTCAAAACCTTGGTTAATCCTTCTTGTACTGCTTCTATGGTAGAATATGATTGTCTTTCAACTCTGGTTGGCTCTAGAGGACAAACAATGGTCCCTACTATGATAGCATCTTCTTCTTTCCAATCACCTTGTGGCTGCTTGTAAACTTGCTCTTTGACCTCCTTTTGATCCATCTTAAACATCACCATCTGATCTCCATCATTCAAAGCTGAAATCACCTTCAAACTTTGGTCTTTGACAACCCCACTCCTTGAGGTATCCTCAACTGTCCTTGTCTCTTCTTCATTGATGTTTACAAACTCTTTCTTACCCACCAAAATGATCTTGGCTGCCTTCTTTGCTTCAGCATCCTCCTATAATGGTGTCATAAAAAAAGTCCTCCCATCCTTCTTGATGATGTATGTGTTAGCATATCCATCATATAATGCTTGCCTATCAAATTGCCATGGCCTACCTAACAGTAGGTGACAACATTCCATGGGCAAAATGTCACATAAAATTCTATCCTTATATTCTCCAATCTGAAAATCAACATATGCTTGTTCATCTACCAAAAGTGATTGACTATCACTTACCCAAGATGCTTTGTAAGGAGTTTGATGAGGAATCCTTTCTAGTTTCAATTTATCCACCATTTCCCTAGACATCATATTATCTGTTGAACCAGAATCTATTACCACCTTGCATATTTTACCTTTGCTTTTGCAATTGATCCTGAAAAGTGATCTCCTTTGTGATGGTTCAGTCTGCACTGGTTCTTTCAGTAGCATCCTCTTGATCATCAGATTTTCTCCTATCTCTGATGTCAAATTCACTTCAGGTGATGTCACACTCCCTGCATCCTCTTGAGTCAATGTGGTTCTTCTCTCATTACCATGAGAAGTTGAGGCCTTCTCTAGACATTTATAAACTGGGTGCCTTATCTGATTGCAGTTATAACATCTCATGTTGGAGAACTTGGATCCTCTACCTGATCCATTTTTCCCATCTCTCCCATTAGGCCTTCTTCCTCAGTAGCCTCCTCTGCTACTTGAGTCTCCAACTTGCTCTTCTTGGCTAGACTCACCACTAGGCCTCTGGTTAGGACTTCTTCCACCAAAACTGCCTCTGCCTCCAGAATTTCTGTCACCACTTCCTCTACCTTGCTGCTCACCTTTCCTCTGCAGCTTCTCTTCAGCTCTTAATGCTACTTGAAAGCATTTTTCCATGGTTTTAGGGGTAAACAAACTTATCTCATCTTGAATATTGAACCTCAGACCATTTAGATACCTTTCTACCTTGGCTTTTTCATCTTGCATGTACCCACAACGAAGAGTGTATTTGTGAAACTCCTCAGTGTAAGTAGCCACATCCATATCTTTTTGCTTAAGGTTCTACATTTTCCTGTATATCTGCACCTTGTAGTCAGATGGAAGGAACTAGGACTTGATCTTCTCCAGCATTCTGCTCCACGAAGATATCATACTCTTCCCATTCTTTACCCTTTCTCCTTAGGTGTAACTCCACCATGTAAGGGCAGTACCTTTGAGTTTAGTTTTTGCAAAGCTAACTCTCTTATTCTCAGGAACTTCCTTGTATTCGAAGTAATTGTTCAGAGCCTCAATCCACTCCATGACTTCATCAACATTCATCTTTCCACTAAACATGGGGATATCTATCCGAGCCTCTGAAGAGTCCTTGCCAATAGCCTTAATGGCTTCTAGGAATTACTTTTATTTTGCAGGTATCTCTACCTCTTCCTATTCCTCTTCTTCTTCATCTTTCTCTTCCTCTCCATATGAACCTTCCTCTATCCTTTTTCCTATCTTCATTGCCTTCAGTTCTACTTGGAGTGCTTCCCTGACTCCAGTTTTGATCATCTCTTCCATCTCCTTAAATTTCTTGGCCACTTCGGTGGTCATCCCCTTTAGAGGTATATTGCTAGCCTCTCCTTTGCTTTCTTTGTCTGACATACACTTATTCACAAACAATGCCCAACAATCCTACAAATCCTCAAATTGACTTGCTGCCTGAATCTTTTCGGGCTCTGTTATCGATATGATGGGGAGTACCCAGCAAAAATTGTAGTCCGGTTACCTATTTCCTCACAGTCGGCAAGACTAACACGTGAGCCGCCAAATCCATCAGCATCGGCCAGACAATCTGTTGCAAGGTGTGACCTTTGGTCTCCTTGTTCAGTGGTGCACTGCAGTGGTTTGCGACAAGGGCTTAACCACCTCCTGTGCTTGTTAAGTCAAGTGGTTGTATCAGGCATTAATAGGTTGATCTTTTGGTGCAGCGTAGCTAACAATAGGTATCAGAGCTGAGGTCACGGTTTCAAACCCCGCGCTTCAGCTGGGGGGATTGTTGCAAGGTGTGACCCTTAGTCTCCTTGTTTAGTGTTGCGCTATGGTGGTTTGTGATAAGGGCTTAACTGCCTCTCATGCTTGTTAAGTCAAGTGGTTGTATTGGGCATTAACAGGTTGATCTTTTGGTGCAACGGCAACTAACACAATCACCATCGAAAAGACTTTCCTAAGTCTTACCGTCGATCAAACTTACACCGATAACTATCTTTACTTTCTCTTCGGTAAGATACCACGGGACTCACACCAAGTCATTCAACTCCTTACCGTTGGTGAGACTTCCTCCTTCAATTGAGTCCTTCATCCTTTTGCCGATGCACCGATAGGCTCCAACCGTCGGTGTGACTTCCTTCGTCGGTGAACTCCTTGTTTGTTCTCCCGATACGCCGATGGCATTTTCCTTTGGTGAAGCTTTAAACTCATCTACCGATGTCGCACCTCTTCCCAAACCCTAGCACATGGAAATGCTAGGTCAACCTATTGTGCACCTCGCATTGTCTGGATCCTCTGCACTGCCAAACCATGCAACAAAATAGGAAACAAACGAATATTGTACAACGAAGCCATTCCATTGATTTAGGCAAAAATCTCACTAGTGGAATGCTTCACATCAACATTTTGCAACAACGGAAATACATAAAGGAAAGGAAATCTACAGCTATACAATTTGTAATTATAGAGAACAAAAAATAAATTGATGAAACATAAAGTTTGATTTCTCCTTAACACGATACACAGTTACATTCAATCTCTCCTATGATCTGATTACCCACACCCATTTGATTCATTCCTCTAGGTTTATAAACTCATCCTGAGGAAAACCAACTAATTCCAAACGGCTGGGAGTAAAACCAACCAATTCCAAGCGGCTGGGAAACCAACCATCTTAAGACTAACAACTTGACAAAAGTGACCTATGACATCCTTGTCTTTTGGAAGACTCACTAACTTCCATGTTTGGTTCTTTTCAATTGCATAAATTTTTTCATCCATTGCATTTACCCATTTTTCATCCTTAATAGCATCTTCATAATGAAATGGATCTTTTACTTGTGAATAAAATGCAAAAGGAGAAATTAGACCAACATTATTCTCACCTTTATTTTGCTCATAAATGTCTCTTAAAATTCTAATTTTTTATCTTCTTAAGCTTGCCAATGTTGGATTTGACATATCACTTGCACTAGAACTTATGGAAAGTGGACTTGATGGTCCTGCACCTTGATTGCCACTTGTAGATGGTGTTTGTTGTTTATTTGAAGGAGTAGTTGGTTGAATACATGGGGTTGTCCTTACACTTGATGATGGTGTCATTTGAAGACCACTTTGTTGACCTTGAATGGGTGTGGAAGGAGTCACATTTGATGGAGTACCTGCTGGTATAAAAACTTCTCTATCTTCTTGAGGTAAGTTGGATGCAATATTGATTGTTTTCTCCAAACTTCCATCCCATGCTTCATCTTCTATGAACTAAAAATCTCTACTAATTATTACTTTTTTGGTTATTGGATTGTATAGTTTATATGCCTTTGATTCATCACTATGTCCAACAAATATACACTTTTCTCCTTTGTTGTCTAATTTTCTTCTCAACTCATCTGACACGTGCATAAGCCACACATCCAAATACTCTCATGTGAGAAACACTATGTTTTCTTCTGATCCATGCTTCTTCCGAAATCATATTCGTCACACTGTTAGTTGGATATCTATTCATAATGTATGTTACACAAGCTACAGCTTCAACCCAATATTCATTTGACAAATGCTTTTCTTTAAACATGCTTCTTGTCATTTCCATGATTGTTCTATTTTTCCTTTCAGCTACCCCATTCTGTTGAGATGTGTACCTAGTTGTGAATTATTTGTGAATTCCATTGTCTTTTCAAAAATTTAGAAATTAATTTGAAATGTATTCACCACCTCTATTTGTTCTCAATGCTTTAATATAGTGCCCAATTTTCTTTTCAACAAGAGTCTTGAATTGACGGAAGAAATCAAACACTTCATTCTTTTGTCTTAGAAAGTAGAGCCATGTTTTCCTTGAATAGTCATCAATGAATGTCAAAAGTAGAATCTTCCACCAACTGAAGATGTTTTCATAGGTCCACAGAAATTTGATTGCAAAATCTCCAAAGGTGTCTTTGCTCTAATTGACTTGCCGATTGGAAATGTATCTCTATTTTGCTTTCCTAAGATACAACCTTCACATACCCTTTCTGGTTTCTCTATTAATGGTAAACCCTTTACCATGTTCTTCCTATTTAGTAGGTTCAAACCTCCAAAGTTGAGATGCCCAAATCTTAGATGCCATAACCAATTTTCATCTTTTATTTCTGCTTGCAACATTGTTTGTGTGACTGTTACAACTTCTAATTTATCCACTTGTGTGTTCATTGTGGGGTGTGCTTGAGCATATTCCACATTCAAATCTGGCCTAATCTGTAGAGAAACATTCTATTGTTTGTCATTTGAACTTTGGCAATGAGTTGGTTACTTGGAAATTTATCTAGAATAGTGCATTATTTATTTTTTAAGAAGACTCTATACCCCTTTTGAACAAGCTATCCAATGCTCATTAGATTATGTTTTAGACCAGGTATAAAATACACATCTGAAATATACTTCTTCTCCCCCTGTTTGGTTATATTATTGATGTTTCATTTACCCATAACTGACACTTTGTTGGCATTCCCCAATGTGACATCTGATTTTACACTTTCATCTAAACTTGAGAACATTTCTAAGTTCTCGGTCATGTGATTGTTGCAACTTGGGTCTAAGAATCATACATCCTTTTGATTCTCTTGTGGTACATTGCATGCTATGAACATATTGCCCCAGTTTTGGTTTTCTCTTGTAAAGTTCACATTTTGTCTGCTGAAATTAGATTATTTTTTCCTACATTCATTTGAATAATGCCCATACTTCTTACAATAATGACATTGGATTTGAGATTTGTCATACTTTTGACCTTGTGGTTGATTTTGAGATGGGTTTGGTCTTGAGTTTTTGATGCTACCTCTTCCACTTTAGTTTGATGGGTTGCTTCTTCCACCTCTATAAGAATTCATTCCTCTACCTCTGAAATTAGATCTTCCTCTGCCTCTACCATTGCTGATTGAAACTTGTGACTTGAATGCATGCTCCAATGAGGTGTTTGTTGACCTATTTAGACTATGTTCATGTGATATGAGAGATGCATGCAGCTCATCAACTAAAAACTGTGAGAGGTTCTGTGTTTACTATATGGCTACAACAATTGACTCAAATTTTGTGGGCAAACTCCTTAAAAAAATTTCAACCACTCTCCTATCTTCAAGTGTCTCCCCATGAGATCTGATTTGATTTACCAATCCAATAATTTGGGTGAAGAATGAATCTACTGATTCATTATCCTTCATGTAGATTGTTTCAAAATCCCTTCTCAACATTTGCAACTTATATGTCTTCACTTCAAATGTCATTCCTTGATAGGTTGTTTGGAGTATATCCCATGCTTGTTTGGACTTTATTACTGCTGCAATCCTTGGAAAAATGCTCTCATGCACTGCTTGAAATATGTAGAATAGAGATTTTGAATCCTTCTTCCTATTATCTCTCAACAAATCTTTCTCTGCTTGTGTCAATGCATTGTATGCTTCTGCATCTATTGGTTCTAGGAATCCATTCTCAATAATCTCCCAAATATCTTGAGAACAAAACAATGCCTTCATTGTGATTGTCCAATAGTTATATTTATTGTCATTAAACTGTGGAATTTATGGGTTTGTCAAGCTTATGCTTGTTGCCATTGTTGACTATGAAAAACCTTGCTTCTTGATAAACTTTTGCTTGATAACTACTTAAAAACCTTGCTTGAAATGCCCTTGCTAGAGAACCTTCAGCTTTAATAAACCTTGTTGTGATATTAAACTGGCTTTGATATGAGATGCAGGGAAGAGGTAGAGGGAAATAGAGCAAGGAAATTGATGTAGAGGCACTTGGATAGGAGGAAGATAGAACAAATTGACTAAGTTTACACTACACCAAAAAGCCCAAGTTTGAAGGTTAGATTGCAAAAGTGGGAACAGCAGTTAATAGTTCTAAAACCATCATGAAAAGGTTGACTAGACATGCTATGGGACCCATTCCATTCATTGGTTAAGGCACACCAAACTCAGAATTAGTACTTCCATCACAAACCTAAGATTTTGCTTGTAGCCTTGAAAAAGAGAATAGTCCTTAATATCTTTTGATATAGATCTTCAAACACAAAACTTGGACAATCAGTAGATACCCATTTGGACTCCCTATCACATATCCAAAACTGGGTATAGGTTGTTTTGGACGGAATACCCCAACCTATAACTCCTCTCAATGACCTAGAGCCCCAATTAGGCCAAAAATACAAAGAGACCCCCTTAAAATTCATGCACAGAACTCAACCAATGGTTTGAACACTTAGAACACATGCCAAAACTATGGATTTTTTGGGTTTTATCCTCCTACAACTTGTTGTTCCCAGAAATGCCTCTATGGTTCCTCCAATTGGCTTAATACATGGTCATATTAAGCCTCTTCTAACAAACCTTGCAAACACCAACTCTCCCTCTCCTACAATCATCCAAAGAACTTGAAATACAAATTAATACACCCATCCCACTAGTCTTATGGCCTTTAAAGACAGTGGGATGGTCAATTCCCCATCGCTTGAGGCAAACCCTAGTTTAGGTTTTGTGAGGTCTATTTTGAAAGAAATCCTTATAACTCCCTACCACAAGAGTGTCAATACACCTAAACCACTTCAAATTATAGATAACTCTCTATACTAACCAATCAAAACATGAGGAAGTGAAGACAATTCTGTACCTTCACATAGTATGGTATGTGGGAGCATAATTCTTCAAGGAAAATGGAGTTCTCAATGGACAGTCCAAGATCAAATGCTTCTAATTTGTCTCCTCTTCAATGTTATAGCCTCAAACTAGTCCTGAGTGAGAGTTACTTCACCATACTTCATTTCCCAACAACCTAGGATTCATGACAGTTCCGTACAATAGAATGGTACGGACTGTTTCTTCAAAAAATATAGAAAAACAACAAAAACAACAGAGAATTGATATGTTATTGCTTTGAAACTTCTTCACTCCATACATTGATCTTCCTCAAGGGTATTTAGACTTGTATACACCTTGGCAACCTCCTTGAAAATAGTTTGGTCGATGATGGTAGCCATAACTACTTCTTCCATCATCGAACTACCTTGTGCAGTTTGAAACTTCAACTAATTGCCAGTTTGTTTGCATAGACATCGGTGCTTATGAGTCTTCAAACACCTTTACAATGTAATTAGGCCTTGGATTAGGCACTAGACTCTTTGACTTTGTCTTAGATGCCTGAATAAGGCTTACAACATGAAGACTGCCTCCTACATGCCTTAGAAAGGCTTACAAATGTGACTGCCTCCTACATGACAGCAATATGTAGAAGTTTGGACATATTTCTTATTACAATCAGTTGAATGGTCTCCTAAGACCTTATTGAAGAAAATCAACATGAATCACATAAAGACAAACATGAAGACAAACAAGACATATATGATCTCCTTGGTGCACCTGCACCAGAAATCCAGAAATAAAACACAGACAAGAGATGAACAACAACAAATAATATATGTTCTATTAAATGTTCAAAACATACAAAACAGTTATGTAGTCTCTACTTTTCTTCTTACATATATTTAAAAACAGTGTGAGCTGCAACTCTCTTTTGTGCACAACGAAGACCCATGTTTCTTGCAATGAACAGTAGAAAAATATATTCCTCTCTGACTGTTGCTACAACCCATGTTTTCTCCTCAGTTTTCATACCAAACAAAAAGTTATTTCAAAAGCATCGTAGGGGAGATGACCCAGTAGTGGTGCACCCTAACTTCACGCCTCTCAAAATCAAATGTGGCAATTTCAAATCACTCCAAAATTTTTATAGTAGCTTATGTGGCAATGCCCCTACCTATAACTAAGGTTTCAGGGCCACATCATCAAATAAAATGTCACATCAGCATGCTTTTTGTTGAGGTGTCAAATAGTTCCCCAAAAAAAGGGTGGACCAATAGGTGCGCATTAAGCCATGTTTTGTTGATGGGTTGATGTGGCATTACATGATTGGTTGTTTTTTAAATCTAAAGGGCACATTTCATTCAATTATTAGTACTTCTAGTAACACTAACAACCTTAAAGTCACAACTACTAGTACTGAACTTTCAAAAAATATTAGGCATTAAATGTACATATACTATCTCACCCATTGGAACTATCTCACCTTTTGGGTCTTTTCCCCTATATGCCCAACAAAGGAGGAAAAACAAAAAGGTAATAAATTGCAATTAATTCTGAGTGTGATGGCAGCATGAGAAATCTGGCAGATGGAGATATGAGATCAAATCTCATTTAATTATGTCCTCATGCAGAGAATGTAGACTAAGTTGAGTGAAAGAAGTATTGTACATGAGAACAATCCAGTTGAAATGATGGAATACGGAGGCATTAAATGCATGTAGTTGGTGATTATTTCCAATACTGTTAACAGAGATCATTTATTGCCCAGTGGCTTATGCAATCTGACACTGAGGTCTTCCTCTTCTAAAGAAAAATTGCTCTGTTTCACATTGAGGCGCAGGTAGTTTATTCATTTCAATTCTACAACCTTTGAAAGAAATCCATTTCTTGAAGAACTTGGGCATGGTGAAATTTCAGAAACTTGGCTTTATATGAGCTGATTTATATGCTTTGAAAGCCTTTTCTAAAACTCTCATGAAATGGGTTTATGCAGACCCATTATGCCATTCCCATTGTTTTAATTCTATGTCTATGCTTTGACATCAAGCATTTCTATCTACCAGATCGTATTCAACTATAATATCTAACAAAAATCTTTGGATTTTAAATGATGTTGTTTCCATTTTGACACAGGCTGGGAATTTGTTGGCAAAGGATGTGAATTTTTGGCCTTACATTTGCCAATTGTGTGTGCTTTAAAGCTTCTAAAATCTCTCAATAAATCCCCTTTATTCATATCTCACCATGATTGCCTTTCTATAGATAAAGTTTCTTTATTTAAACAAGCCACAAATTCTTTGTAAATATTTTGCATTTGCTCAAAATTTTCTAAAGCTTTTTCAACAAATCCTTTGTTGGTTGGCAAACTATGATATTTGCTGAAAAAGAGCACGTTTCGGTTATATATGGAGTTAGTGAACCTTATTATCCACAAAACGAACATTTCCAGCAAAGCCGAAAAGAGCACGTGAATTTGAGACTTTGTAGAATTCTCCTACTTTCAATAAAAATACTTGCGTCACCGTGTCCCATTTTTATGCTTCGACATTTTGCATGCATGCAAATAGTGGTTAAGAGCGGAGCTTAAATTTGACAGTTGTATAGATGTATTTAAATATTTTAATTGTAAAATACAATAAAAATAAATATTTTACTGTATTAACATACATGTAATTTATTTTAGAAATTATAGGAAAAACAATTAAAATTATAGAAAAAAAATAATTGATATGAAAATGTGATGGTAAGGGAGAGGGGTCAATAGCCGCCCATGCCCCAATAACCGCTATGTTTTTGTGTACCCTACCCCCCAATAAAAATTTAAAAAAAAACCATTACATGTAAAAAGAATACTTAGTAAATTACCACATAGGCACCAATACATGTTCACAACTCCATGTATAGTTTCCCATTGCAAAAAACTAACACACATACTCTTCCACTTGCATTTTCAAGCCAACTTGATGCAAATTGGAGAACTTCCAATTTAAATATACACTTTATTGTTTTTATTACAATAGGTAATATTTATAAAAAACCACCCATTTGGACATTAAATAAAGTCAAACTAGTCACATTCACATACTTTTGTGCACAACTATTGGTACCTAAGCTACTATAAACACACAACACTCCAATCCCAAAGGGTTGTCAATCACACATTCTCCCATACTTGCTATCACATCCACTTGCACCTGCACAAACACATAATGGTATCAGGCTCCCCATCCAGGCAATAATTTAATAAAAAAACAAAATTAAACTAGTTTAAATAAAAAAAGTGAGATTTGTAAATCACATCATTGAATACAATAGCTTATACTCATTTAATCAAATTCAAATATCAATAACTGAGTTCAATTCTGCGTATCATAACATCGAATACAATAGCTTCTACGCACTTATTCAAATTCAAACTCACCAACCAAATTCAATGCATTCCTTTTTCTAATATCAATCCATTATAAGACGAACATTATGTAGCGTAGAGATTGTTTTAAGCATAAATTTTTTGAAGGAGCACTGCAAACCCTGTCTGTTGCCAAGAGGAATTTTGCAGACTTCCACATTAAGGTTCAGGTTGGTACATCACCTTCTTATATTCCTTCATTTTTATGCTATGTTTCCTTTTGTTTTTTTGTCTTTTACTTCCTCTTTATGCTATGTTTCCTTTGTTTTTTGTGTATTTTTACTTCTTCTTTATGCATATGTTAAATCTATATTAAGTAATGTGAATGGGTATGATTTTTTTTGTGTCTTTTACTTCCTCTTTATGCATATGTTTATGTTCATGTTAAATCTAAATTAATGTTCATGCATATGATTGTGTTCATGTTTATTTTCTTTGTCTTTTACTTCCTCTTGATGCATGTATCATCCATATTAATGTTACATTTGTTCATATGAAGCAAATGTAATATTTTTTCATATGCCATCATTAAATATGTTAATATGAAGTAAATGTATCTGTTACTATATGTTAATATAAAGTAAATGTATCTGTTAATAGGGTTTCATTATATCAGGGTTTTGAATGTTTTGAATCATATAGCTTTGTCTCATTAATAATTTTACAGTCAAATTCTTCCTAGTTTTGTCTTAATACTATTTATTAATTATTGTTACATTAAATATTTACAATTGTTTTCCTGTGTTGTAATATAATATATTGAGGGTTTCCTACAGCTTTGTCTCATTAATAATTTTACAGTCAGATTCTTCCTACTTTTGTCTGAATACTATTTATTAATTATTGTTACATTAAATATTTACAATTGTTTTCCTATGTTGTAATATAATATATTGAGGGTTTCCTACAACTTCGTCTCATTAATAATTTTACAGTCAGATTCTTCCTAGTTTTGTTTGAATACTATTTATTAATTATTGTTACGTTAAATATTTACAATTATTTTCCTATGTTGTAATATAATATATTGAGGGTTTCATTTTATATAATCTATCTAGGGTTTATATAAAAAGCTTCTACATATATTTGGATTAGACTATTAATGTACTGTATATATATACATGTCTATCTATATAGATATGTATATCTATAGACATATGTATATCTGTATGCATATGTATACATTTCTATATACATATCTACATATCTGTACATATATGTATACATATCTACATATCTGTATATCTATAGACATATGTAGATCTATAGACATGTGTATATTGATATACATTTGTATATCTATAGATGCATACATAGGTTTCAACTTTAATGTAGATGCATACATAGGTTTAAACTTTACTGTAGATGTCTAATTATGTTCAGTGTACTAAGCATCTGAAAGACCACATTGTCCAAGAGAAGGATTAGCTTTACAAAAAATATATTCTCACAGCCTCCAAAATATGGACTTGACATTTCAGTCTTCTTTGATATTGGAGATCTTTGATATTGGAGAATTGGAGCCCGTGAACCAACTGCCTTTCCATCCTATAAAATCACTTGGATAGGATGAACTCTCCAAACACACAATGCAATGGAGGTGGCCAGTGGATGTGCTTGCCTACAAGAATAGCACAAGACCCAAATCAAGTGGTTGTTCAATGTTGGTTTAGACCAATTGGTCACTGCAATCCAGTAAGTTGTAGGAATGCAACACTTCCAGGGAGGGCATATATGCGACTATGTGATCTATGAAAAATTCTTCTCCATAGCAATCCAAATTCTAGGCAACAAAAGTCACAGAAACAACCTGGCCAACAAGTTCATGAAGGAGGAACACAAAGACACTGTGACCAATGTCATCTCCTATTTTGACGAGTTTCCAGAAGAAGGTATGATTGGAGGTGTGTTTGAAGTTGAGGCTGTCAAAAAACAAAATGTGACAACAACAGCTCTACAACTATTCCAGGAAAGAATACTCAGAAATAATTTGGAAACATTTCAATTTTATCTGAGTAATTATGGTGACTTGCTCTCTCCTGCACACATTAAGAGAGCAAGTGAAGTGGCTCAAGGCCTTCAGGTATTGATCCACTGGAAGCCATAGTGAAAGTCTATGGTGGTAAATCTTTAGCATTGTTTTCTTGTATTATTTGACAAGCAGTGCTATAATATGATAAAAAACTATAGAAAGGCTTTTATTTTATGCAAATGTTGCTACATGCAAACATATATCTATTTACAGTATGTATCTCCTACATTAATAGACATGATTTTTAAAAAAAAATTGTTGGACATAGATATCATTTCTCCTTGTGATTTCAGCACTGCTTTCATTCCATTCTGTTGGTTTCATATGATGTTATTTATACAATCATTATACATTCATTTACCTTCAATTTTTAACAGCATAATATACAACCTATTTTGTCTTAGACAACCCTTGTGCTGTGATTATTTCACTATACAGAATAATAAATTGTTATATAATGAGGGTTTTATTTTACACATACAGATGGGTTCATATATTTTTAAGGGTATATATTTTGCAGTGGCATTCTTACTTATTCTGTCTAAGACAACCATTTTAGGTTGGCACTTAGCATATAATGGGTAGCTTCAATCAATAGATTAAACCATGTCTATTAATGTACTATATATAAGGGTATATATTTTTGAAGGTTCATTGTCAACGGTTAAGAATTTCATCATATCATTGTCAATAGTTAAGGGTTTCATTATATTAGGGTTTCGAATGCTTTGAATCCTACAGCTTTGTCTCTATAATAATTTTACAGTCAAATTCTTTGCAATTTTGATCAAATATATATCTAGATATCTATATACATATTAGTATATCTATATACATATCTGTATATCTATAGACATATGCAGCATAGACAATGGAAACATTTCAAGCTGGTACTTAACATTTCAGTATTTAACAATTCTAGAAATACTTTCCATCGCACCGTGGAGAACAGCGAAAGCAGTCGATAAAATGATTAACTTTTTGGTAGAAAGTAGAATATGTATTCGGACCTGAACGGATATTGAATGGATTTAATGTTGTTTCCTGTCCGCGCCTAAGCAAACACATTACCCTGCATGTTGTATGTTAAATCATTCAATAGATTAAATCATGTCTGTTAATGTACTATATATATACATGTCTATATATACATATGTATATCTATAGACATATGTATATAGATAGACATATGTATATATGTATACATTTCTGTATACATTTCTATATACATATCTACATACATATCTACATATCTGTATATCTATACACATATGTAGATCTATAGACATATATTGATATCCATATGTATATGTATAGACATATGCAGCGTAGACAATGGAAACATTTCAAGCTGGTACTTACTTAACATTTCAACATTTCATTAAATTGATTAATCATGTCTGTTACTGTAGTGATTATATATTGGAAACACGTTGTTGGTTTTTCTTCTGAATCAGCATTAGGGTTTGCCAGTTCTAATGCACAGGTAGATTCAGCCAACTAAATACAGGAGGTTGCGTGAGCTCCTCCTCTTCACTTCTGGTTCTGCTGCACCAAGGGGGGTGTCCCTATTTGATAAAAGTATGACCTTGACTAGCTCAATGACAGAAGGATTTAACTTGACAGCAACAGGCAGAATACTCTCATGTATGGACCAAGATTTGTGTAACAAATCACAAGGTTGGCAACATTCTTGGACATAATGTCTGGTTAGGTATGAGAGCATGCAGGGGTTTCCTACTCCTAATCCTACAACTAACAGGTGAAAGGATGAAATGGTTTGAAATGATGTTTGGAGTTATGGGACTTTCCTAGACCCATTGAACAAACAGATTCCCAAACCAGTGCCTTATCTGGGTAGCAGAGTCATATCTAAGAATGTAAATGTCTCCCCATGACAACACTAATTCATATCCAGAGGACCTGAGAAGAATGCTACTGCCTAACAGCAACATGTCCAAGAAAGAGTATTACTAATGATCATACTTAACAAATCCTATGATGCAATCTACTTTCCTTTGTATCTGATCAAAAGCCTATTTAACCACTCCTTGAGCAGACGCAATAAATCAGACACACAGTATGCATATACTGAAAAACTTGGAAGCCCTTGACAACCTTGTTTGAAAGGAAAACAAATGACATACAGGAGACAATCAGAAACAATACACACACAGGTGTTTTTCATTTAAAATCAATCTGCATAGAAAGTCATCATAGAGAAAATCATCATTTACAAGCCAAAATAGACTAGTACACCAGACTAAGGACCGAGTCTGTAGCAAAAAATGCCTTTCAAAATGTGAACACCTTATGTTCAGAGCCAGAGCCGAAAGCCCAAAAATATCCAACCTCTAAAAAGTAACACAGCCAGACCATTTATACAGAACCGTGTACATTTTGTAATTAATTACATGGCCAGAAGTCAAAAATCTGCCAGATACATCCATTCGAAATGGCGCTCAAAAATCATCAATGCAGCAGACAAGGGAGAAACCTCGAGCCCTACACTGCCATCTGGAAGTCCTCATCCATAATCGGGCAGCCTGATCGCTTGTCCCATCGCCCATACCCCTGCACTATCGCCATTGATGGCTCAACTACCCGCGGCCTACTTGAAAACTGACGCAACGTTCAAAATGAAGCCTCCCGCCAAAACGTGTTTCGCTGCAGGTTTAAAATATGCAGGAAGATTAATCCCACATGCACGGTGCGGAGACCCCTTCAGTATTTTAAAAACATGGCCATATGCATAATAGGTGTCGAGCGCTTTTGCTATGCTCGACACACGCTCCTTCTCCAAAAGCCCATCGGCCTACCCCACAAATCTCTCATTGATCTCAATTGTCTGGCTGATCGCTACATTCCCCACCTCCGTCGGCGTGACCCACACCATCGGAGCATCCAAAAATCCTCTGGCCGACCTCAATAGTCTCACCGATGCCTACATCACATACACCCCCATCGGCCAGAGAAGAATCATCGGCCAAGCACAAATCTCCCTCGCCGATGCCTTCAGTCACGCCGACGCCTACCATCAATTCCATCATCGGCCAGAGAAAAGACCATGTTACAATGATGTCCTTTGATCAGCGAGAAAATCATCATTGGCCAAGCACCCCACAGTCCATCCGATCATACAAGTCTCTCCGATGGCATCCCATCAGCCAGATGAAACGTGTGGGCACAACTCAAAAAACTTCAGCTGAGACCAAAAAACACAAAGCCTTGAACCATTGAACCTTTGAGAAAAGGGTTCAAGCGGATGGTTCAAATGAGAGGTTCAACCGAGAAGTTCAACGCCGATACCTACTCCGTCGGCAACACAAATGTAACCTCGTGAACCCATTGAACCGATGAACTGGTTCAACCCGATGGTTCAACGCCGAGGTTCAAACATCAAAAATACTCCCATCGGCAAAACACTTGACCAGCGGCCAAGAAACTCGAAGCATCGAACTATTGAACCTTGAACCGTTAAGCAAAGGGTTCAAGTTCAAACTGGAAGTTTGAAGACACAAAAACAAACTCATGCCGATGGAGAAAACATGATGGCCCCTTCCTCAAGAACTGAGATGCAGATGCTGAAAAACACTGAAGGGGTGCCAAAACTTAGAACCTTTTGGATATTTTGGGATGGTGCCTACATGAAAATTGCTCAGAAATTGACAGTCAATTCAGGCACCAACACACCTAATGATGAAACCCTCAATCGTTGATAACATAGTCTAAAATCGAACAACACAATGGAACACATTATGTTTACCATCCATGCCACGGCAATAATGACGCCTCAATCTATTTTTAGTCATTGCACTAAGGATGCCATTTTTCTACAAATCACTTCTGGTACTAATGATGTTTGCATTTCTTGCAGGTGTATAGATACTTATGGCTCGAGGTAAAAAGGGGAGGAGAACTTTTGGAAGGAGGACAGTCAGAAAACCTGGGGGTTGCAAGTTTCCTAATGTGGTGTCTGGGGATGAAGATACACATACCACAAAACCAGATCATGTTGCAGTGGAATGTATATTTCCCTCCGCACATACAAAGGATTTGAAAACCAATACAGATTGCCTTTAAACTACTACTTTGGAAACAGGTTCTTCAAGATTGAACAAAAGTATATGGACAAACAATGACATTCAAAGTGCTATGGTTGATGTCGAGGATAAACATATGTTAATCAGAGCAGCTGCAAAGAAGTGGAGAGTGTCTGCTAGTAATTTGAGGTCCTGGTTACTAGGTCTCACGAGCACCAAACGCAGGGGGCCACCGACCATCCTGACTGATGAGGAGGAGGTAGAAATAGTTCAATGGTGCAAGGACATGGCCGACATAGGCCATGGGCTTAAAATTTCATAGCTGAAATCTATTGTGGTAGAGGTCATTCAGTGTAGGCCAAATCCTTTCATAGATGGGATGCCAGGAAGGTCATGGTGGGAGGGATTTTGAAAAAGGCATCTAGATCTAACTATTCACACTGCACAGGGTGTGGACATTGATAGAGCCATTATGCTAAGGCCAAGCATACTAAATTCATTCTATGACAATCCAGAAAATCTTTACAAGACACATAAGTATGGGTCCAGCAGAATATGGAACTACGACGAAACTGGGGTACAAGCTGGCAGGAACTATGGAATGTAGGTAATAGCAAAATTGGGATTCTGCTGTGTGCCCCACCTCATCTTGAAAAGAAGGGAGTGGATTATTGTTTCAGCATGTGTTAATACATCGAGTTGTAGTATACCTAGTTTTTATCTATTTAAATCCAAAAGGCATATCAGAAACTACATAGCCAACTGTGAGGCGGGTGCATGCATGGCAGCTCAAGAACATGCGTGGATGACAAAAGAACTATTTCTAAATTAGCTATAGCATTTTTCTACATCTATCCCTGGAGGGGTTTCACCAACCAATAGAGCTCTTCTGATATTTGATGGTCATGGCAGCCATGTTGCCTTCAAGACCATAGAGGAAGCTCGGTATTTAGGGATTGACCTCATCACTCTCCTAGCACATACAAACCATATATTGCAGCCACTAGATGTGAGTATTTTTTCACCATTCAAAAACTATTTCAAAAAGCAAAGGTCTGCATGGATGGAAAGCCACCCATAAATAGAAATTGGAAGAGAAGAGTTGGCCACTCTTGCTAGCAAGGCATTCAAGAAGGCCTTGACCCCTACTAATATAATTAGTGGGTTCAGAAGGACAAGCATTTGGCCACTAAATAGGTCTACACTTCAAGAAGACATGAGGCCAAGTGATGGCTTCCAAGTATCAAATGAAGACAGTCAAGATTTTGTGGCCACTGCACCAAAGAATTAGGCCTTCGCAGTGGATGAGGATCCTGAGATAATTGCACTTGAAACCTTCTTGCAATTCGTTGGATATACAGATGCACAAGTTGAGGAATTCATCAGCACATACAATAAAAGTGGAAGTGTACAGAATCTAATGGAAGTACAAGAAGAATGCACTGAAATGCCAGGAAGTCAAACAGTTTCTAATGCTACTGAAATTCTACAGCCACTTCCTAATGCTGCTGAAACTATTTCTAATGTTGCCGTTACAGTTCCTAATGCTAGTGATATTGTTTCCAATGCTGCTGATACAGTGTCTAATGCTACTGATAGAGTTCCTAATGTTGGTGATACAATTTGTAATATGGAAGGTCTTAGTTTGCCAACTCAAGTTAGCCAACCAGAATGGATGGGTGAAGCTTCTAGAAACATGGAGATACAAACAAATTTTAGTCAGGTGGATGTCGGCCTTTCAATGCATTCACCACCAGATCATGATCCAGCTGACATCATACACTACTTCACTACTGCATCAAATTGGGATCCATAAAACAAGGACATTGCAGAAGAAGAAGAATGCATAGGTGATTTGGAAGAAGATTATGTGCCTTGCACCCAAGATAGTGAGATTCAGCCACAGCTAGTTAGTCAATTTCTCAAGCTCCTGGTTCGAAGGGTACAGGCAAGGGGTGGTAAGAATAAGACTGGGGTACTATGTTTAAGTAGGCAGTCCCAGATCTTAACATTCGATGCATACATTGAAATGCTCAATGAACAGGAGAGGGAGAAAGCTCATCAGGAAGAGTTGCAGCTAAGGAAAAAGGAATAGATGTTGGAGAGGAAAGCTGAAAAAGAAGCCCAACAACAAGAGAAAGAGAAAAAAATTAGAAAAAGTGTTACTCTATTGTCCTTTGCCCACTCACCCACTTCACCTAGCCTTCAACTAAGCAACCAAAGGCACATTCAAGGGTATATGAAGGGTTTGATATCCAGGTGATGACTCAACCTTCAAGGCTTCTCCAACACCTTAAGATAGATCAATAAACACCTTCTATGCAGTTGGTTTGATCCCCAACTTCCCAAAACTCTCCAACCTATACCTTGACTAGTAAGGCTACTAGCCCTCCAAACTAGGTTTTCTCAACACAACTTGACAAAATCCCAAATGACCAGGTAAGTGAATGATGGTTTTAGATACCCTTTAAGGGACCCTATCAAACTTCCAAGTCTCCTGTTCCAACTCTACTCCAGCAATCCAGAACACTCACTAGGTCTCTAGGCCTAATTGATCAGTTTAGGGCTAGGTTACAAAGCAAGTGATTAAAATTGGGTGCATAGATCAGGGGTAGGAATTTGGAATTCCTCTACCATGCCCAAACAACACAAAATCAATATCCATTCACTCACCCTATCAGGATTCTATCATCTACAACCTCAAATAGCATAAATTTGGTCAAATACAAGGAAATACTTGACCTAGGGCATCACCTTAAAATTCAAAAATAGTCTCTCCCAACCAAATGCTTTTGGAATCCTGTAGAGTACATCCCTAACCTACATTTCACCAATTTTTATGAATTTTCACCAGTGGGAATGCATTCTAGGACCGGATTTCTATGACTGCCCTAGAAAACAGGGTTTCTAGACCAGTTTTGAAAGAAAATTTGATATCTTTTGACTTCAACCACTTCAAGACCTTAAACCAGTTGCATTTGAACCCTGACTCCAAGAACTTTCAAAAAAATAACATTTTCTCACCTAACAAGTCCGTACATGCTGTACACAGTAAAAAAAAGGAAAAAATGACTATTTTCTATTCTTTGAATGCCCAAAACTCCGTACCAAACCTCCTCTGCCGTACAGGAGTAAAAATCACCATCATATCAACCCCTCCAGGTTAGTACATAACTTCTACAAACAATTTCATTGACCAAATTGGAGTTGTAAATGGTCAATGTGTCATTGACACTATTGACAATACTTGACATTATGGCATTTGGCCTTAGCACAAAGAAACCAATTGTTTTAACTTGTGTAATGGATCTCAAATGACCAACACACTCCCTAAAACATGATAAAACACTAAAACAACCAAAAAGACTCAAAAACCAATCCTTAGACCTACTAGGCCTAAGGGGCACAACTAGGTCCAAGTGGACTAAGAAGGATATGAGGTTTATTAAATTACCCCAAACCTCTTGACCACACAAAAATAGACCTTCCAAACATGGCTATGAAAAGCCTTATTACAAAACACATCAAACAAAACTCAACTTATCAAAGATGCTATCAAAATGCTTGTAGGAATCAAACTGCTCCTAGGTGCCCTGCACCAGAGAAAGCTCATCAGGAAGAGTTGCAGCTAAGGAAAAAGTGTTGGTAAATAGATCTTGCACTATAACATATGGCTAATTATATTGACTCTTTGCCCAGAAAAACACACAGTGAAAATAAGTACCAACAGTTGGTAAAGTTGTAGTTTTCCTATCAACTTACCTCTGCGTGTAGAGGGGAAGCTCCCTTGTTTGATAAATTATAGGTTTTTGTAAATGAAATGCAATTCAAGAAAGTTTGGAGAATGAGGACAATGAGCTTACGAACATTGACTCATTCTGCATGCATAAAGTGTAACAATCCCATCAAAACAATATAAGAATACTTCTTAAACTGTTACAATGAGTGTAGTATTAGAAAGAAGAACTAATTCAGGACACATTCAACATATGTTGAACCAATTCTTTCAAGACTAGTTGTTATTCCACATTGCAGATGTAAAATTTATGTAAAGAAAACCATCATCCATCAACATAAGAGGAATGAACAATGTTAAGAAGATGTTTGAGATCACACAATCCAAAAATGCTTCTTATTTCTCCACACTGAGTTGTACAACTGTGTCCTTATAACATCCTTATAAATGTGAAAGACAAAAAGTCCTTATTACAAACACCAAGCATTGTATATATAGACTTGTCTTAGTAACCAACTTAATAACTACCCAATAACCACTTCTTGTAACTACCCAAAATACATTATGCAAATAAAAGTGCACTTTTCACCTTAATTACAAAAGAGTGACTTAAAGTCACTTTCATAGAAAGAGAACTAAAACCTATCAAAACTTTGAAAAGTAGACCAATAAGATGGATCTCATGAGAGACTATCAGGTTTTGTCCTCGCCATGGTTGACACCATCTGAACATGTTTCTGCTACTCCAAATTGTTGTGAAGGGAAGGTAGACTTTGTTTTGTATACTCTGACCATCCTCACTGCTGCGGCTATCAGCTTATTTTTGGGAACAATTACTGCTGTCATGCGAAGCTTCCATTCTGATTGATCTTTATGGACATCATTCAAACTATGTTGATAAATTGATATATGATTACTACCAGAATTGACAGCCATGAAGATGAGGTTCAATTTCTCCATAAGTACTTCATTGAAAACCTGTTTGTTGAATAGCCCTGTGTAAATCATGTCTTCAAAACTTCTTTTGATAGTTTGGGCTTCTAAAGATGAAAACTTATCTATCTCAATTATATCAGGATTGATTGCCAATAAATCAGTCTAAATATTCTTCTTCACCTGCTCACAAACTTCCAAGAGCTTTTCTTGGGCTGCCAACACTTGTCTTATATTAGACAATTTCCATTCAACTGAAAATAACCAAGAACTAGACTGATTTTCTTCAATGTTTTGAAATACTTTTTCAGCAAGTAATATTTCATTATCAGTTTTCATTATCTCACCAAGATCTCTGGATATTCCCTGCCATAACAATTCTTCTTTTTGGATACCTTTCATTTCATTCTCAATCTCTTCCCTCTTTGTTTCTGCTTCATCAAATAGACTCCTTGCCTGCTCAAAGAGACTGAAAGATTTTGATTTCTTATGTTCAACCCACTTTTCAGTCACCTTTCCATACAACTGATATTTGCTGACACTCTCAATAATTTCCTTTTCAACATTACTTTCAAGAGAGAAATTAGTGGAGGAAGAAGAAGCTTCAAGAGGCAAAGCTGATGTATCTATGATAGCTTTGAGATAGGATGTCAAAACTTGCACCTATTGCTTTAGTTGCTCTTTCGTGTGTCTTTCCTTTTCTATTCTTTTTATTAATTGAGCGGCTGATACTTGAAAGTTTTGCATGTCACCCTCATATGTAGATGGACCAAGATCTACCTTAGTGATGTTAAAATCACTTTCCGTGGCCTCATTCAAATTCTTTTCTAAAACAGGTTCTCCAACCTCAACACAAAGATTACCTGATGAGGAATCCACTACCATCCTTGAAGTGACCTTTATCTTTTTAGATTTGGGAGACCTTTGCAGCAAATTAGAGACTGTATCAAAATTCGGCATGATTAATTGAGCAGTGTTTATTTTTCTTGACAAACTTTGTTGCAACCAGGAAGAAGAGGGATTATGTGAGGATTCTGGAATATTTGTGGAAAGAGGTACTATGTTTGAGGGAAGCACATGCTCACTGAATATATTCATAGGTGGCGGGAGTGAAAATTGCAATGCATGAGGTGAACAAGGTGTTTCATGAGAAGGAGAAGCAACAAGGGGTAAAGGAGAGGCATTCAAATGCTCAACTTTTTGATGGGTCACTTCAAGAGTTGTAGACTTGTTTACCTCAATTATTTCCTGTATGGGAGGCAATGCATTCTCTCTCATTTTTGTTTTCCCTCTTTTCTATTTTTCATCATTTTCACAGATGCTCTTAGTACCTTTTCTTCTTGATGGATCTTCTCCGTCATCTCCTCCTTGAGTACTCTTATGGGAACCACTTCTTAAAGATGGAGAATGAGAATGAAAAGAGGAAGAAGAAGAATTTGAATGCTTATCTTTTCTACTAGATGATAAGGCATTATTACTTGCCGGTTTAGTAGTTGTTGCCTCAGTAGCCTTTTTCTTTACCCAAGCTTTAGTCCTTTGAATGATATGTGCAGTTCTTGTAGCTAAATCTCTGACTTCCTCATTGGCCCAATTGATAGGTGGTAAAGACTGTGTTTCAATTTTATCAAAATACACAGGATCAATTAACTCTGAACCATCTTCCTCAATTCCATCTATATTGCAATCTAGTTTGAATTCTCTGATCTGTGGAATGGTCATCCTCATCCAGTCCCATTTACAGACCTCATAATCATTCTCACAATCTTCCCAAAAGTCTTCAAGTTCTGGAAAGTGACAGTATCCTGCACCAAGCCGCAGATTGTCTCTGACATATCCTTTACTGTCAAAAGGGAATCTCATAGTATAGGCATACAAGCTGATTTTTATCAGAGATCTCGCTGTGTTTTGAGCATCTGAGAAAGATTTGCAGCTGTAGTGACTAAGGCCAATGGGAAATGGGACTGCAGGTTTCCTCTTGTCTTTGCATTTCCTGTTAAGTGAACCAATTTGCCTGCATAGTTCTATCAATATCATCTTGTCATCTACATATCTAGGCAACTTCTATGGATATCCATCAAACCCGCCAACTCGCAGATAAGTAAATCTAGGATATTGGATGAAATAACTCCCATATATTTTGATTAAACTGGCAGCTTCTGGTGATATCTGGAGTGCAGTGTTACCTTGAAGTTCTCTTACTGTTAACATTGTGAAAGCATCGTTTACTTTGCGGTAGTGCTTGTAACTTTGCTCTAGTTGCAACTGAGGATAATGATCATAAATCTGTGTCATGTTATCATAAACTCCTTTAGTAGCAAGACCTGGCCAAGATCTCATGCATGCAATGGCATAGAATAAGTAAGAGGATTTATAGAAATATTCATTCAGTTCAAAGTTGGTCAACTGATAATGCAAATTGTCACTAATAATGTTGCCCCAATCAATAAACTGATTTCCTGCACAAATAACATTCACAAAGAGAAACATCCACATTTCAAAATTGGCTGCTTTTTCATCTCCCATCACCCTATGAAGTAGAACAATCATATTTGAAATATCCTCTATAAAACATGATATGTGAAGAACTTTAGGCAACTGTGATTTTCCTCCTTTCGGTGTATGTAACCAATGTTTTGCAATGGTATTGAGGCACTGATGTTGTCTTTCACTGAAATATTGATGAGCAAGCTCCTTATTTATGTTCACAAACTAATCTCTGACAGGTAATCTAAAAGCTATACCAATTGAAACACTATCCAATCTGACAATAATTTTCTCATCAATGGTTCTGATCTCTCTGGTTTCTGATTTGTAATGTTTCATACACTCTAGAACCAAGTCTGTGCATTGGACTGCCACAGGAAAACCTGCTGCTTGGGCCAATCCACTGTCAAACAATTTCTGAGTCATGGGTGATTTCTTCTCTTGTTTCATTGTCTCCCAGAAATCTGTCAAACTGATATGCCCCAGGGAGGTATCTGATATTTCTAGAAGAGTGGATTCAAGTACTGAGAGAAATTCAAACCCCTGGTATCTGAATTTCATGATGAAATGTTTGCAATAGGATGTGAAATCTTTTAGTGTTTATTCCTTTTCAAAGTTTTATTGGAGTGCTCAGGAGGTTTTTGTTTTGGCCATGTGCAAATTGTTGCAAAGAATTTCAAATTTGGAAAGACACATCATTCAACTAGAAGGCAGAAAAAGTATTCATACCCGGCATCTTCATTGATTAGACGTGATTGCACTGCAAGAGGTCTGCATTTGGTGATGTCCACACTTCTGTATTTCTCCACAAAGCTACACCTCTTGTATGATCAATAAATCAATCTGTAGAAAATTCACATGTGTCAGCTTGTGATTACACATCTTACACCCATATCAGCTTGGGATATGTACTTCAAACAATAATCATAACCTCTACAAACCAATTTTCTGGTCAAAGACTTCCTTCGTAGAGAATGTGAATAGAAACAAGCATTTCGCTTCAGTGCAACAAGAGTCTTGTGATTTTGATTTCAGAACTATAGTTTCTGCATAGCAAATCGGCCTTCGAGGATGTTTGTTCATCTATGCCACGAATCATGTTGCACTAATCAAACATGTTGTTATACATGAATGCATAACTTTCAATTAACAGCCACCTTGACAAATCATCATATGTTGAAAACAGCTGTGTTCCCATTTTCTCTACAAGTTGTGCTTATGTCAATGATTTGAAATCACGTATCATGAGGTATATTTTCTTCCCTGACGTCAACAACATGCATATACACATCACTGTGTGTTTCCAAGTGATTGTTGCATAGCCAAAACTAGTCGACAGAAAGAGACCATTGTATATTGATATGCTATCCCCTGCGTGCCATCTTTGTAGTGGATGAGCCATGCATGTATTGTGTTAACACCATCTGCCTTGTCGCATGAAGTTTTCAGTGGTGGGTTTGTAACACCATTTCATCCTCGGTGAGAATTAAACTGCGAAGGGTTTACAAACAAAATAATTCTGGCAGTGTGGCTTTTATTCTCTGAAAGCTCTTTTGATGGTAGTTATTGATCTATTTCTGCGACTCTACAAAGATGGGATATTCTCCACAGCGCTCTCAACAATCACTTCATGAAGGTGGAGTCTCGTGGGAAGCTTCTAAACACGCTGGGATTCGCAGAGAGATATACTAGTCTTGATTACCGTAAGTCTGCACTTGAGGACGCAGCATGAGCCATACTCTTCGCCATCATACAAGGGACGGTGAGAGCGTTTCAACTGTATGCCAACCAACTTCCTACCTGCACGCCAATGAGAGTTTTCAATCACCAAAGCATAGTCGATAATGGGTTTTGCCAGATATAGGGTTTATAAGTGCCATACGAGATGTGTATGCAAACTGTGGAAAGGAGACAGGATATGATAACTGTTTGACAGAATGAGTCACAGCTTTAGCGATGGTTTCTGTATGTGAACATTAAAATGTTTGTAGAAAACTATCTCACGCCATTAATCATTCCAATGGCAGATTCCTCGAACCTCCTTATGGATACAAATGTTTTTATGACGGGCATGCACATGTAATATGGAATCATCATGAAGACACTTCAGTTTTTTAATAAAAACCCTCGCAGAAAGGTGATCATGGGCGGTGCAAACACCAAATGTCATTATCACTTGCATTGATTTCTTCTGTTTGTAATACATATTACCATTCGTGAATGTTTCGCCAGCCGGTTATAATTACAAGTATCTTGCGATCTTTGTGCCGTGATTAGAGGCTTTGTTTCTGCTAATGCCAACTCTTTCTTGGAGTTCTACCAAGTTTTAATCCATTCGAGCTTCGTTTTCTGCATGCAACTGATAACTTCCTTGGCAATAATGTGCCACAACAGCTAAAATCATGATATCCTCCAACAGTTCTTAGCAAAGAGTTCATTGTTTTTACTTTGTTAAGAGAACAGTTTATCTTTAATTATCGACCATGGAGCTCCTGTTTAGGCATGCAACTTATTCACACGAGGTAAAAATCATGAGATAGTTGGATGGCAACGTTCATGGAGTCGACATTCGATGATTACTGCATGATTGTAGGATGTGTCCACTTTCTTTTTTTTTCTTTCTTCCCATTGGTAATTAAAGAGACTGTGGTATTTTAACAAATGAACATGAATTTCACTTAATCTTCATTCGAGTTCACCTAAAACCTTGGATGACATTTGGAAGAAAATAACGTGCTCAAAAAGAGGAAAGAACAACTTTTAATTCATGGCTGCAAGGAAACTTGTGGACACACAACCTGACACGTAAACATTATGTGAAAATGAGAAAAACGATAACCCACTTTTAACGCAAGTAACAAACGAATTTGAATAGAAATAGCGTTTACTTCGCGATTGTCACAAGTGAATGTAAACTTCTTGCATCAGTAAAAAGCGAATATGGACAACTTAGACAAACTTCACAAGTTGCGCAAACTTAGTGAAAAGGAGAAATTGACGCAAGTTTGGTGCGGATTAAAAGTAGACGCAAATGGACTTGGTGGGAGATGAAAATTAACGCGGACTTAGTCAAAATAGAAAATAGACGTAAAGCAAAAGATGACTAAGTGGTGAATTTTGCCTTGGGATGAAAATATGTTTTGACGTTTAAACCAAAGAGAAAAATGAGACGAGGGAAAATGCTATTGCAACAAAATATATGATTTAAAGATATACAACGCAACCCCAAATGACTTCACACAGAGGATTAATTTGTGCAAGAAGGTTTTATATTTTGGATAGATGGATCGGGGCAAATACCTGGCTCTACTTGGGGACAAGAACTGCAAGGACGTAGACGAACCCCAGTGTCTTTGACAAGACGAGTGACCTTATCTCCGGGTAAATAGAATCAGACTAGGAAAGAGATGTACAACACGACAAAAATGAGGAAACAAGGAAAACGCACTAACACAACAAAACTATTCTATGTACAAATAGTTGGGAGTAACTCCCAGATTACTGATTGTAAATCTTCAGGTGCTGCCCATTGTAGTGCAAGGGCAGATGAGTACCATCAAGATACGCCAAGTAGAATGAATTATCACCACACGCTTCTCTGACTCAGAAAGGTCCTTTCCAGAGAGACTCAAACTTTCCATGCATCCCTTTAGGTTCTTTCCTCTTATCCCAGAGTAGAATGAGATCTCCAACCACAAACTACCTGTGTTTAGTCTTCTTATCAAATAGTTTCTTGACTTTTGCTTGATGTTCTGCTATTCTGTCAACTACTTGACTCCTTTGTTCTTCAAGTTTTGTCAGATGCATGATTCTTTTCTCCAGAGAATCTTTAAATTGATTATCTTCTATTGTTGTCTGAAGAGAGAGAGCAGTGAGTTCTAGAGGAATTGGCAGGCAAGCATTAACTCCATAAACAAGTTGGAAGGGGGACGTGTCGATGATTCTTTTGTATGTAGTCATGTCAGCCCATAACGCATCAAATAACCTTTTGTGCCAATTCTTTTGTTTCTCCTCTACTAGCTTTCGTATGATAGAGATGAGATTTTTGTTGGTGGACTCGGCCAATCCATTCCCTTGCGGATAATAATCAGAAGAATGTGCAAGTATGATATCTTGTCGATAACAGAAATCAGAGATTTCATGAGAGGAAAAATTGGAAGCATTATCTGTGACATTTTTGTGAGGTACACCAAATCTCACAAGAATATTCTACATTAGAAAATCACAGACCACCTGAGACGAAGTTTGACGAACTGGAATGGCTTCAACCCATTTAGTAAAATAATCTGTGGCCACCAAAATGTGTGTATGCCCGGCACTAGATGTTGGATGAAGTGGACCAATAAAATCTAGTCCCCATTGACGGAAAGGTTCTTTGATAACAACAGGTTTCAATGGTTGCGTGGCTAGCTTGACCTTGCCTTTAAATTGTTGACAAGATTCACACTTTTTCACCCATTGGTCTGCATCTTTGAACAAGCCAGGCCAGTAATAATTATGTCTTAGAATCTTATAGGCTGTGACACTGGAAGAGAAGTGACCACCACAAGCTTCATTATGAAAGAATTGAAGCAATTTCTCTTGTTGTTCTTTATCTACGCGTTTCAGAAAAGTTCCATCAATCCCCTTCTTGTATAAACTACCTTCCCAAATAATATATTTTGCAGCTTTCAACTTGATTGCTCTTTTCTGCTTCGGGGTTAAGTGTAAAGGACACTCACCATATGTCAAGAAATAAGCAATATCTGAAAACCATTCATCAACCAATCCTACAAACAATGCTTGAGGTAATTTGGCATCCTCTTCTGAAAATTGTTCAATCATGCGGTTGTCAGCTATGAGTTTACATAAGCCTCTTCCTCATACCAATTTGGTTGGTTTAATATCAATATCAAATTCTTGAACTTTCGCAATCCAAGAGGCTCTTTTATTGACACCTATTTCTTGCTGTGTAAGTATGGTTTTGATCGAAGTGTCCGACACAAAGACCTTAGAATGTGAATTGAGAATATAGAATCTAAAATGTTTTACTGCCTCTACAACTGCATAAGCATGCTTCTCTGCTAAGGAATAATTCAACTCATGCTTTTTCAGAGGGACACTCATAAATGCAATAGGTGCTTCTAGATGGTCATCATTTTGTTGAGTTAAGATAGCAGATAAAGTATGTTCTGAAGCATAGCAATATATAATGAAATCTTTGGAAAAATTTGGATGAATTAAAACTGGAGCATCTACAATCGTAGTTTTAATATCTTGAAATGCTTGTTTCCCTTTTTTAGTCCACTTGAAGACCATCTTATCCCTCATCATGTCTACAATGTGGTGAGTTAATTCAGAGAAATCTAGTATGAATCTCCTTAAGAAATTGATCTGACCAAAGAAAGACCTTACTCCAGGTTTGCTTGATGGTAATGGCAATTTTTGGATGGCCTCAACACGTTCAGGATCAATCCGAATCCCATCTTTAGACACAATATGCCCTAGTAGTTTTCCTTCAGTAACCCCGAAAATGGACTTCTTGGGGTTAAGAGATATTCCCTGTTCACGACAACGTTGTAGGACTATCTCTAGATGTTTGATGTGGTCATCTCTTTTCCTCAAAAAGACAGTAAGGTCATCTAAGTACACCACAATAATCTTGTTCTTCAAATCTCCAAAAGAGAGATCCATGGCACGTTGAAAAGTTGCACCGGCATTGATCAACCCGAATGGCATTCGATTGTAAGCCAGTGTTCCCCAAGGCGTTGTAAAAGTAGTCTTATGTTGATCCTCTCGAGAAACCTCTATCTGATTATATCCAGAAAACCCATCAAGTAATGACATCATTTCAGATCCAGCCACGGTTTGCAAAACGTGATCCATCACAGGCAAAGGGTAGTTATCTTTTAAAAATGCCTGATTGAGATTGCAGAAATCAACACAGATCCTTATTTCACCATTCTTTTTCCTCACAGGAACTATATTTGCTACCTAAGTTGAATGATGAATGGGATGTATAATTCTAGCCTTTAACATCTTATCAATCTCTGCAAAGATGGCTCCAGCAACTTTAGGATTGAACTGCCTCTGTTTTTGCCTAAAAGGAGTAGCTCCGGGTTTAAGAGTGATATAATGCTGAAATTTTCCACCCCTGAAACTCTTTAAATCATCATAGCACCATGCGAACACGTCTTTGTATTTGACCAAAAGGGTGATGAGCTTCTTTCTTTCCTCTGGCGAACATGCTTTGTCGATGCAAACAATTTTAGGATCATTTTTAGTGCCTATATCAACTTGATCATACTGAGAAGAGTTTGGATTTTTCTCCTAATCCTTATTCTTCATATAGCAATCATGCTTATCAAACAACTTCTCTAGAGTAATCAAACCCTTTGGAATGGTGTTCCCCTTTAATTGTAGCACTTCGTTTTCTACAGGAGTCTCGCTTCCTTCAAATAATAGATTGACAAAAGTACCGGCCTTCTCCAAAAAGGACACAATTTGTCTATCATCATCAAAAACTTGCCAATATTTATCATTATTAGGCACGCTTGGTCGGTATACTAATTCAATCTTGTATTGATCTTTATTGAACTCTGGATGTGGAAGAAAGAGAGTTGCAAAAACTACAAGGCAATCAGCTTTGGAATTAAGAGCTCGAGGAATAGCCTCTATAGAGAAAGCATCGAAGAATTCTATTTGATCCCATACTAAGTTTTGGTATCTTCTCAACTTGGTGTTCTTTGTTTGAAACTGATTTCTAACTTGCTTGACAACCAATTATGCATCTCCGAGAACTCTCAACATTTTGATGCCTTTCTCTTTAGCAACCTCGAGGCCTAAAATGAGCGCCTCATATTCTGCCATATTATTAGTATTGTCGAAAACCAACTTGAAAGCCATAGGAAACTTCTCCCCTACAGGTGAAATAAGAACAACTCCAGCCCCTGAGCCAGAAGAAGAGCAACTGCCGTCAAATTCCATTGTCCAAAGGCCAAAAGACATGTCAAGAGAGATAACTTCAGGGCTTATTTCTTTCTCCTACATAAGCATATATGTGCCTGGTCCAGTTTCTTCATATAGTATCTCTGCTCTTGGATCATCAGATTTCAGGACTGTATACTTCACTTTGGGTTCTGGATTCAGTCTGACTTTCTTTCCATGGATGGGGATTAAGGCATGAGACCAATCCAATTGTATTTCTCCACCTAGGTCTTTACAGAAACTTCTACTAAGTAGCATACCGTAGCTTGCGGGAATGTCAGCAACTAAGATGGTGAGCTTTAATTTCTTTTCTAGGAAAGCGACTAAAGCAACTTCTGTGTCTTTGAGTTGACCTACTAATGGGACTAACTTGGACTCCATTGAGTAGACTTTACCTGAAGGTTTATTTAATGACAGGTCGAGGGCATGAGCAACCTTAGCGGGCATGACGTTATTAGAAGTGCTAGAATCTATTATGCAGTTGCTAAGTTTACAGCCAGCTATATACAAGGAAACATAGAATGGGTCGGACTTGTCTGGGAAAATAACATTTACCAATGGAGTACCCTTTTGAGGATTTTGACCAAGGAAATCTTCATGTGAAGGTTCTTCGGGTTGAGAGTCATTTGACTGTTGGTGTACTGAAGAAGAAGGATCTGGTTTTCCTTTGACAACATGCATTAGTCTCTCCAACTGTTGAGGATTTGACTTCAGGTAATCAAGTTGAGAAATTTGTACCTTTGTTTTCTTGCAATGCTCTATGAAATCGAATACGTCATCAAGCGGGAGAAATGAATCTCTGAGAGGGGAACCTTGTGTGCCTTTATCCTTCATGGCAGTAAGAGGTTGATTCTCCAGAGGTTATTTTCTTGATAAAATCTTCGGGCTATTTTCTGGAATCTTGTGGGAAGATTCAAGTTTGGCTTTTTCTTCATTCTTCTTATATTGGTTTCTTGTAAAGATATTACAAGAATGATTATTAATATCATGAACCTCTTCTTTTTCCTCATCAAATTCATACTCAAGAAAGTTGATTGTTGGTTGGCCATAGGTCTGATTTGTCTTGTCTTCTTGAGAGGCATACTCTTCTATCTTCTCACTTGATAGATTCATCTGCATGAACCTTGCCATTTCAGGACAAGTGCTGCCATCATGGTCAGTAGTCAGATGAAAATCACACGTAGTTGCAGTCTGTTTATGACTGGAAGAAGGATGTTCAATAGCTAGCCTTTGCACTGGAGGAGGAAGCCTAGGAGGCTTGTTCTGCTGTTAAGGTACATAATTTTTCCTTGGTATATCTTGATATAGCGGAGGTGGATTATGTGGAAGTTGTTTCTTGAGCAGAAGTAAATCATTAGCTAGCTTTTGTATCATCGGGTCTATAGTAGATGGATTAGAAGACTGGGCCTTCCCCTTCTGCAAGTCTTTGTTCCATTTTCTAGCAGTCAACAAATCATCTTCGATCTCAATGGCCATAGTTTGTGCCGCTTGTAAGTCAGCAACTCGAGCTCTTCTCAAATGGAAACTTATATTTGGAGGTTGTGCATTTAGAAAGAAACATTTTTTATTTGCTGCAGTTGGCCTTTTAGCAAATTCAATTCTATTCACCAATTTGTTAAATCGTGCCACAAACTCCCGCATTGGCTCATGAATCTCTTTCTTCATTTGAGTAAGTTGTGCTAATAATGCATGTTCATCTTCGGCACTTTTGAAATGGTCCTCGAATCTTTGGCGCATAATCGCCCACGAATTTATAGTTCTGGCAGGTAAATGGTGAAACCATTCTGCTGCTCCTTTAGTTAGAGATTCTACAAACAATCGGACAGAAACATCTTCATGCATGACGCCTAGAACACCACATGCGGAAAAGAAGGCATTAATATGCTCGTCTGTAGAAACTGTTCCATCTCCAGTGAACTTGGGCAAAACTTTTATGGATCCATGAGGTAAGTCATGCAACTGATTACCTAAGGCGAGGGGGCCAATAGCTGCTCCCCAAGGCACAGGTTGAGCCATTTGCAGTGGTAGGATTGGTTGAATATTTATAACAATGGGAACTGCAGTCCCGTGCAAGGTTAATGCTTGGTAAGTTGAAGAGGAGGCAGAGGTTCTGGTAGGACTTCTTGTGGGTGAAGGAGGCCTACTAAAAGATTTAATGTTCTTTCTTGATGGAATAAAAGATTGAGAAAAATAAAGGCTTGCTAGCTTTTCAAAATCAGGATCCAGGATGCCCTTTTCACGGTCTCCTCTGGTGTACCTCTTGGCGACCAAGTTGATTTTGAGGAGGATTCACAGGGTGATATTCTTGAATAGGTTGGATAGGAGGACCCACTTCTCTATCTCTTCTTGGAACTACTTGAAAAGGAAAATGCCTGTTAGCTCTTTCCAAATCTTCTTCTGCAACACCTTGAGCTATTAACTGGGCACGAACACGAATTTATGTTCCTATGTCTTCTTATTCATCAAGCACTGCATCTATTTCTTGATATTGGTGATTTGACCTCCTATATCTCCAAGCCAATACTCGCAAATCAGTAATTATATCTTCTTGTTCGAGATCCAACCAGTTGACATTCGGTTGTAAAACAGGTCCACTTCTACGTTGCAGCACCATATTGAGTAATCAAAAAGATTTTCTTTGAACACATTAAGGTGACTTTTTCCAAACAAAAAGAGGTATGCTTGAATTCGGTCCCCAGTAGAGTTGCCAAAAATCTGTTGGTATACAGATTTTGCACTATAACATATGGCTGATTATATTGACTCTTTGCCCAGAAAAACACTAGTGAAAATAAGTACCAACAGTTGGTAAAGTTGTAGTTTTCCTATCAATTTACCTCTATGTGTAGAGGGGCAGCTCCCTCGTTTGATAAATTATAGGTTTTTGTAAATGAAATGCAATTCAAGAAAGTTTGGAGAATGAGGACAATGAGCTTACAAACATTGACTCATTCTGCATGCATAAAGTGTAACAATCCCATCAAAACAATATAAGAATACTTCTTAAACTGTTACAATGAGTGTAGTATTAGAAAGAAGAACTAATTCAGGAGATATTCAACATACGTTGAACCAATTCTTTCAAGACTAATTGTTATTCCACATTACAGATGTAAAATTTATGTAAAGAAAACAATCATCGATGAACATAAGAGGAATGAACAATGTTAAGAAGATGTTTGAGATCACACAATCCAAAAATGATTCTTATTTCTACACACTGAGTTGTACAACTCTGTTCCTTATAACATCCTTATAAATGTGAAAGACAAAAAGTCCTTATTACAAACACCAAGCCTTGTATATATAGACTTGTCTTAGTAACCAACTTAATAACTACCCAATAACCACTTCTTGTAACTACCCAAAATACGTTATGCAAATAAAAGTGCACTTTTCACCTTAATTACAAAAGAGTGACATAAAGTCACCTTCATAGAAAGAGAACTAAAACCTATCAAAACTTTGAAAAGTAGACCAATAAGATGGATCTCATGAGAGACTATCAGGTTTTGTCCTCACCATGGTTGACACCATCTGAACATGTTTCTGCTGCTCCAAATTGTTGTGAAGGCAAGGTAGACTTTGTTTTGTATACTCTGAACATCCTCACTGCTGCAGCTATCAGCTTATTTTGGGGAACAATTACTGTTGTCATGCGAAGCTTCCATTCTGATTGATCTTTATGCACATCATTCAAATTATGTTGATAAATTGATATATGATTAATACCAGAATTGACAGCCATGAAGATGAGGTTCAATTTCTCCATAAGTCCTTCATTAAAAACCTGTTTGTTGAACAGCCCTGTGTAAATCATGTCTTCAAAACTTCTTTTGATAGTTTGGGCTTCTAAAGCTGAAAACTTATCTATCTCAATTATATCAGGATTGATTGCCAATAAATCAGTCTGAATATTCTTCTTCACCTGCTCACAAACTTCCAAGAGCTTTTCTTGGGCTGCAAACACTTGTCTTATATTAGACAATTTCCATTCAACTAAAAATAACCAAGAACTAGACTGATTTTCTTCAATGTTTTGAAAGACTTTTTCAGCAAGTAATATTTCATTATCAGTTTTCATTATCTCACCAAGATCTCTGGATATTCCCTGTCATAACAATTCTTCTTTTTGGATACCTTTCATTTCATTCTCAATCTCTTCCCTCTTTGTTTCAGCTTCATCAAATAGACTCATTGCCTGCTCAAAGAGACTGAAAGCTTTTGATTTCTTATGTTCAACCCACTTTTCAGTCACCTTTCCATACAACTGATATTTGCTGACACTCTCAATAATTTCCTTTTCAACATTACTTTCAAGAGAGAAATTAGTGGAGGAAGAAGAAGCTTCAAGAGGCAAAGCTGATGTATCTATGATAGCTTTGAGATAGGATGTCAAAACTTGCACCTGTTGCTTTAGTTGCTCTTTCGTGTGTCTTTCCTTTTCTATTCTTTTTATTAATTGAGCGGCTGATACTTGAAAGTTTTGCATGTCACCCTCATATGTAGATGGACCAAGATCTACCTTAGTGATGTTAAAATCACTTTCCGTGGCCTCATTCAAATTCTTTTCTGAAACAGGTTGTGCAACCTCAACACAAAGATTACTCGATGAGGAATCCACTACCATCCTTGAAGTGACCTTTATCTTTTTAGATTTGGGAGACCTTTGCAGCAAATTAGAGACTGTATCAAAATCTGGCATGATTAATTGAGCAGTGTTTCTTTTTCTTGACAAACTTTGTTGCAACCAGGAAGAAGAGGGATTATGTGAGGATTCTGGAATATTTGTGGAAAGAGGTACTATGTTTGAGGGAAGCACATGCTCACTGAATATATTCATAGGTGGCGGGAGTGAAAATTGCAATGCATGAGGTGAACAAGGTGTTTCATGAGAAGGAGAAGCAACAAGGGGTAAAGGAGAGGCATTCAGATGCTCAACTTTTTGATGAGTCACTTTAGGAGTTGTAGACTTGTTTACCTCAATTATTTCCTGTATGGGAGGCAATGCATTCTCTCTCATTTTTGTTTTCCCTCTTTTCTGTTTTTCATCATTTTCATAGATGCTCTTAGTACCTTTTCTTCTTGATGGATCTTCTCCGTCATCTCCTCCTTGAGTACTCTTATGGGAAACACTTCTTAAAGATGGAGAATGAGAACGAAAAGAGGAAGAAGAAGAATTCGAATGCTTATCTTTTCTATTAGATGATAAGGCATTATTACTTGCCGGTTTAGTAGCTATTGCCTCAGTAGCCTTTTTCTTTACCCAAGCTTTAGTCCTTTGAATGATATGTGCAGTTCTTGTAGCTAAATCTCTAACTTCCTCATTGGCCCAATTGATAGGTGGTAAAGACTGTGTTTCAATTTTATCAAAATACACAGGATCAATTAACTCTGAACCATCTTCCTCAATTCCATCTGTATTGCAATCTAGTTTGAATTCTCTGATCTGTGGAATGGTCATCCTCATCCAGTCCCGTTTACGGACCTCATAATCATTCTCACAATCTTCCCAAAAGTCTTCAAGTTCTGGAAAGTGACAGTATCCTGCACCAAGCCGCAGATTGTCTCTGACATATCCTTTACTGTCAAAAGGGAATCTCATAGTATAGGCATACAAGCTGATTTTTATCAAAGATCTCTCTATGTTTTGAGCATCTGAGGAAGATTTGCAGCTGTAGTGACTAAGGCCAATGGGAAATGGGACTCCAGGTTTCCTCTTGTCTTTGCATTTCCTGTTAAGTGAACCAATTTGCCTGCATAGTTCTATCAATATCATCTTTTCATCTACATATCTAGGCAACTTATATGGATATCCATCAAACCCACCAACTCATAGATAAGTTAATCTAGGATATTGGATGAAATAACTCCCATATATTTTGATTAAACTGGCAGCTTCTGGTGATATCCAGAGTGTAGTGTTACCTTGAAGTTCTCTTACTGTTAACATTGTGAAAGCATCGTTTACTTTGCGGTAGTGTTTGTAACTTTGCTCTAGTTGCAACTGAGGATAATGATCATAAATCTGTGTCATGTTATCATAAACTCCTTTAGTAGCAAGACCTGGCCAAGATCTCATGCATGCAATGGCATAGAATAAGTAAGAGGACATATAGAAATGTTCATTCAGTTCAAAGTTGGTCAACTGATAATGCAAATTGTCACTAATAATGCTGCCCCAATCAATAAACTGATTTCCTGCACAAATAACATTCACAAAGAGAAACATCCACATTTCAAAATTGGCTGCTTTTTCATCTCCCATCACCCTATGAAGTAGAACAATCATATTTGAAATATCCTCTATAAAACATGATCTATGAAGAACTTTAGGCAACTGTGATTTTCCTCCTTTCGGTGTATGTAACCAATGTTTTGCAATGGTATTGAGGCACTGATGTTGTCTTTCACTGAAATATTGATGAGCAAGCTCCTTATTTATTTTCACAAACTGATCTCTGATAGGTAATCTAAAAGCTATACCAATTGAAACACTATCCAATCTGACAATAATTTTCTCATCAATGGTTCTGATCTCTCTGGTTTCCGGTTTGTAATGTTTCATACACTCTAGAACCAATTCTGTGCATTGGACTGCCACGGGAAAACCTGCTGCTTGGGCCAATCCTTTGTCAAACAATTTCTGAGTCATGGGTGATTTCTTCTCTTGTTTCATTGTCTCCTAGAAATCTGTCAAACTGATATGCCCCAGAGAGGTATCTGATATTTCTGGAAGAGTGGATTCAAGTACTGAGAGAAATTCAAACCCCTGGTATCTGAATTTCATGATGAAATGTTTGCAATAGGATGTGAAATCTTTCAGTGTTTATTCCTTTTCAAAGTTTTATTGGAGTGCTCAGGAGGTTTTTGTTTTGGCCATGTGCAAATTGTTGCAAAGAATTTCAAATTTGGAAAGACACATCACTCAACTAGAAGGCGAAAAAAGTATTCATACCCGGCATCTTCATTGATTAGACGTGATTGCACTGCAAGAGGTCTGCATTTGGTGATGTCCACACTTCTGTATTTCTCCACAAAGATACACCTCTTGTATGATCAATAAATCAATCTGTAGAAAATTCACATGTGTCGGCTTGTGATTACACATCTTACACCCATATCAGCTTGGGATATGTACTTCAAACAATAATCATAACCTCTACAAACCAATTTTCTGGTCAAAGACTCCTTCGTAGAGAATGTGAATAGAAACAAGCATTTCGCTTCAGTGCAACAAGAGTCTTGTGATTTTGATTTCAGAACTATAGTTTCTGCATAGCAAATCGGCCTTCAAGGATGTTCATTCATCTATGCCACGAATCCTGTTGCACTAATCAAACATGTTGTTATATATGAATGCATAACTTTCAATTAACAGCCACCTTGACAAATCATCATATGTTGAAAACAGCTGTGTTCCCATTTTCTCTACAAGTTGTGCTTCTATCAATGATTTGAAATCACGTATTACGAGGTATATTTTCTTCCCTGACGTCGACAACATGCATATACGCATCACTGTGTGTTTCCAAGTGATTGTTGCATAGCCAAAACTAGTCGACAGAAAGAGACCGTTGTATATTGATATGCTATCCCCTGCGTGCCATCTTTGTAGTGGATGAGCCATGCATGTATTGTGTTAACACCATCTGCCTTGTCGCATGAATTTTTCAGTGGTGGGTTTGTAACACCATTTCATCCTCGGTGAGAATTAAACTGCGAAGGGTTTACAAACAAAATAATTCTGGCAGTGTGGCTTTTATTCTCTGAAAGCTCTTTTGATGGTAGTTATTGATCTATTTCTGCGACTCTACAAAGGTGGGATATCCTCCACAACGCTCTCAACAATCACTTCACGAAGGTGGAGTCTCATGGGAAGCTTCTAAACGCACGGGGATTTGCACAGAGAGATACTAGTCTTGATTACCGTGACGCAGCATGAGCCATACTCTTCGCCATCATACAAGGGACGGTGAGAGCGTTTCAACTGTATGCCAACCAACTTCCTACCTGCACGCCAATGAGAGTTTTCAATCACCAAAGCATAGTTGATAATGGGTTTTGCCAGATATAGGGTTTATAAGTGCCATACGAGATGTGTATGCAAACTGTGGAAAGGAGACAGGATATGATAACTGTTTGACAGAATGAGTCGCAACTTTAGCGATGATTTCTGTATGTGAACATTAAAATGTTTGTAGAAAACTATCTCACACCGTTAATCATTCCAATGGCGGATTCCTCGAACCTCCTTATGGATACAAATGTTTTTATGACGGGCATGCACATGTAATATGGAATCATCGTGAAGACACTTCAGCTTTTTGATAAAAACCCTCACAGAAAGGTGATCATGGGCGGTGCAAACACCAAATGTCATTATCACTTGCATTGATTTCTTCTGTTTGTAATACATATTACCATTCGTGAATGTTTCGCCAGCCGGTTATAATTACAAGTATCTTGCGATCTTTGTGCCGTGATTAGAGGCTTTGTTTCTGCTGATGCCAACTCTTTCTTGGAGTTCTACCGAGTTTTAACCCATTCGAGCTTCTTTTTAGGCATGCAACTGATAACTTCCTTGGCAATAATGTGCCACGACAGCTAAAATCATGACGTCCTCCAACAATTCTTAGCAAAGAGTTCGCTGTTTTACTTTGTTAAGAGAACAGTTTATCTTTAATTATCGACCATGGAGCTCCTATTTAGGCATGCAACTTATTCACACGAGGTAAAAATCATGAGATAGTTGGACGGCAACATTCATGGAGTCGACATCCGATGATTACTGCATGATTGTAGGATGTGTCCACTTTCTTTTTTTTTCTTTCTTCCCATTGGTAATTAAAGAGACTGCGGTATTTTAACAAATGAATGTGAATTTCGCTTAATCTTCATTCGAGTTCACCTAAAACCTTGGATGACATTTGGAAGAAAATAACGTGCTCAAAAAGAGGAAAGAACAACTTTTAATTCATGGCTGCAAGGAAACTTGTGGACACACAACCTGACACGTAAACATTATGTGAAAATGAGAAAAATGGTAACCAACTTTTAACGCAAGTAACAAAGGAATTTGAATAGAAACGGCGTTTACTTCATGATTGTCACAAGTGAATGTAAACTTCCTGCATCAGTAAAAAGCGAATATGGACAACTTAGACAAACTTCACAAGTTGTGCAAACTTAGTGAAAAGGAGAAATTGACGCAGGTTTGGTGTGGATTAAAAGTAGATGCAAATGGACTTGGTGGGAGATGAAAATTAACGCGGACTTAGTCAAAACAGAAAATAGACGTAAAGCAAAAGATGACTAAGTGGTGAATTTTGCCTTGGGATGAAAATATGGTTTGACGTTTAAACCAAAGAGAAAAATGAGACGAGGGAAAACGCTATGACAACAAAATATATGATTTAAAGATATACAACACAACCCCAAATGACTTCACACAGAGGATTAATTTGTGCAAGAAGGTTTTATATTTTGGATAGAAGGATTGGGGCAAACAAAAAGGAATAGATGTTGGAGAGGAAAGCTGAAAAAGAAGCCCAACAACAAGAGAAAGAGAGAAAAAAATTAGAAAAAGTGTTAAAAAAATAAAGAGCGGTGGAGGAAAAATAGGAGAAAGAAATTCGACATAAGCAAGCAAAGAGTGCTCGGGGGACGAAGACAGCAAAAAAGAAAGGGAAACAATCAGAAAATGAGAGACCATTGAGTACCCCAAATTCTCCTCTACCGGGGTAACATCCCATTCTAATGGACATGTTTGCCATCTCGAGCCCAGCCTTTGCAGCTCTAAGCAATCTACAGGCAGGGTCTAGCTCAAAAAGCTCAAATGAGTTGCTTGTAAATGGAGATTCTAATCAGGATTTGCTTTCCCAGATTGCTGCATCACTACAAACTATAACTGAGCCACTTAGTTTAACTCAGACTACAAATGAATATGCTGCTACAAAACCTGAATAGTCTATTCCTTTTCTTGGATTTATGGAGAATTGAAGAAGGTTTTTTTTGGATGGAGATACTTGACATTAGTGACATTTCTATGTGTACATCTCATTTAGTCATATTTTATGTAATATTTTGTGAAAAAAAGAACAGATTGATGTCATGTTTATATGTGTGTATGTTTGTAACTATTTTGGAAAAAATGCAACAGATCAATGTCATGTCTATCTATTGATCTTTTTGTAATATTTTGTGAAAAAGGAACAAATCGATGTCATGTTTATATTTTTGTATGTTTGTAACTATTTTGGAAAAAAAGCAAGAGTTTAATGGTTATTTCTAAAATATCTATGTGTTGATCTCATGTTTCTATGTTTGTATGTTTGTATGACTGTAACTGTTTTTAGAAAAAAAATAAGACTTGAATGGTTTGTCAGCAAGGTACTACAAGTTGTCTACATAATTTGCTTGTAGTAGCATGTTGTTTTAGCATTCTGTTCACATAATTCTACCTTAATTGAAATCATTAAAGCATCCAAGTAAATGTAGTTCCATTTAAGCAACAAGGAAATTTAAACTATTGAAAGGAACCTAAATTAAAGTATTGTAAATTGATTGATTGATTAAAAGTAAAGCAAAGGAAAATGATTGAAAAGAACCTAAACTTAAAGTAAAGTAAATTGATTGATTAATTAAAAGTAAAGTAAAGGAAAATGATTGAAAAGAACATAAAATTAAAGTAAAGTAAACTTATTGATTGATTAAAAGTTTAGTAAAGGAAAATGATTGAAAAGAACATAAAACCACTATGAAGAAAAACCTAAAGCCTAATGGGTCATTGCCCGAGTAAAATCTTATAAGACTTTACCTGAATTGATTGCTCCCAATCGAAGGTGTTCTAGAAAGCATTGACCATGGTTGTATGCTTGCAAACATATAAATGATAATCGAGGCAATAACGAACATACATCATAAACATCATTATATTGACCTACAAGTGCATCTATCTAAACACATCGTTCCATAAGATGTAATAAATGGGAAAAGGTAAATGTATTGTTCCATGTATATTACATATCACATGTACATGTATATAGATATACAAATACATATAAACATATATATATATATATATCAACTAATAATAATCTGAGCATAATAATAATAAATGTTTATTAATCTGAGCATAATATTCATTTGTCCATCATTATCCTTTTCCTTTTAAATCAGAATGAACTAAAATGCAAAGTTCAATTTATATTAGACATTGAAATACATATACACATATGTTATGTACATGTATATATAGATATATGTATATAGATAGACATATACATATAGATACACATGTATAGATTTATATATATACATACAGATGTATACGTATATATACATATACATGTATACATATAGATATACACATGTATACATATAGATATATTACTTTAGATTGACTGGAAAAAGTAAATTCAATGTGCAATTTATATTACTTGTTCACATATGTATACATTCACTTTCACTTAACCGAGGAGATTAAATAATCACATGCAATAATTGCAAAAGAAGACTGTACATAATAAGGCATGAGAGAAAAATATTCCATGAGTAGTGGTGTGTTAACAAACACAATTGCATAGTACAATTCGTCAACCAGTGTTTTAAGTAAAATCTTATAAGACTTTACCTTCATCGAGTGCTCGCATTGCAAGGTGCTCTACAAGCCTCTCACATTCCTACAATCATAGAAATCAAAAGTTGGGTAGTCATCCAGGTAGTAACGAACAAACATCAAATCATCCAAATAATCTCATGCATTTGCAAAAGAAAATATGAACTGCATTAAGGCATTTTAATTTAAATAATCACATGCAATTGCAAAAGAAGCTATATAATATTGTAGCAAAGCAAAATATTCCATCAGAGCCATCAGGGGAAAATATTCCATGAGTAGTGGTGTGTTAACAAACACAAATGCATAGTACAATTTGTCAACCAATGATGTAAGTAAAGTCTTATAAGACTTTACCTTCATCGAGTGTTCGCAATGCAAGGTGTTCTGCAAACCTCTCACATGCCTACAATCATAGAAATTATATGCCCGGTAGTCATCGGGGTAGTAACGAACAAACATCAAATCATCTAAATAAATTCAAGCAGTGCAATGATACAACTATATATTACAGACATATATAGTGATACATATACATATATGTATACATAATAAAAATTTACATGTATCCATATATATGTATATATCATTTATATCCACTCCTCCACTAAAAAGGCAACACACTTGATCACTTTTATAGTTAGAGTAGGTTAAAAATATGTGTATTAACACCTACCATAAATCAAGTTGGTGGAGCCTTGGAACTTACCCACCCATTTCCTAAACCTACCGACACCCCTTTGATGTGTTTAATAGCATATTTGCAAATTAAACCAACACATTTGGTTTTGTTCATCCATGATAAGGTGAATGTTGTGGACATATGGACTACAAACATAACGTGTTCGAATTTATATAATTTATGCACACACATATAGAAATACATGTATAATATATACATGTATTCATATATTTGTATGTATATATATTAAATATTATGACATATGTATTTATTTTTGAGGGTGCATTATAAACGTTTGAGGGTTTCAACAATTTCTAGCATACAACTCAAAAAGATGTAGCAAAGTTCAGTGCAAAGTTTAGTGCAAACAAATTGGACTAAAATTGAATATAGATGTGCTACAATTGTAAAATTCTTAAATGTTAAGTACCAGACAGGTTTTGCAACAATCCTCCAGGAAATTTATGCTAAAAACAATGTCTACGCTGTTATAATGGATCCAAATTTGAAATTGGTTGTTGAGTTTGAATTTGATTAAATACGTAAAAGCTATTGTATTCGATGATATGATAAGCAGAATTGAATTTGATTGTTGAGTTTGAATGTTGAAATATTAAGTACCAGCCTGAAATGTTAACACTGTCTAGGCTACATATGTCTATAGATACACACACACACACACATGTTTATCAATATACATATGTCTATATATAGATATACATATGTATATCAATATACATATGTCTATCTATAGATATACAAATGTATATCACTATACATATGTCTATAGATATATAGATATGTATATAGATATGTATACAGATATGTAGCTATGTATACATATGTGTAATCAATACCAGAAGTGATTTGTAGAAAAAATGGCATCCTCAGTTCAATGACTGAAAATAGATTGAGGCATCATTATTGCAGTGGCATGGATGGCAAACATAACGTGTTCCATTTTGTAATGTTCCATTGTGTTGTTCCATTTTAGACTTGTTATCAACAGTTGAGGGTTTCATCATTATGTGTTTCCAATATATAATCACTACAGTAACAGACACGATTTAATCAATTCAATGAAGTTACCCATGTAGCAAACAACTGGAAAAGATGTAGTAAAATTCAATAAACAAATTGGACTAATCTTTCCAACATGTATTTCTAGAATTGTAAAATGCTGAAATGTTAAGTACCATCTTGAAATGTTTCCATTATCTACGCTGCATATGCCTATACATATACATATGTCTATCAATACATATGTCTGTAGATCTACATATGTCTATAGATATACAAATATGTATATAGATATGTATACAGATATGTATAGATATACACATGTGTACATAGATATGTAGATATGTATAGATATGTATATAGAAATGTATACATATGTATACAGATATACATATGTCTATAGATATACATATGTATATATATAGACATGTATATATATACAGTACATTAATAGTCTAATCTGAATATATGTAGAAGCTTTTTATATAAACCCTGGATAGATTATATAAAATGAAACCCTCAACATATTATATTACAACATAGTAAAACAATTGTAAATATTTAATGTAAAAATAATTAATAAATAGTATTCAGAGAAAACTAGGAAGAATCTGACTGTAAAATTATTAATGAGACAAGGTTGTAGGATTCAAAACATTCAAAACCCTAAAATAATGAAACCCTTAACCGTTGTCAATGAACCTTCGAAAATATATTCTCTTATATATATATATATATATATATATATATATATATATATATATATATATATATATATATATATATATATATATATATATATATATATATATATATATATATATATATATATATATATATATATATATATATATATATATATATATATATATATTACATTAACAGACATGATTTAATCTATTGAATAATTTAACAGACATGATTTATGGGACAACATGCATTGTAACGTGTTTGCTTAGGCACAAATGGGAAACAACATTAAATCCATTCAATGTTCGTTCAAGTCTGAATACATATTCCACTTTCCACCGAAAAGTTAATCATTTTACCGACTGTTTTCCCTGTTCTCCACGGTGCGATGGAAAGGCGAGGGTATTCAGTTAAAACTAGCAAGAATCTGACTGTAAAATTATTGTAGAGACAAAGCCGTAGGATTTAAAACTTTTAAAACCCTGATATAATAAAACCCTTAACGGTTGACAATGATATGATGAAACCCTTAACCGTTGACAATGAACCCTCAAAAATAAGGTATACCCATAAAAATATACAAACCCATTTATATGTATAAAAAATAATAATCATTATATAACAGTATATTATTCTGTAAAGTAAAATTATCACAAGACAAGGGTTGCCTCAGACAAAATAATGAAACCCTTAATCGTTGACAATGAACCCTCAAAAATATATATACCCATTAAAATATACAAACCCATTTGTATGTATAAAAAAAACCCTCATTATATAACAATATATTCTTCTGTATAGTGAAATTATCACAAGACAAGGGTTGCCTTAGACAAAATAATGAAACCCTTAACCATTGACAATGAACCCTAAAAAATATATACGCATAAAAATATACGAACCCATTTGTATGTATAACCAAAAACCCTTATTATATAACAGTATATTCTTCTGTACAGTGAAATTATCACAAGACAAGGGTTACCTCAGAAAAAATAATGAAACCCTTAACGGTTGACAATGAACCCTAAAAAGTATATACCCATAAAAATATACGAACCCATTTGTATGTATAACAAAAAACCCTCATTATATAATAGTAAATTCTTCTGTATAGTGAAATTATCACAAGACAAGGGTTGCCTTAGACAAAATAATGAAAAATCTGAAAGTAAATTACATAGAAGTACCTAAATCATGCGTAGCATGAGAGAAAAATGAAGCTAAACGACTGTATAATGATTGTATAAACACCGTTGTATGGAACCAAAACAATGGAGTGAAAGCAAAGCTGAAATCACATGGAGAAATGATGTTAACTCATTACCTGCACGGAGATGGATCTGCATGGAGAGCGACAGCCAGTGGACATGGTCAAACCCTCGCCTTTCCATCGCACTGTGGAGAACAAGGAAAGCACACGGTAAAATGATTAAATTTTTGGTGGAAAGTGGAATATGTATTTGGACCCGAACGAACATTGAATGGTTTTAATGTTGTTTCCCGTCCGTGCCTAAGCAAACACATTACCATGCATGTTGTCCCATAAATCTATGTTTGAGTAATATTTAAAGATGTAAGGGGACGCAACGATGGGTGTGGGGATATTTAGGAAGGGGGCGGGTAAGTTTGAAGGCCCCACCAACGTGATTTATAGTGGGGTGTTAATAAACATAAAAGTGATCAAGTGTGTTGCCTTTTTAGTGAAGGGGTGAATTTTTTTGGGGGCCATGGTGAGCAGTTACCAGCACATCGGTGTGCATGTATGGGGCGACATGTTGAAATCACTATTTTTTGACCCATGTGCACATAACGCATCCTACAGGGAAATGTATAAGTGCCCAGAAGCTGAAAGAATAGCTTTAAGCTCTTCACTCGCATACGGAAAAACCTAAAAAAAATTGTCAAAATTTGATATGTCTAGCTATGTGCTTGATGTGCGCGGAGTTAGGGTGTGCGGCTACTGGCCCCTCCCTTATGTGTGTATATATATATTCTTTTTATTTTTAATTTTTTTAATAGAAACTCCTTTTTTTAATAGAAACTTCTATTATTTAAAAAATATTCCCAAATTTTTGTAGATTTTTTAAAAAATTCTAAATACTTTTGAACTTTTTTATAGAATATTTTATATAAACAACAGTTATCCTTTCATTCCACCACATCAAACAATTAGACCTTTTTTTTTTTACCAATCTAAGCAAGCTGCACAATATTTCATATTTCTTCTATTAATCTAGTTTTAGACCCCAATCTCAAGATTATTGAGAGCTGTACACAAGCTACAAAAAGGAAAATTTTAGAAAATGAGAAAGAGATAAGGGCTTTTGGGGAAAGGACTTTAGCAAGTTAGCAGTTGCCAGTAACCAATTATCTCTTAACAAGGTACTAATGAGTCTTTTCACAGAACCATACAAATATATTTTTTTCCATTGTGTAATTTTTGTTTATCTCAATATAGTGTTTATCTCTAATCTGATTATTTGATTTTAAACACATCAAAGTAAAGGGAAGAGAAATATTACTATTAGTATTGAAGGGTCTCATTCATCAGACCATCTAAACATATAAGTTTATGTCCCGAGTATGCTGCAATTTGTATGCAATCCCCTTTTGTGACTCATCCAAATGATTCAAGGAGAGTGTTGAATAGGCACTCCAAAATTTCTCAACCCAAGAGCTTTATGCAACTCATTTGTGCTCTTATGTAGAACATGGGCCATATCAAACATTAGGCATCAAGAAGCCCTTCCATAGTATTTAAATTTATTTGAAATACCTTGATATAAATACAATAAAATCATTTGTAATTTTTTTATATATTTCTTATGTAAAATTTGACTTGCATTTAAAAAAGTTAATTGTCATATGAAAGGAAATAATGAAGACAAAACTGTAGGAAAAAAATTTCTTGACAAGCAAGGTGGATTGTCAAATTTAATCCCTGGTTAAGAAGGTTCCTCGACTCGCATTCCCAATTCGTTGTCATATTAGTTGAAAGGCTACTGAATAAATAAATCCTCCTCTAACTTCAACTGATAGTTTCAGGTTATAATTCTTTAGTCAATGCTCCAAGCTACTAATACAAATGTTAAATTCCTTTGCATAAAATGTAAGTTGGCCTTTTGATTGTTAGATGTCCATGATACTCGCAACAATTTGTGACTTATCAATCTTTTCATAGGGATCAATTGTCACTAAGAAATTCCATTTAAAATCAAAAAAATAGATATTATTTTTGCCATGAATATCGTATCACATATCATCGCACCAAGGTAAGCTTCTTTCCTTTTTTGAATGTTTGACTATTTGTGTGAATGTGACTTCTAGATGGAAATAGATCAAAACCAGGAACATTTCCTGAAGGGAATGCACCATTGTTTTGAATACTTAAATTATCTTTCCTGTGAGCTATGGTAAAGGCATAGCTTAGATCAACAATAGATGGTTCAAAACCCACCCCATAGGCAACTTTTGCTTTCTCAAATTCAATAGGCAACTTAGAGTACATTTTAAGTGGTGAAGTAGTAACACTCATAGATCACATCCACCGTTAACAAGTGGCACACTGTCGTTCTAGTTGTGTACGGATTTTTTTACTGTGATCCTTGTCAACATTTAATCTCAACCCAACCAATTAAATTGCATTCAACCAGTTGAATGAATTTTTTTGTCGATGAATTGCATTCGACCATTTCAGTCAATAGGTTTTCAACCAACCTGCTACGCCCTTAATCCTATAGTGTGTATAGGATTATGAATAGTCAGCTTGTGGCTATCTTAACTCTTAATTAATTCATATTATCATTATTTTATTGTTATTTAGTTGTTTAGGTCAGCCTAAGGCTTATATAGGCCCATCTAAGTTGGCCTAGGTGATATCCTAGGCATAAATAGGTATATATAGGAGGTAGTGAGTCTTATTTCATCATATTGAGTATTGTGTTCTCATTGAAGACTATTGGAGGTATCCCCCTCGAAGTGGTTTTGGAGGTTGCCCCCTCGAAGTGGCATATTATTATCAAGTGTTTGCAGCATATTTACTATTATATTTAGATATTGTGCAAGTTGTTTCATTACAAGTGGTATCAGAGCATGATCTTGGCACCGTGAAGACAAAAACTAGGTGATTTTTTTTCTGATTTGGAGGTCATTTTGGAAAGCGCATAACTTTCAAATTTTGGCAAATTTTTTTTTGATTTTAAAAAAGTTTTTGAAGAACATATTAAAGCTGCTACAGTCCATAATTCAGAGCATTTGGAGTAAAATTAAGTGAGTTATAGCAGAATTAGGGTTTCTGCCCTTATTTTTTGAAAAATGTATATCTCTCTTATTTTGTCGAATCTCTGAAAGATGTTTTGTGGGTTTTTCAATATAATAGTGAAGCTACTACAGTCTAGATTTGAGAACAATTGGAGCAGAATAAAGGGAGTTATTTATAAATTAGGGTTTCCACCAATTTCTCTCTCCAGGCTGTACAATTTTAAATTTCTTCATAATTTTTTCAGGGAAGTGAGATCTTGGCCCTGGTAAGTTACAGTAAAAATTTTAGATTGATTTGATTTGTTTTGTGTGATTTATTACAAAATTATTTTTTCCAATCATGACGGGTCCTTCAACAAGGCGCAAAAAGAATGTTACCACACCGGGAAAAACTCCAGGCAAGGAGGAGGTGGAAAATGAGGATGTTGATCAAAAAGAATATGAAAATATACTTGAACTTATTCATAAAGAAAATAGCAAGATGAAAGGTGAAATCTTGTCCATTATGGGTGAACAAATGAAAGGGTTGGCTAAGTCATGTGATATTGAGAAAATTCTGGAGATACTTTCCAAACATAAGCAGTCACAACACCAAGATGTGGAGGAAGAGGATTCTACAAAAGGGAAGGGTGTTTTTGGGTTTGAATCAAATCTCAAGATGGATCATCACACCATTCATTTTATGGCAAGGAATTTCACACCAAAGTTGGATATGCGAAAGTTTGATGGTCAAGATCCTACCAATTGGCTCTGTCAAATGGAGCAATTCTTTGATATCCACCATGTTCCATGTCAACAAAAGGTGGCCATGGCTTCCTTATACTTGGAACCTGATCAATTCATTTGGTACCATTGGCTATGTGAAGAAAAGAAAGCAAAAGGATGCAATGTCACTTGGTCGATTTTCCAAGAAGAACTCATTACTCATTATGGTGAAAATCTTATGGATAGCTACTTCAGCCAAATTACCAAATTAATGCAAACAAGTATGGTCAAGGATTACATTCATCAATTTCATACTTTGTCTTTAAGAGTGGAAAATGTGTCTACAGAAAATTTGTTGGAGCTATTCATTGGTGGCCTAAAGGATCACATTAAATATGAGGTACGCATGTTCCGTCCAAATTCCATCTCAGATGCAATGATTATGGAAAGGCAAGTAGAGGAAAAATTTATGGTTAATAAAAGGCAAGGTTTTATAAACATAAGAGATAAAAGCACTCCTACACAGTCACTTCCACAACCTACTAGGCTAACACCACAACAAATTGAAGAGAAGAGAGCAAAAGGATTATGTTTTAATTGTGATAGCAAATATAGTAGAGGACACAAATGCACTGAAAAGAAATTGTTTTATATTGAAGGGCCAAGTGAGGAAGAAGAAGAGGTACCAATAGTAGAGAGTGACAATGAGATAGAGGAGGAGTCAAGAGATACTCAACCAATCATTTCTTGCCATGCACTTTCAGGTTTTAGTACCCCACAAACTCTCAAGGTAGTGGGTTTCTTAAAGAAAGAAAAAGTAACAGTGTTGATAGATTCAGGTAGCACTCATAACTTCATCAACAAAAATTTGGCCACTCATCTAAATTGTTTTATATATCCAGCTCCAGAATTTCAAGTCTTGATTGCAGACGGTGGTACTGTTAGTTGTTCAGGAAAATGCCATAGCATTAAATTATCCATGGGAGGTTATCATCTTAATTGTCCAATGTATGCTATCTCAATGGGTGCAGCAGATATTGTTTTGGGAGTACAGTGGCTCACCACTTTGGGAACAATTGAATTGAACTTCCAAGAACTATTCATGCGCTTTCAATCAGAGGGAAGAACAATAGAATTACAAGGGATGCGTGCAAAGTCACCACAGATAGTAAGTTCTTACCAAATGCAAAAGATGTTGAAGAATGGGGTAGATGGGATGGTAGCCCAATTATTTTCATTAGAAGCATATCACTCAAAGGCTTCTACACCATTGGATCTACAAGTAATTATAGATAAGCACTCTGTAGTTTTTGGGGAGATGCCAAAAGGATTGCCTCCTAGGAGAGATCATGATCATGCCATTCAACTAGTACCAGGGAGCCAACCACCCAACATCAGGCCCTACAAATATCCATATGCTCAGAAAAGTGAAATTGAGAAGATAGTTCAAGAGATGCTAGAAGCAGGCATTATCAGGCATAGTCAAAGTGCTTACTCATCTCCTGTGGTAATGGTGCATAAGAAGGATGAAACTTGGAGGATGTGTCCAGATTACAGGGAGCTTAACAAGTTCACCATAAAAGATAAGTTTCCTATTCCGGTAATTGATGATTTGTTAGATGAGCTTAATGGTGCTATTTATTTTACAAAACTTGATCTTCGTTCTGGTTATCATCAAATTAGAATTAGAGATGAGGATGTACATAAGACAGCGTTTAGAACCCATGAGGGCCACTATGAATTTTTGGTAATGCCTTTTGGTCTCACTAATGCACCGTCAACATTTCAAAGTTTGATGAACTCTATCTTCAAGCCATTTTTGAGGAAATTTGTTTTGGTATTTTTTGATGACATCTTAATATATAGTAAAACATGGGAGGAACACTTGCAACATGTAAATCAAGTGTTGGACATTTTGAAGCAGAATCAGTTGTATGCTAAACCATCCAAGTGTATCTTTGGTGTCAAAGAAGTGGAGTACCTTGGTCACATTGTGTCACATGAGGGAGTCAAGGTGGACCCTCATAAGATCCAAGCAATTGTAGAGTGGAAAATTCGTAAGGCCCTTAAGAACTTACAAGGTTTTTTAGGGCTTACAGGGTATTATCACCGATTTGTAAAGAATTATGGTAGCATAGCATCTCCTCTCACATCCTTGTTAAAGAAGGATGCTTTCCAATGGAATGAAGTAGCGACAAGGGCATTTGAGAAACTAAAGGAAGCCATGTGCACAACTCCAGTCCTAGCTACCCTAGATTTTTCTAAAACATTTGTTGTTGAATGTGATGCTTCAGGACATGGAATAGGAGCAGTACGTATGCAAGAAGGAAAACCCATAGCATTTGAAAGTCGCCAACTCAAAGGTAAGAACTCGTTGAAGCCAGTTTATGAGAAGGAAATGTTGGCTATCTTGCATGTAGTCAAACAATGGAGACCTTATCTAATGGGACGACACTTTAAGGTCAAGACAGATCATGATAGTCTTAAATATTTCTTGGAACAGAGGTTATCATCTGAAGAACAACAAAAATGGGTCACAAAGATGTTGGGATATGACTTTGAGATCATATATAAGAAAGGCAAGGAGAATGTTGTGGCTGATGCTCTATCAAGGCGTGATGAACCCACAGAGTCATTTTTATTTGCCATTTCCATGTTACAATCAGACTGGGTAAATGAGGCAAGAGAAGAGTGGGAGAAGGACATAGATACTCTAAGGCTTATTGAGAAACTCCAAAAGGAATTAAGTGTGTCTGACAAATTTTCATGGAAAGGAAATATTTTATGGTACAAGGAGAGGTTATACCTTTGCAAGAATTCAACTCTTAAGCTTAAGGCGTTGGAAGAACTACATGCTTCTCCAATAGGTGGGCACTCAGGATTCCTCAAAACTTATCATAGAATCAAGCAAGATTTCTTTTGGGAAGGGCTAAAAGGGGATGTTCAAAAATTTGTAGCTGAATGCATGGTATGTCAACAACATAAAGGGGAGATAGTTAAGACTTTGGGTCTTCTACAACCCTTATGTATCCCAAGTCAAAGGTGGGAGGAGGTATCTATGGATTTCATCATAGGTTTGCCTAAATCTGAAGGAAAAAATGTCATCATGGTTGTTGTGGATCGTCTCACCAAATATGGTCACTTTTGTGCTTTGGCACAACCATTGGCAGCAAGCACTGTAGCAATAGCTTTTATGAATACTATTCAAAAACTGCATGGGACTCCGAAAGTTATAGTCAGTGATCGTGACCCTATATTTACAAGTAATTTTTGGACTGACTTGTTTTCATGCTTGGGCACTCAGCTTGCTTGTAGTTCATCATATCACCCCCAGTCAGATGGACAGACAGAAGTGGTCAACAAATGCTTGGAAGGCTATCTCAGTTGTTTTGCTTCAAATAAACAAGAGAGATGGGTGCAATGGCTACCACTAGCAGAATGGTGGTATAACACTTCTTTCCATACTTCTTCCAAGATGTCTCCATTTTTAGCTCTATATGGTTACCACCCACCATCAATCATCTCTTCATTGCGGGCACAACCAAAGGTTCACACAGTCGAAGAACACATCCATCATCAGCAAGAGGTATTGGCTAGTCTTCGAGAGAACTTGGCAATGGCACAAAACAGAATGAAGCAACAAGCTGATCAACACCGTAGTGAAAGAACTTTTGAAGTGGGAGATTAGGTCTTTGTGCGACTACAACCATACAAGCAAATGTCTCTAAAACAACAACATAAAGCTAACAAGCTGGCACCCAAGTACTATGGTCCTTATAAGGTGTTGCAGAAGATTGGCAATGTAGCATTGTAGAAGAGTGGCAATGTGGCATATAAATTGGAGCTTCCCATATCAACAAAAATTCATCCAGTTTTTCATGTTTCCTACTTGAAGAAGGTTATTGGGAATAAAGTGGTAGCACAGACTAAGTTACCTGAGCTTGATGAGGAGGGAAGAATAGTTGTGGATCCTGAGAGAATTATTCAAACACACACCAAGAAGTTGAGGACAAGGGAAATCATAGAATATCTAATTAAATGGAAGAACTCTCCAGTTGAGGAAGCTACATGGGAGAATGAGGAATTCATGCAAAAGCATCCACATTTGGTCAGCATTGAGGACAATGCTTCTTTGAAGAGGGGGGGCATGCTACGCCCTTAATCCTATAGTGTGTATAGGGTTATGAATAGTCGGCTTGTGGCTATCTTAACTCTTAATTAAGTCATATTATCATTATTTTATTGTTATTTAGTTGTTTAGGTCGGCCTAAGGCTTATATGTTGGCAAGAGACACTATATGGATTCATGGTTGTTGTCATTGATGGCAACAAAGGTCATCCCACATATCCGCAAGTCATGATATGTCTCTACCGGAAGTCAGATTGAAGATTGTGGTGGTCCGGTGAACAAGAACAGAGCATGTGGCAAGGTCCGACAGATTGGTCCGGATCTCTCAGAGGAAGTGTCTTGGTGCAGTGCGGATCTGGGGAAGTCAAGAGGACTATCTTGAGTAGTATATTCCAAGGATTTAGCCTCTGGAGATGGACAAGGAAAAAGATATGAATAGTTGAGTACCGGATTCCTGAGAGACAGTGAAAACAGAGGAAGAACTGACTGACTGAGTATCAAACTACTTTCCGGATGTGTTACAGATGATGATAAAGGTTGCGGAGGCATGAATCATGTTTGGCCGACATAATTGATGATATCTACAAGTATATGCTTGATCCGCATTGCTTGGTGAGCAAGGATTCAGCCGACAGAACTAAGTTTGTAAGAAACTAGACTGTTCCGGATGCCGACTAGAAAGATGATGAAAGTACTTGTGCGGATATATATAGAGGATGGATTTAGTGGTAAAAGGTAAAATGTATGTGAGGATATGCGAACAAGTCCAGAGTAGAGCAGAAGTAACAAGAAAGATCCGGTATGTGAAAGGACAGCAGACTAAAGAACAGAAGAAAGATGAAGTGCAGCAGATCAGTATACTGAACCTAACCGGAACTGAACTCCAGCATATGCAGATGCTTCCAATCAGTTCAAGACTGTGATTCTAATCACTTTGTAAGACAGTGTGTCTTCTTGTAGGCAGTGAGCCTCTTGTGAGCAGTGTGCTCGGGCAGTGAGCCCTAATTGGCAAGTGCCATTTTTGTAATTTCCTATTCTTCTAACAGAGAATAATTCTTGGGTTAATCACCCCGTGGTTTTCTCCCTTAACAGGGTTTCCACGTCAAAAATACTGTGTCATGTGTTTCTTATTTCATGGTTTATGTTTTGTGTTTGATTTTATGCTGCTTCAATTAAAAGGAAAGTTTAATAAGGGAAATAATTAGGATAACTGATTCACCCCCCCCCCTCTCAGTTATCAACAATTGGTATCAGAGCCAAGTTCCTCCTAATAGAGCCTAACAGCTTGAGGAAGATCTGGGATTTCAAATGGATGCATATGGTTTAAGGGAGCAACTCAAGACTGCCCTTGAGGATCTTGAACAGTCAAATTCTGAAGTCAGTGAATTAAAGGAAAGACTCAAACAGGCTGATGAATTCATGAGAGAATTAAAAGACAAATTAAGTCTCTCTATGAAAAAGAGAAAGGAGCTGCTTCAACAGTTGGCAAGACAAAGTGAAGAAAGCAATACAAGTGAGGAATTGACTGAGCAAACCAAGTTATGTGAAAAGTTATCAAAAGAAGTCATTATGTTAAGACATGAAATGGAATCAGGAACTATAAAGTTTACTCAAGAGATTGAAGAAAAAAGAAAGGCTGAAGACAATCTAAGACAATCTCTTAAAGAAAAATCAGAAGAATGCCACCAGATGGACAGGATTATCAGACACCTTGAATCTGATCTTGAAGATTCCAAAGATAATGAAGGAAAACTTGAGGATCAAATTGCCTCTCTCAAAAGAGACCTTCAAACAGCAAATGAATATAAAGAGAAATTCAAGATAAGTTCTGCTCAACTTGAAGTTCTTCTTGGAAGTCAAAAGAGGACAGATGACAAGTATGGCTTGGGATATGAGAAAGGAGAAAGCTCCGGATCCGGTCAGAAGAATCTTGGATCAGAAAATCCAAGGAGCAGGCCTAGAAGACCTCCGGTAAGACAGCCAAATGCTCAAAAATATCCATCCTTCAATGGATACTGCCACAGCTGCAACCATTTTGGTCACAAAGCTAATCAGTGCAGAATGAGAATGAATCAGATTAATTCATCCTTCTCCGGACAGTGCTTCAACTGCAAAAGGTATGGACACAAATCCCATGAATGCAGAATTATGCAAGTAAACAAATCATTCAAAGGTAGATGCTTTACATGCAATAGAGTAGGTCATATGGCTAATCAATGCAGATCAAGGGGATATCAGTTAAATATGCAAAGAAATGTTATTTGTCAAATCTGCAATAGGTCCGGTCATAATGCTAAAGTCTGCAGAAACAAGAATCAGGACAAAAGAGGTCCGGTGTATAATCAGAATCAAGACAAGGGTAAACAAAAGATGAATGCGGATGAAGTTAGGAATCAGATGAGCAAGATTTGGGTGAAGAAAAGCTCAGAGAATGTAGAGGTTGGATCCGCCCCAGATTCTGGTGCTGATATTTCTTCCGGAAATTAAAAAGTGAGCTCAGGCTCAGGGGGAGACTCAAAGAAGATTCTGTTCCCCCAGCCAAACAAGTTGTGCCGGATGTGGCACAAGATGCGGATTAAAGGGTTTGTAGATATAAGTCCTGAGATGCTTCAGTCAAGTTTTCAGAGGTCCACATGGAGTTATGAAGAAGCTGTGTTCGATTAAGTTAGACCTGTTCAGGGAGGTGCTCCGGTATGATAAAGGATTACAAAAAGGTCCGGAGAGATCCGGAAGTGCACGATCTTGTCTTGCGGATTGGACAGAGTGTTTGGGATGTTCTTGTAATATGTTACCTAGATTTATTCATGATTTAAAGATCCGGATGATATTCAGTGATCAGGACTAATCCGGGATACTCCAAGCTGTCCAGACATGGTAAACCGGAATAATGCAGGTGAAGCATTTATTGCAGACAGATATTAGGGTTTGCGGAGCAATATAAGGGATTTCTCAAAAGTTATCTGCTCATTCTACACTTGAGAAGAAGCGAATAGTGGAGCTCTGCAACAAGGTTCATCAAGCACACCAAGGATCTCCTGCCGAAGCTATTGCATAAAGAAATCAATCCAACCACTCCGTGCAAACCGAAGGCGCATAAGGTATTCTTCGTTTTTCATTGCCTCACTGCAAATCTTTGAAGAATGGCTACTCCAAACATAGTTAAGATCTCTGATAGACCTCGCCCCTCATTCAAGAAACATCCCTACAAATCGTTGGAGGTAGATCCACTAGGAGCCTTCTCTAGTGTTCCCCACGGAGTCTTACATACTGAAGATATTAGGGTTTACATACACGCAAACATTGAGGAATTTGGGGAATTCAAATTAAGAGACCTCTATCACAAGCAACTGATAGACAATGCTTTTGAGCTCAAACCAGAGTATAAGGGTATCCAGAAGAAACAATTTGAGCAATTCATTCATTTCCCTAGCTTTGAAGAAGATGAATGGGTCCGGTATGTACTGAGCAGGATGCATGACAACTTCCTTTGGCTAGATAGACCCTGCAAGATCACAAAAGAAGCAATTAGAGCAGTAACTGGTCTATACTCTTCCGGGGGGGTACCTATCCTCAAATCTGTCAAGAACAACGTTGTAACTGAGGCCACCGGATCAAAATATGATAAGAGAGCAATGACCATTGAAGATATTTCGGATCCGGATATCAAATATGCATCAATGATAATAGGATACAAGATCTATCACTCCAGCAGGGAGAATTCTGTATCCGGAACTGCAATATACACAGCATATGAAATGCTAAGAAAGAATGCAGATTATGATCTTTGTGAACTACTACTAAGCCAATTGATGGAAAATGTACAGAAAATCAAGAAAGACAAGAAGAACTCCTTTAAGTATGGTACTCTCATTGTATGTCTCTTCTTTTACTTCATGAATGAGCTACCCGGAACAAGTGGATGGGTATGGCAGAATGACAAACCTGTTGCAGTCCAGATAAGAGACTATTTGCATGGACTTGGGGATGCAAAAGCGAGAAATACAGCTCTATGGGGATACTTCAAAAACTTTCAGAGCATGATGCAAGCAAGAGAGAGAATTCCCCAGTCACTCATTGAGAAATACAAGGACTCAGTATGTTTTATGGTTGACACTGATCAGTGCCTAATGGAGGCAGTGGAGCCAAGGACTGTCTGGATCATGCCCATGGGGTATGAAGTTGATGAACAGATAGTAGAGCTGCATGTTCAACACATGCTAAGTCAGCCCAAAGATCCTAAGGCAGAAAGGTTTGGAACCTTTGAGGAGCTGAGCGTGAAATTACATGTAGAACTCAGGGAACCTGAGATTAAAAGAAAAGTGAGAAAAGAAGTAGAGCACATTGCTCAAGGCCTAGGCATCTCAAAAGAGGCACTTGATGCCAGCCGGGAAAAGAGGAGAAAGGCTGAGGAAGAAGAGAAAAGCAAAGAAAGTGCTCCGGTTGAAACCCCCACCCGGACCAGATCATCAAAGAGATCTGCACCTTCCACAACCAAAAGCTCAAAACCGGAAGTCCAGGCATCCGGTAAAAGATCCAAGACAAAAGCATCAAGGGCTTATGAAAGCCAAAAGGATGAAGAGGAGACAGAATCAGATGAAGGAGTAAGAGAAGTAAAGAAACAGAAAAAGAAAGGATCCGGTAAGCCCTCCACAGGCCAAGACAAGGAGGAAATGGCAGAGGTAACTGTTGAAAAGCCCACTCTGTCACTAGAGAGCATAATCAAGTCGGTCACGGTGGATGGAAACCTTCAACCAATGACTGAATCCTATGATGACTTCAGTGAGGCAGACCAAAAGACTCTGCAGGAAGCCACAGTTAAATATCTGAACACATACAATAAGGCTTTCATTGAGATCATATCTCTCATTCCTAAAAGCCTAGAGAAGGAAATGGAAGTAAGAAAGAATAATGCGCATGCCAAAGATCTTGAGATCCGGGAGCAGATAGCTATTCAGCTATATCCTCAAATTGATCCCAAGACAATGAACATGATCTTCAAGGACTGCAGAGATGAGTTCAGAAGTAAAGCCAGGATGAATCAGCTCATGCTTGGTGAGACTGACAAAGTGGCACAAGAGACAGAAGAGATCCTCCGGAAGGCCTTCAAAAGGTTCAATCTTCCTGTTGTAGAGGACTTAGGTGCAGAAACAGCTGCTGACTTGGAATCTTCTGTTCCGGAAGAAGTGAGCCCTGAACAGACAAGTGAGGACTTGGGACCCTCTGCTCCAGAAGAAGTGACCCATGAACAAGCAAGCATCTCTCCTCCGGTTTCCCCTACAGTCTCCGGATCCAAAGAAGAAGAGCAATTGCAGGAGAAGGAAGCAGTGGTGACAGACAAAGAGGTTGACAGTTCTAAGACTGCAGAAGAAAAGAAACATCTGTCTCCGGCAAGAGACACTGCACAAACTGTTCAACAATTTTTGAGCAAAGAAACTCTAGAGATTGATGAACCGGAGCTTCTAAAAGGTCCATTTGATTTTGACTCTCTCTCTCCGGTACAAACAATGAAGATAGCTTCATTTGCAAATGCCAAGGCAAATGAAAAGCTCCTAAAGTCTCATATGGAGGACTGTGAGTTGATAGAGGCTGCTTCCGGAGTACTTGTAAAGATCATGCCATCAATCCAAATAGATCCGACTGCCTCCACTTCCGGTAATCTAAAAACCTTAGTCAGCAGTATTGATACACATTTTAATTCTCTAGAAAAATCAGCTGAAGACAAGGTCCGGAAGGAATTTTTGGATAAGAGATTTTCTGAAATATTAGAATTAATCTCTAAGGATAGGAAGATTGTAAGCATTGGAATAAAGAGCTTAGAAAATGCTCTTAAGGATGGCGGTGACATCTACAAATTTTGTATATCTTGGTCAAAGGCAACAACAGCAATTGACAAGAAAATAAAAGAAGAACAGGACAAGCTTCAAAGCTTATCTCAAAGTTTTGATCCTCTCTCTTCCTCTATAATAAATCAAGAATGTCAGACTATTGCAGTCTTGAATGAAATAAAGAATCTTGAGAAGGAGAGGAAGAACATTACCAACCGGATGGGAGAACTTAGAAGGATTATAGTCCCTAAGTTGGAAACGATGCATGAGGCCATCAGTGATGCCCAGACCACCGCCCATACAAATGATCCGACAGATCTCAGGCGGGCAGAAGCTTTTGCATTTTTGCTGAGTGGTCACATTTCAATCCTGGACAGAATGAAGCTTAGTTGGGCTACTGAAATGGTTCAACTGCAGACATCCTTTGCAGACATTCTGCAGTATATGTGAGTATGTAAATATGCGGCTATATATAGAAAATTTTTGAAAATTTTGGTGTGCGGACCCTACCCTTTGCCATTGATGTCAAAGGGGGAGTGAGGAGCAGTGAAAAATGAGGAATCCAACTCAGGGGGAGTTCCGGAAATTGTATATAAAGACAGAGCATCAGCAAAGGGGGAGCATAGTGTAAACACTTAGTCATTTTTCACTAAGTGTTGCCATCAATGCCAAAGGGGGAGATTGTTGGCAAGAGACACTATATGGATTCATGGTTGTTGTCATTGATGGCAACAAAGGTCATCCCACATATCCGCAAGTCATGATATGTCTCTACCGGAAGTCAGATTGAAGATTGTGGTGGTCCGGTGAACAAGAACAGAGCATGTGGCAAGGTCCGACAGATTGGTCCGGATCTCTCAGAGGAAGTGTCTTGGTGCAGTGCGGATCTGGGGAAGTCAAGAGGACTATCTTGAGTAGTATATTCCAAGGATTTAGCCTCCGGAGATGGACAAGGAAAAAGATATGAATAGTTGAGTACCGGATTCCTGAGAGACAGTGAAAACAGAGGAAGAACTGACTGACTGAGTATCAAACTACTTTCCGGATGTGTTACAGATGATGATAAAGGTTGCGGAGGCATGAATCATGTTTGGCCGACATAATTGATGATATCTACAAGTATATGCTTGATCCGCATTGCTTGGTGAGCAAGGATTCAGCCGACAGAACTAAGTTTGTAAGAAACTAGACTGTTCCGGATGCCGACTAGAAAGATGATGAAAGTACTTGTGCGGATATATATAGAGGATGGATTTAGTGGTAAAAGGTAAAATGTATGTGAGGATATGCGAACAAGTCCAGAGTAGAGCAGAAGTAACAAGAAAGATCCGGTATGTGAAAGGACAGCAGACTAAAGAACAGAAGAAAGATGAAGTGCAGCAGATCAGTATACTGAACCTAACCGGAACTGAACTCCAGCATATGCAGATGCTTCCAATCAGTTCAAGACTGTGATTCTAATCACTTTGTAAGACAGTGTGTCTTCTTGTAGGCAGTGAGCCTCTTGTGAGCAGTGTGCTCGGGCAGTGAGCCCTAATTGGCAAGTGCCATTTTTGTAATTTCCTATTCTTCTAACAGAGAATAATTCTTGGGTTAATCACCCCGTGGTTTTCTCCCTTAACAGGGTTTCCACGTCAAAAATACTGTGTCATGTGTTTCTTATTTCATGGTTTATGTTTTGTGTTTGATTTTATGCTGCTTCAATTAAAAGGAAAGTTTAATAAGGGAAATAATTAGGATAACTGATTCACCCCCCCCCCTCTCAGTTATCAACATTATATAGGCCCATCTAAGTCGACCTAGGTGATATCCTAGGCATAAATAGGTATATATAGGAGGTAGTGAGTCTTATTTCATCATATTGAGTATTGTGTTCTCATTGAAGACTATTGGAGGTATCCCCCTCGAAGTGGTTTTGGAGGTTGCCCCCTCAAAGTGGCATATTATTATCAAGTGTTTGCAGCATATTTACTATTATATTTAGATATTGTGCAAGTTGTTTCATTACACAACCGACCATTTTACAATGCACCAGCTAGTTAAGCTTTACCCATAGACCATAGCATTTCAACCTTGTGCCATCTATCAACATACACATTTTTAAAATATTGACGTGGGAATGTTGTTTCCCTTATATGTCGTAACACTTACTAAAGGAAAGTTCAATACTTTTTGAAACTTGATTAAAAATTACTATGGAAACCCTACAACAGTAAGCTCCATCGGCCCTATATAGGGCCACAATATCCTTTTCTTCTCCAAGTTTCCTGAGATATATTTGATGCTATATTTGGTGTTGTACTTTGAGCAGATTTGTTTCTTATATACAATTGGAGGATTGCAATTTCATAGTAGTCCTTCATTTATCATATAAAAGGCCATAGAGTCTTATTTGTCAGCTTCAACAAATATAAATGTAGAGAAGGACTCAATTCTAATAATGAGAGACAAATAATTTATACACAAAGTTGTTCTGGCAATATATGACCTTTCACAAATAGGAAAATAACAAGTTTAAAATTTGGACAACACTAAAACAGGTTTCTCCATAACATTTTGCTTCAACAAATCAAAACTCTTGGCTGCCCCTACACTCTATGTAAACTCTTTTCTATCTCCTCTCATTGTTTCAATTAAAGATACACATATGCTACTGAAATTTCTAATGAACTTTCTATAAAAACTAGCCAATACACGAAATGATTTTACCTCTATGACACTCCTTGATGTAGGTCATTCTATGATAGTCCATACTTTCTCTGGATTCATTTTAAGACCCTTGGCTAAGATCACAAATCCTAGGTACACTAACTTCTTCACAAAACTACACTTCTTCAAATTTATCAATAGTTTCTCTTCCCTCAACCTCTCAAAAACTCTATGAACATGCATCAAATGTTCCTCCAAGGTTTTGCTAAAAATTAGAATATCGTCCAAATAAACAATAACAAACTTACCCAGAATTTCTTTGAGTACCTCATTCATGAGCCTCATGAAAATGTTTGGTGCATTGGTTAGTCCAAATGGCATCACTAACCACTCATACAGTCCTTATTTTGTCTTGAATGTTGTCTTCTATTCATCTCCTTCACATATCCTAATCTGGTGATACCCACTCTTCAAATCTCTCTTTGTGAAGCACTTCACTTCAGTCAAGCAATCCATGATATCATCCATCCTTGGAAAAGTAAATCTATACTTGATTACATGATTTTGTTGATGGCCCTAGAATCAATACACATCCTCCATTATCCATCCTTCTTAGGTGCTAGTACTGTGGGTACTACACATGGGCTCAAACTCTCTCTCATTATCCCCTTTTTCAATAATTCCTGAAGTTGTCTATTCAACTCTTCATTTTTTGTATGTCATTCTATGGGCTGCCTTGTTTAGAAAACTAGCTCCTAGTATTAAATCCATCTAATGACTTATGCTTCTCACTGGTGGCAAACCTTTAGGTACATTATCTGAAACAATATCTTTCAATTCATCCAATAGATCTGTAGTTTTTGTAGGTACATCTTCTCCTTCCTCTTTACTAATTTTAGGAATCAAGGCTTGAAGCACATATGTTATGTTTCAATCAATCCAAAAAAATTCTACCATCTACCAAACAAATTCTAGCATTACTACATACATTTTCCTCTACTTCTCTCACAGGTTTTATCTTATGCCATACTCCATCTTTTTTCTGAGAATAGGTGTTAGCATGACCAGCATGGATAGCATGCCTATCATACTTCCATGGCCTTCCCAATAACAAGTGACATGCATCCATTGTAATGATGTCACATAACACCTCATCATGATAATCTCTATTCTTAAACTTTACCAAACACTGTTCATTAACCAAATCCTTATGATCTTTCTGCAACCAAGAAATAGGACTATAGGGTTGTGGATGCTCTATTCCCTTCAAATTCAACTTTCTAACCATCTCTTCAAAGACTAGATTATCTATATTTCCACTATCAATAATCACATCACAACACTTACCTCCTGATTTACACCTTGTTTGGAATAGGCTCTTTCTTTGTGTTGGTTCTTCTTTTCCCTCTTCTTTCAGCAAGGCTCGTCTAATAATAAGAGCTTATCCTCTTTCCGCATCTTCTGAATGTTCAAATCTAACCTCTTCATCAACATGGGAAACTCTAGCATTACCCTCTGGCCTTCTATTTGTCCAGTCCCTAATTTTATTGATAGCATGTGCTCTATTCCCTTCTTCACCACATCTAAAATAGGTTCCTCTAAATCCTCCTCTCCTAGTTCCTCTTCCAAACCTAGCTCTCCCTATTCGGTACCCATCATTCTGTCCTTGAGGGAAGTATGCATTTTCATCTCTATTATTTTGACTGATGCCTGCATCTTCATTTTTCTTTTTGTCATCTTGTTGTCCACAACCTCCATATGATCTTCCACTAGTTCTTCCACCATGACCTCTTCCTCTTTGTTTATTCTCAAATTTTTTGTTCAACTTCTCTTCTACCTTCATTAGAAACTGATATTCATCTTCAGTAGTTGTCAATCGAACCAGGCTTAATTCTTCTTGGATACTAAGTTTCAATCGATTGATATACCAGGCTACCTTTGTTGGAAATATTGTCATTGATGTCAAAGGAAGAATGAAGATATCATTACATGTTTCCATTGATTGTCTGAGATTGTCATTGATGTCAAAGGAAAGAATTGATGTCAAAGGTACATGGACAAAATGGTTGTCATTGATGTCAAAGAAGCAATATCATACAATGCAAGAAAAGAATTGTCATTCAGTGGCATATCTAAGGCAAGTTAGATCAATCTTATAAGACAAGTTGGATCAGTTGTTTGAAGGATCACATTGGAGTTTAAGAATTCTTATATCTATCATGGCTGACTAATCTAAGGTGATGGACGATTATCCTAAAGTTTAAATTAAAAATTTAAACTTTGGAATGAAGATTTGAAGTTTATTAGATAAGGTCGACTCCCATATAGAAGTGCCTCATTTGAATATTGAAATAAATTGAAACACATGACTATGTTGGCTGACCAAACTAGCATCACTTTTTGTGGTTTGAAAACAAAGTTTAAAATCAGTAATTTATAGATTGGTCGATCCAATACTTGGTGCCATAATTGGGGTTTAAAATCAATATAAACAATCTTGTTTTAAAGGACCGATTAAGAGAGGAGGTGCGCTTCTAATATGAGCATAAAACTTCCCACTACAAGACAAAGTTTTTCTTATATAAAAGTATTAATAAAGGTGAGTGTATGCAGCCAACATAGATTTTAATAAAAGATTTGAACATGTATTTTGCAAAACCCTAAAATCTACATTAAGTGCACCAAAAAGATAATTGCAAACTATTGAAACTCGAAAAATTAAATGTTACCGAAATCGCTTAAATGTGGTTGCTCAGAATAGTAGCATAACTCCAATGTAAATGTTGCGGGGGGGGAATGAGAATTAGTTTTTGATTTTTATAAGGTTTGGGTAGTTAAACGGATTTTTGGTTTGGTGAACGGTAAAATGTAGTTAGGGTTATGGTAGGCATTTTTACGGGTTTTAGATTAAAATAATAAATTAAGTTTATTTAATTTATTATTTTTGGGAGGTTATTAGCTCATAGGTAAATAATAAATTAATTTTAATTTATTATTTACGGGATATGTTAAAATGAAGGATTTAATGGGATATTTAGGGATTATTATGGATTTTTATGGATTTTAGAAATAATGAAAGGTTCGGTCAATTTTGGATGTCTACATTTTGCCCCTCTTTGAGACAATGTTGCGAAGCAATATTGTTTCAAAGAAAGTTAAAACATAGGCTTAGATTTGGATCTTGGGTAGGCTAGGGTTTATATGGGGCTCATAAGAATGAAGCATTGGCAGATAATGCCCCCTCAAGAGGATATGCAGGGACAAAGGAGGTGGATAGGCTCTTGAGAAAGGAAGACAAAGAGAAGGATGAAGGAGTTATGCTGATTAAACGTTGAGCAACCTGATGTTTGATATGGCACCTGACGTTATGCACCAAGGTAGAAAGACCAAGGTGACGATGTGTCTTATGCCCCAGCGTAATACAACCTTGTCTAACGTATGAGGAAGTAAACTTAGAGCATTAAAGTCCTAATGCAAAAAAGGTATGTGGTGACCTTAGATGCACAGGATAATGCAAAAAGCTATTCCAACATACACAAGATATGAATATTAGCTGGAATGATATGGATGTGATTCAAATGCAAGATGAAAAGATAACACACACAAGCAAGCAAGCAAGCATGCACAAATGATTCAAAAACAAACAAGGCATTGCCTCTATCAAGCTGCAAACCAATGATCGATTAGATTGATTGATGCTGATAATGATGATGATTGATTGATAGCGTTGTTGATGTGGGAACGATTTATCCCGAGAACAACGCGAGGATTTGATTGATAGCATTGTTGATGTGGGAACGATTTATCCCGAGAACAATGTGAGGATTGTGTTGTTGATTGGGGAACGATATATCCCGAGAACAACACTAGGATTGGGAACGATATATCCCATTGATGATGATGATTGATTAGGTTCACAGCAAGGCGAGGAACAAGACCGTGGATGTGATTGGATAATTTGACCTGATTGATTGACATTGATTGGTATGGAAGGATACTTGCATGTAATTGATTTGATTTTTGTTGGATATTTGATTTTTTTGTATTTTAGGAATATTGTGATTTTTTTTTTTGGCTTTTCAAATGGTATGATTTTTTTAGATTTTTGGCATGGGATTGTGTGTAGATAGCCTTTGAATAGATACCAATGACAAGGGAAAACCAAACCGCAAGGCAAGGATCAATAATGAATGGGGATGAACAATAGTGAATGCGATAGATAAAAGGATTGGATGAATAGGTAAGAGGATGGGTGATAGGATAAAGGTAGGAGCATGGAATTGGGGATAGAAGGACAATGAATGGAAAATATATGATAGATGGATGAATTGAACTGAATATGGATGAAAGGAACTGAGGATGTGATCTCAAAGGATTACGTCACATAGGAATAACCTACCCCCTTCTCTATATTATGCCTTAGGATTTAGTGGGGTGATGCTAATTAGGATGCATGATAGGGATAATGGTTGAAAAGGAACGAATGGAAGTAGTAGTGGATGGATGCATGGAGGATAGTTTTAGAAATAGATGGATGGAATTGGGAGTATGACAAGAGGTGTCTAAAAGCATTTTTCAACATTTTGCCCCTACTCTTATCAAGATCAAAAAAGAGGAAGGAAAGATGGATGGTGCAATGAGGAAGGTATAATAGATATGATGGGTAAGGATGTCAAGATAAGATGGCAAATGATAGGATAGGATATGAGATGGGTAGATAGGATATGAAATGGGAAAGATGTGACAACATGCCCCCAAGTGTAAAGCACATAGATAATCACCTACGCATGACGCCTGTTTGCCAGGTTTTCATCATGGTACTTGTCCAAGGCGCCTGTTTACCAGGTTTTCACCATTGGACGAAATGGTTTATCTTTACTATTTTGATTTTTTTTTTTTGTAGGAGATAGTCGGATGGAATAGATGGGGGACTCAAGATTTTGTTCCGATAGAAATGTCCCAAGATAGATAATGCACCGACCATGTCAAATGTCGTTATGCTCATAGATGTTGGTAGGGAATTGCATGAGATGGCAATGGATTTTGATGTGGATTATGAAAGGTTCATGCAAGGAATGATAGGGGATAGGAGAGTATGAGGTGGACAATGATGGAAGGATAGTGGATGAGGATGGAGTTAATGAGATAGATATGTCTTATGCAAAAGCATGGACCATAGGATTATGATGGAAGAAATAAGTAGGATAGTAGATGGGAGATGGGGAGATGGATGTATGTGGGAATGTTATGGAGTGGAAGGGAACCAAGACCAACGGTTGCACACACTGAAATGGATTTTGAAGCTTGGAAGGGGGATTTGGGAGTAATGGAGATGTTATCTTAGGGATTTGCCTATTTAGGTCTTTAGGAACCCAAATGGACTTATGAATTTTAAGATTTTGTGATAGGGAGCGGGATATTTGGGATTTTAGAATTGTGGATGATCCATTTGAACTATGTACTGTTTGCTTGGGGACCCAAACCATTTTGGTTTTGAAATTATTTTTTTGAGATGTGGACTTGGGTAGCATTTTTGAATTTTGATTTTTCTTTGATTCTTCGCATTCATGCCATATGGCATGAGAATTATTGGGATTTTTAGCTTTATGGGTGGAGGCATCCAAATTTTTATTTTTGAATCCCATAGGGGTGCTTAGGATAGCTTCATGTTTATTCAATGTGTGCATTTGTTGATCGTGATTAGGAATTGTAGGGGATTTATGGGAACAGGATGTATGAATTAATTTGTGGCCAAAGTGATAAGGAGATTGGAGGATGGGGATATTAGGAGTTGGAAGGAGTAGAGGTAAAGTGGATGGAGGGATGTTTGGAGTTGGATGAAGTGGAGGTAAATTGGATGGAGGAAGATGAATGGTCACATGCTTTTTGGGTTTGTAGGATGATGGAGGAGGAATGGAAACATATGTTTTATGGGTGCGATGAGGTGCACCTAGTTTGGACTTAGATGGAGTGGATTTAGGAGGCGGAAGTGTGGTACCAACATCTTGATATTGCTTACCTTGGGGTGTATAACCAATACCATATGGTTTTGGGGAGACTTTGACATGGATGGGTTCCAAGGTTCCTTGTTCATGAAGGCCCAAGCCTTTACCTTGATAATTCATGTTTTGGAGTATGCGGTGAACAATGGGACTAGGTGTGCTTTGGGAACTAGACTTGAGCTCATTATTGGATGGAGAAGTGGTAGACAAAGGTTTCTTCTCTCCCATTAAAGAACATTCATGGATGAAAGTACCCAGACTAATAGGATGTGATGGCGGAGTTGAAATAGAATCAATATGAGATAGTGAAGGAGCAAGAGGATCTTGTTTATGCTCATTATGCTCATGAAGATTCGATGTATTTGTTTGATTATCTATGTGCTTGTGGGGAAGTGTCTCGTCAAGGGAAGTGGATATTGTGGGATGATGGATAAGAATGGTGGAGGTTTCTTGAACATGGATAGTATTGGGACCATGAGTGGAAGGAGTGAGAAGCTCTTGATCACAGATAATATCTTGATCATAAAAAAGATATAGGTTATGAATAGGTGAAAAGGAAGAGCTTTCATCTTGAGTTGGTATGGGGCAAAGTTGATCATGCTTTATATTTGACCCTTGACATAAATATTGAGTTTGGATAGGAATGGAGGTTTCTTGGATAGATTCAATGTGTGGTGGAGAGTGAATTAGGTTTATGGCAGGTGGATCTTCAAGAACATTTGAAGGTTCTTGGATAATTTGTGGACTAGAAGATGGGATTGGAGAAATAGGCATGACATTTAAAGGTTCTTGGATAGGGATTTGATGGCATGAGGATGGTGGTTGATTCCTTGCTAGTAGCCAATGGATCACATCCTTCATTAGTATACAAGTGGATGGACAATATAATGGATGGAGAATAATGGTAGATGGTGTAGGCGTAGAATGTAATGGAAGGATAATGGGATTAGATATGATAGGAGTGGGATTAGGATCAGATAGATGGACAACAGGATTGGGATTTGGATTAGGTGGGGGGATGATAGGATTGGTTGTGATAGGATCAAGACTTGGATTGGGTTTAGGAAGAGTTGATGGTTTAGACTTGTGTGGGGATTGGCTTAATGGAGTAGGATTTGGAAGTTTGGAAGGATTATATGATGGAGGTTCCATAAAGATGGATGAATGAGGACTATTAGATGGATTGGCGTATGATTCCAAACTTGAGGTGGTGTCTCCCTTGTCAAAAATATCATTAAAAAGACTTGCGGACTCATGCTCATGTTGTGGAGGATTTTGAGATGGATATTGAGGAATATTCATGAGATTGGTTGATGTGGAGGGACTAGGTTGGCATGATGATGGGGGTGACTCATAGAATTCAGGTTGAATTTGTTGATGTTGTATGGATGATGGTGGTAAAGATAACGAAGGGATTGATGGATGAGGAGGACTAGTGAATGGATTGGAATTGAAATTAGACATAATTTGTTGTTGTTGCATGGATAAAGGTAGGATGGATGATGTGTTAAATGAAGGTTGTGGTTTTTGGGTTAAGATTTGTTGTTGTTGAAGGTATAAGGTGAGGGGACATGGTATGTGTGAAGATGAAGCATGGGTAGGGATCTGGACCTGTGAGGTTTGAGGTAAAGTTATTGTTGAATAGGTTTGAGGTATGGATGTGTTGGGTTGATATGAGTGGTAGATTGGTTGTGATAAAGATTTGTATGAGGTGGATGGAGATGATTGATGGAGAGAGGAAGTAGCCCGAGCCTTGGCTTTAGCTTTTTCTGCTTTTCTTCGTGCTTTTTCTTTCTCATAGATATCATCAGGGACTCTAACTCCACAATCATAAAAGTATTGCATAAAATAATCAGGATCATGATTCATGGAGAGATGAACAAGTTGTAATGTTTCAGGATCTTGTTGAAGTTGAAGTGCAATGGGATTCGTTTTAGTATAGTCATGTGTGGGTTTAGGAGTCTTGGGAGAAAAATCTTGGGTTGTGTTGTGATGATAGGAATGTTCTTGTGGATAATGATCATCATAGATATGTTGAATCTCTTGTATTTCCTCATAGTCTTGAGATGATAGTGATGTTGGTGGAGGCCAAAATGGAGAGATATATGGTTCATGGGTATCAAAATATGCATCATGATCTACCAAATTCTCATCATTATTATATCTAGGAGGGCCTCCGCGGAGTATGAGTTTTGGTTTTTTATTTGTCCTAGATTTGTTGATGGTCACAACCATTTTGACGTTGAAGAATAAGGATTAGACTAGGTGGGAAATGAATTAGGTGGGAAATGGATGGATCAATTGAAAGAGCTCCTTAGGATTCAAAGTGACAAGGTTCCACTTGAGATGTGACACAGAAGGATGATAGGTTCTCAATTTTGAAAGTCAAGTTGGTGATATAGGAGACAAGTTGTAGTGATGATGATGATCAGGCACACACAATCATATAAGACACACAGCAATTTGATTGGTTGCTTTTGATGACACTTTGATGTTTTGCAAACACTTGTAAACATGCACGATCCTAGGCTTGGAAAGGACAATACTTGTTGAGTTCCCACTTGGTTTTACCCAGCCGCGCCTACTTATGGTGTATAGCTCCAGGAACTTGGGGCACAGGCTCCCCCTTACAGTGCACTCACTTCTCAGGCACACCAAGTTCCAGGTCCTAGGACGCGCAGATCCTGAGGTACCTTACTATCTCTGCCATAAGTCGCGAAAATATGGGACGGCTATCAGAGTTTCCTCTTGTATCAACAAGTAGAGGGTTTTTGGCCACTAAACAAAAGGGTTCTAGTGAATATCCGGGGAACCGGCACCTTACGAGCATCCAGCAAGCCACTAAAGGCTTTGACTAACCCTACTAGGAGTTTTAATATACACAAGGTACACCTCCTTTCGAGCTAGCACTGTACGGTAAGCGCTAATACCGGTTAGACTTGGCTTTCGCCTTATCCTCAATTTATATAGCGGGCCGGATGAAAGTCCCGCTTGGGGTCGCAAATGAGTTCTCCTTGCGGATGTGTCTCAAGAGCAGGCCCACTCTAAGGATAACAAAAGCAAGGAAACACGTTGTTTTTTATCTCCCAGATCGCATGAAACGCAAGGAGAGAGCATACACAACGCTTTTGCCTCACACTCGCATGGGGTTCATTTTAATTCCAAATCTAAATGTGTGGGTGGTTATACAAAATGTCAAAGAAATGCTTTTGATTCTCAAGATTGCCGAATAGCACAAGAGAAGAGCATACGCATTCAATGACAAAATTGCAAACCACAAGACATCGCAAACACTTGTTAATTTTAACCCTTGCTTATGATGTGATCTAATCTATAAAATGAAGACAGAATGTTTCAAGATTAGATTCTTTGACAAGCAGTCCTGCAACACACTAATTAGTAGTTTTTAAAAAAATTGTCTTTGACAGGCGTAAAAGCTGCAAGTGAAATGAATGAACCCTGCCAAAAGCACACAAGAACATTAACACACAACAAGAAGAAAGTATTTGATGTTTTGCAAAAAATGAAAATCTGAATTTCAAATGATTATACCAGAAAATTTGAGATGAATTTGAGAAAATGACTTTCACCACAATGTAGTTGTCTGAGTTATCTTTCCAACGGCTGCAAAAACGTGAAAATATGATGAAAAACAAAAAAGTTATGCTAGTTTGACTGAAACAGCCTCCTAGGGCTAAAAATGAGCACTCTGGTTAACTTGTCACTGTTGTTAGCGATTGATTTTTGTGTTTGATAACATGCTCAAATTTTAATTTGTCAACTTCTTCTGATCATTAGCTGATAATGTCTTGTTGCTGTGTGGCTAAAGAAACTAGCACATACACCCATACGAGGCTCAAGGAATACTCTGATGGAACGGCCAACGGGTTTAGGAAATCTTCCGGCCTGAAGTTGCTTGCAGCATATTAGTTGTGCAAACCCTACTAAGTTCAATCTTACAAAATGTGTTCTATAAACCAATCTATGTCTGCTCAGTGCCAAACACCACAAATGATCACAGCAAAACACAATGATCATAATAAAATTCCAATAGAAACAACCGATGAGTTTAATATATTTGTTGACATTTTTACTGAGTGAGACAATTACCGAGCGCTAAAAGATATAGAAGGAGGAACATCAGATGAGTTTAGAAAATTTACCAGCGTTGCCCAACACTATGCTGAATAGGACAAGTTTAAAAAACAAAACTTTAAGCGTGATTTTTGCAATGTGATACTCAAAACAAACAGCATGAATTTTATTTACCGAATGATACTATTTTCCAGTACTGCGATGTGAGACAAAAATGTCTGGTGTGGATTTTTGAATTTATTTTTAATTGCTACACAATACAATATTTCCGGTCATTTCTTCAAAGAGGTTAACAGTATACACTAGTAAAATCAACCAACAAGTTTAGCAAATTTTTCGGTCAAAATTTTGTGTACGGCGTGAGATAAATGTTTAGACACAATAATGATCACATACACTGCGACCCGACAGATTTAAAAATAGTCAACAAGCTTGGAAAATTTCACGTCGGGTTCACCATTGTATGCAGCCAACATAGATTTTAATAAAAGATTTGAACATGTATTTTGCAAAACCCTAAAATCTACATTAAGTGCACCAAAAAGATAATTGCAAACTATTGAAACTCGAAAAATTAAATGTTACCGAAATCGCTTAAATGTGGTTGCTCAGAATAGTAGCATAACTCCAATGTAAATGTTGCGGGGGGGGAATGAGAATTAGTTTTTGATTTTTATAAGGTTTGGGTAGTTAAACGGATTTTTGGTTTGGTGAACGGTAAAATGTAGTTAGGGTTATGGTAGGCATTTTTACGGGTTTTAGATTAAAATAATAAATTAAGTTTATTTAATTTATTATTTTTGGGAGGTTATTAGCTCATAGGTAAATAATAAATTAATTTTAATTTATTATTTACGGGATATGTTAAAATGAAGGATTTAATGGGATATTTAGGGATTATTATGGATTTTTATGGATTTTAGAAATAATGAAAGGTTCGGTCAATTTTGGATGTCTACAGTGAGCACTTAAGGTATGAAGAGGTGAGTATTGGAAATTAGAAGGTAGCGAATACATTTTAGAGGTGGTCGACAACTTATGAAGGGTTGTTGTTTTAAGTGTAAAAGATAAAGGGACACCTCCTTTGGATAAGGATGAATCCCTTGGAAAGAGTTCTCTATTTGAAGAGACACATAGTAGTATAAAAGGAAAATGTGGAGAGCATTTTTTAAGCACATTATAGATTCTACTGCAGTATAGTGCTGAAGGGCCAATAGATTTGTAATTACTGATATTTATTATGTTAATAAAACAATTTCATTTGTGCTTCTATTGTGTGTGTAATGTCCCCATTTTGAGCTAAGTTATATTTTCTAGTTGAGTTTCTTCAATACATGGAGAACCAGAAAGTTGGTATATGTCTATCCATGGAGAACCGGAAAGTTGGATCAACTAGTGTGTTATTGAGCTATATGGGAAATGCAATATTAAAATTGTATTTCAATTATTTGATTTGAATTTTCAAATGATGAAATAAGAGGGAAAATGAAATCTTTAATTACATTTTCTCTAATCTATTTTTATGGAGTTTTAAGTGGAATAACGAGTTACTCCAGGTGGGACCTATTTTATAATGTCATCTATTGTAGCCAACATTGAAGGAGAGGATTTGCCCATGAAGAATAGGTCCAAGCAAATTCCAATGATTATCATATTTGATTGATTGGCATTTTAGATGAAATTTCAAGAGGATTGATTGGTATTATGAGGCGGTGTTTCCATTGGTTCTTGTGTCATGAGAAGAATCGATGCTAGAAAAGAATAAAGGCAGATTAAATAATATTTGTGCATTCAAAGGAGAGCCAACGGTTGGAGCATTCGCCAAGTTAAAGATATTCAAAAACAATTATTTTAAATACAAATTTATTTTATTAAATGCTTGCATTTGGATAGATTGGTTTATTTAATGCATTTCATGAAGTGGTTAGTGGTCAGCTAAGGCAAGGGTTTTATTAAATGCAAATATCATCATTTAATGCATGCGCATGAGGTAGTTGTGGATCGATGCAAGTATACAGGAGAATTTTAAATGCAAGTTCATAAATTGAATGCTAAATATCTAGATGGTTATGTCAAGGATCAAGATTTTTAATGCTTTGAAGGATATTAAATGATTGCATGCAAGTTGTTGCGAGACACCAAGGCTAGGTGTGATAATTGTAAATGCAATAGATGTATCTCATTTAAACAATTAAAGATTGTTTTAAATGAGTGTGTTTTAAATGTAACTCATTCAATATTGTTCAAGTTAATTGCTCATCATTGGTGGATTTCAAACTTCAATCCAAAACACCAAATAAGAGGGATGTCCATGCTTGAGGAGTTAAATAGAGGACTTGAACATCAATTTGCAATATATGATGCTACGGTATGTTTTCTTTCTTATTGTTAGTGAATGAGAATTCTGATTTTCATTTTATTGGCAAGGTGATGACCCCTTGTTTATGTATGGAGATGACCCCATACTAGTTGTAAAGTGATTTCATACAAAATTCACTATTTGAGCTTAATATTGTAGGTTTAAGGAGCATTTGAAGTTAATTTGACATTATTATAACCCTTGGTCATTTTGGATGTCACACCAAGGTAGTCAATTTGGAGAGATCATCATTATATAAAGATTTAACATATATTTTCAGTTCTAATTTCTTATAACAGCTAGTTGATCATGGTATTTTAGGGTTCTTATGCAAGCTTTGATTGAAGATATTGGCTTGGGAGCATTGTTGACACAAGATATTGCATCTAGGGTTCCATCGCTTAGCTTCAAGAGGAGTTTTTGTCATTGTTTTGATCTCTAGAATATTTCTGGGCATATATACATTTTGTATCAGACATAACAGCAGTCAATATGATGTAATCAGTCCATTTTATGAGGCTGAAACAATGATATTTGAAGTCTATTTCCATTGGACATTGATAGCTCTTTCATGTTTTAGGGCTACAAGGACATTTGGTGGCACTTGGTTGACATTTTTATAAGTTGTTCAAGTCTGATCTGATTATGACAGTGACTGATATATACAATCAGCAGCAATCTTTTGATATCTTTTCATATTGAGTCAATGATATATGCAATGGTGTTTCATGGTTACATATATGTATGATTGTATTTGAATGTTTATGTAGTTTTGTGCAAGAAATCTTATCTCAAAGTTGCAAAAATTACAGTCATCCTAGAAAGGTATATTACAGTGGTATCAGAGCCTCCGTCCTACCAACCTATTTGGGTTTTTTGAAGGAAGAGTTGAAGCTATGAATACAATAAGATCATATACACCTACAGTGGACAAGTCTATAGAAGAAGACTTGACAACCTTGATAAACAAGTATGATGCTCTTCCTAAGTATGTGCAAAACACAATTAGCTTCAAAGACTACATGAAGTTCAAGAGTTCGTGGTATGATGAAGAATCATTTGATAGTGATGAAAAGGAAGTGCAAGATCAAGATAAATCAGCTAAGGTAGATGAAGGTATGGTTTCTCAAGTTGAGACTAACATTGATATTCATGTTGATAAGAGATCAAGTTGTGATATGAATGGTTTGGAAAATGATATTGTTCATACATTTGAGAGCAAATCAAAAATTTCAGTTTGTTATGAACAAGTTAAAGAAGACATAGGTGATGCATATGAAGTTCCTTGCTTTGAATCAGCATTTGATGAAGATAAATGGCATGATCATTTCTGATCATTCTAATGAAATGGAAGATTTTGATCATGGAGTTGAATGGCATGATATAATTCCTGATTTGTTTAAGGATAGAGGTCCTATTCCTTTGCAATCAACTCTACTTGGTGATTTTTAGGCAGCCAATTATGATATACATGAATATGACAATGGGAATGAAGACTTGATGGTGTTTGATGACTACAATGTAAGCATTAAAGAGATTCCAAAGGTTTGATTTGGGACAGCAATATTCTTTCTCATTCTTATGAGATTGCTACTCTTTCACATGGAGGAATGAATGAAGAAGAGTCTACAAGCGTTGGCATTCAAAGTGCAAGTGTTGGATATGAAAATTTCAAAGAAGATGCACTTATGAAGATTGAAGACATGGCAAAAGAGTATGATAGGTATTCTGATTTTTATGAGATTAATGAGACATATCATTTGGATGGTTTAATGAAGATTTCAAAAATTTTAGTTGGTGATTCTGTTGATGACACTCATAGTAGACCAGCCACTCAAGAATTGTCTTTGATGGGTGTTGAAGGCATTGGTGTTGAAGGCATCCATAACTCATCTTTGGTTATGTCACCAATTGATTATGATATGGCAGCTTTTTATTTGTTGATTGGTGACTTCATCTTCACTGATTCATCATGGGTTAGAAACTGTCCTACTTGGAATTCCATTGCATGTGATTTGAGTTGTGATTTGCATGATACATTGATGAGTAGTGAAGTATGTGATTTCAGTTTTAGCACAACAAGATTAGATGCAATTGTGTTTAGCATCCTTCATCTATTCATGTTACTATTCAATGGTAGAAGAATTTTTAGCTTCATTGGTTCATTACTTGGCATCTACACCTTGATGATTGGAATCTATTTTAGTTTGGATGTGTTTGGTTCATTGTGCGACAGTGGAAGCGGTCCCAGGATCTTCTACGACAACAGGTTTGAGGTGAAATGTTTGAGCATGATTGAGAAGCTTCGATAGATTTGGTATACAAGGATTGTTTGGGTTCAATTTTTCTTCCTATTGCTTGGGGACAAGCAATGTCAAGAAGGGAGGGTTGTAATGTCCCCATTTTGAGCTAAGTTATATTTGCTAGTTGAGTTTTCTTCTATACATGGAGAACCAGAAAGTTGGTATATGTCTATGCATGGAGAACTGGAAAGTTGGATCAACTAGTGTGTTATTGAACTATATGGGAAATGCAATATTAAAATTGTATTTCAATTATTTGATTTGAATTTTCAAATAATGAAATAAGAGGGAAAATGGAATCTTTAATTACATTTTCTCTAATCTATTTTTATGGAGTTTTAAGTGGAATAACGAGTTACTCCAGGTGGGACCTATTTTATAATGTCATCTATTGTAGCCAACATTGAAGGAGAGCATTCACCCATGAAGAATAGGTCCAAGAAAATTCCAATGATTATCATATTTGATCGATTGGCATTTTAGATGCAATTTCAAGAGGATTGATTGGTATTATGAGGTGGTGTTTCCATTCGTTCTTGTGTCATGAGAAGAATCGATGCTAGAAAAGAATAAAGGCAATTTAAATAATATTTGTGCATTCAAAGGAGAGCCAACGGTTGGAGCACTCGCCAAGTCAAAGATATTCAAAAACAATTATTTTAAATGCAAATTTATTTTTTTAAATGCTTGCATTTGGAAAGATTGGTTTATTGAATGCATTTCATGATGTGGTTAGTGATCAACTAAGGGTTTTATTAAATGTAAATATCATCATTTAATGCATGCGCATGAGGTAGTTGTGGATCGATGCAAGTATAGAGGAGCATTTTAAACACAAGTTCATAAATTGAATGCCAAATATCTAGTCGGTTATGTCAAGGATCAAGATTTTTAATTCTTTGAAGGATATTAAATGATTGCATGCAAGTTGTTGGGAGACGCCAAGGCTAGGTGTGAGAATTATAAATGCAATAGATGTATCTCATTTAAACAATTAAAGATTGTTTTAAATGAGTGTGTTTTAAATGTAACTCATTCAATATTGTTCAAGTTCATTGCTCATCATTGGTGGATTTCAAACTTCAATCCAAAACACCAAAGAAGAGGGACATCCATGCTTGAGGAGTTAAATAGAGGACTTGAACATCAATTTGCAATATATGATGCTATGGTATGTTTTCTTTCTTATTGTTTATGAATGAGAATTATGATTTTCATTTTATTGGCAAGGTGATTACCCCTTGTTTATGTATGCAGATGACTCCATACTAGTTGTGAAGTGATTTCATATAGAATTCACTATCTAAGCTTAATATTGGAGGTTTAAGGAGCATTTGAAGTGAATTTGACATTATTATAACCCTTGGTCATTGTGATGTCACACCAAGGTAGTCGATTTGGAGAGATCATCATTATATGAAGATTTAACATATATTTTCAATTCTGATTTCTTATAACAACCAGCTGATAATGGTATTTTAGGGTTCTTATGCAAGCTTTGATTGAAGATATTGGCTTGGGACCATTCTTGACACAAGATATTGCATCTAGGGTTTCATCGCTTAGCTTCAAGAGGAGTTTTTGTCTTTGTTTTGATCTCTAGAAGATTTCTAGGCATATATACATTTTGTATCAGACATAAGAGCAGTCAATATGATGTAATCAGCCCATTTTATGAGGTTGTAACAGTGGTATTTGAAGTTTATTTTGATTGGACATTGATAGTTCTTTCATGTTTTAGGGTTACAAGGACATTTGGTGGCACTTGGTTGACATTTTTATAATTTGTTCAAGTCTGATCTGATTGTGACAATGACTGATATATACAATTAGTAGCAAGATTTTGATATCTTTTCATATTGAAGCAATGATATATGCAATGGTTTTTCATGGTTACATATATGTATGATTGTATTTGAATGTTTGTGTGGTTTTGTGCAAGAAATCTTATCTGAAACTTGCCAAAATTTCAATCATCCTAGAAAGGTATATCACAGTGGTATTAGAGCCTCCGTCTTGCCAACCTATTTGGGTTTTTTAAAGGAAGAGCTGAAGCTATGAATACAAGAAGATCATATACACCTACACTGGACAAGTCTATAGAAGAAGACTTGATAGCCTTGATAGACAAGTATGATGCTCTTCCTAAGTATGTGCAAAATAGAATTAGCTTCAAAGACTACATGAAGTTCAAGAGTTCGTGGTATGATGAAGAATCATTTGATAGTGATGAAGAGGAAGTGCAAGATCAAGATAAATCAGCTAAGGTAGATGAAGGTATGGTTTCCCAAGTTGAGACTAACATTGATTTTCATGTTGATAAGAGATCAAGTTGTGATATTGGTTTGAAAAATGATATTGTTCATACATTTGAGAGCAAATCAAAAAATTTAGTTGTTATGAACAAGTTAAAGAAGACATAGGTGATGCATATGAAGTTCCTTGTTTTGGATCAGCATTTGATGAAGAAAAATGGCATGATGTCATTGCTGATCATTCTAATGAGATGGCATATTTTGATCATGGAGTTGAATGGCACGATATAATCCCTTATTTGCTTAAGGATAGCAGTCATATTCCTTTTCAATCAACTCTACTTGATGATTATGAGGTAGCCAATTATGATATGCATGAATATGACAATGGGATGAAGACTTGATGGTGTTTGATGACTACAATGTAAGCATTAAAGAGAATTCCAAAGGTGTGATTTGAGATAGTGATATTCTTTCTCATTCTTATGAGATTGCTACTCTTTCACATAGAGGAATGTATGAAGAAGAGTCTACAAGAATTGGCATTCAAAGTACAAGTGTTGGCTATGAAAATTTCAAACAAGATGCACTTGTGAAGATTGAAGACATGGCAAAAGAGTATGACAGGTATTCAATTTTTTATGAGATTAATGAGAGGCATCATTTGGATGGTTTAATGAAGATTTCAAAAAATTTAGTTGGTGATTCTGTTGATGACACTATAGTGGACTAGTCACTCAATAATTGTCTTTGATGGGTGTTGAAGGCATCCATAACTCATCTTTGGTTATGTCACCAATTGATTATGATATGGCAGCTTTGTATTTGTTGATTGGTGACTTCATCTTCATTGATTCATCATGGGTTAGAAGTTGTCCTACTTGGAATTCCATTGCATGTGATTTCAGTTTTAGCACAACAGGATTAGATACAATTGTGTTTAGCATCCTTCATCTATTCATGTTACTATTCAATGGTAGAAAAATTTTCAGCTTCATTGGTTCATTGCTTGGCATCTACACCTTGATGATTGGCATCTATTTTGGTTTGGATGTGTTTGAGTGGTTGTGTGACAGTGGCAACAGTCCCAGGATCTTCTACACCAATAGGTTTGAGGTGAAATGTTTGAGCATGATTGAGGAACTTCAATGGATTTGGTATCCAGGGATTGATTGGGTTTAGTTTTTCTTCCTATTGCTTAGGGACAAGCAATGTCAGGAAGGGAGGGCTGTAATGTCCCCATTTTGAACTAAGTTATATTTTCTAGTTGAGTTTGCTTCTATACATGGAGAACCGAAAAGTTGGTATATGTCTATGCATGGAGAACTGGAAAGTTGGATCAACTAGTGTGTTATTGAACTATACGGGAAATGTAATATTAAAATTGTATTTCAATTATTTGATTTGAATTTTCAAATGATGAAATAAGAGGGAAAATGGAATCTTTAATTACATTTTCTCTAATCTATTTTTATGGAGTTTTAACTGGAATAACGAGTTACTCTAGATGGGACCTATTTTATAATGTCATCTATTGTAGCCAACATTGAAGGAGAGGATTTGCCCATGAAGAATATGTCCAGGCAAATTCTAATGATTATCATATTTGATCAATTGGCATTTAGATGAAATTTCAAGAGGATTGATTGGTATTATGAGGTGGTGTTTCCATTGGTTCTCATGTAATGAGAAGAACCGATGCTAGAAAAGAATAAAGGCAATTTAAATAATATTTGTGCATTCAAAGGAGAGCCAACGGTTGGAGCATTCATCAAGTCAAAGATATTCAAAAACAATTATTTTAAATGCAAATTTATTTTATTAAATGCTTGCATTTGGATAGATTGGTTTATTTAATGCATTTCATGAAGTGGTTAGTGATCAGCTAAGGGTTTTATTAAATGCAAATATCATCATTTAATGCATGTGCATGAGGTAGTTGTGGATCGATGCAAGTATAGAGGAGCATTTAAAATGCAAGTTCATAAATTGAATGCCAAATATCTAGTGGCTTGTGTCAGGGATCAAGATTTTTAATGCTTTGAAGGATATTAAATGATTGCATGTAAGTTGTTGGGAGACGCCAAGGCTAGGTGTGAGAATTGTAAATGCAATGGATGTATCTCATTTAAACAATTAAAGATTGTTTCAAATGAGTGTGTTTTAAATGTAACTCATTCAATATTATTCAAGTTCATTGCTCATCATTGGTGGATTTCAAACTTCAATCCAAAACACCAAAGAAGAGGGACGCCCATGCTTGAGGAGTTAAATAGAGGACTTGAACATTAATTTACAATATATGATGCTATGGTATGTTTTCTTTCTTATTGTTTATGAATGAGAATTCAAATTTTCATTTTATTGGCAAGGTAATGACCCCTTGTTTATGTATGGAGATGACCCCATACTAGTTGTGAAGTGATTTCATACATAATTCACTATTTGAGCTTAATATTGCAATTTTAAGGAGCATTTGAAGTGAATTTGACATTATTATAACCCTTGGTCATTGTGGATGTCACGCCAAGGTAGTCGACTTGGAGAGATCATCATTATATGAAGATTTAACATATATTTTCAGTTCTGATTTCTTATAATAGCCAGCTAATAATGGTATTTCAGGGTTCTTATGCAAGCTTTGATTGAAGATATTGGCTTGGGAGTATTGTTGACACAAGATATTGCATCTAGGGTTCCATCGCTTGGCTTCAAGAGGAGTTTTTGTCATTGTTTTGATCTCTAGAAGATTTATGGGCATATATACATTTTGTATCAGACATAACAGTAGTTAGTATGATGTAATCAGTCTATTTTATGAGGCTACAACAATGATATTTGAATTCTATTTCCATTGGACATTAATAGCTCTTTCATGTTTTAGGGTTACAAGGACATTTGGTGGCACTTGGTTGACATTTTTATAAGTTGTTCAAGTCTGATGTGACAGTGACTGATATATACAATCAGCAGCAAGCTTTTGATATCTTTTCATATTGAATTAATGATATATGCAATGGTGTTTCATGGTTACATATATGTATGATTGTATTTGAATGTTTATGTGGTTTTGTGCAAGAAATCTTATCTAAAAGTTGCAAAAATTTTAGTCATCCTAGAAAGGTATAGTGCTGAAGGGCCAATAGATTTGTAATTGCTGATATTTTTTATGTTAATAAAATAATTTCATTTGTGCTTCTATTGTGTGTTATGGCTGCATGACTAGGTAGTTTGATAAAAGCCCCTAGTTGTGACCGCATCAAGTGGTATCAAAGCAAGGTTTTCTTGTTGGGAGGAGATACGTTGTGGAAAGTTTGAAGGATTGTCTCAGAGGGCTCGAAAGTGTATTGTGGGTATGAAGAGGAGTCCCTGTAATTACTAAGGGCTGAAGAATACGTTGAAGTTGTGAGTAGAAGAGGATTATGTTTCCACAATGAGTTTGGAGAGTCAGCATTAGTGGTTGTAATCTGAGAAGATGCCCAGGTGAGAAGAAGAATTCCTAGAATGGAAGAAATATTTGAACAGTTCCATGTTGAAATGAGGAACGAGTTGAGAAATTTAGTTGTTGGATTAAGAAGAGACCCAGATTGTGCGGAAGATCATGCCAATGATGAGGATGAAGTTGTGGAAGATGAACGAGAAGGCAAAAATAAACATCTAGTAGATGCTGGAGAAGAACGGTTCTTGAGAGCGCTTGCTAGAGTTGGAGGAGGTAACAAAATAGAAATTTCTAATTTTTTTGGAACAGTGAATCCCAATGAATTGATAGATTGGATAGGAGAATTAGAAGAATATTTTGAATATGAAAACATTCATGACCCTTAGAGGGTGAGACTGGCACAAACGAAACTCAAAGGACATGTTGCCTTATGGTGAAGGGAATTGCAAAGAGAGAGAGTGGCTAATGGAGATGTGAGAATAACCCAGTGGAATCAAATGGTTACTTTATTGAAAGTCAAATTTACTTCTGGAGATTATGAGTTGGAGATTTTCAAGAAACTTCAGAACTTGAAGTAGAAAGATATGAGTTTAAAGGACTACACTAAAGAGTTTTATAAAATGATCATTAGATCTGGGCATCATCAAATGGATAAGGAGAAAGTAGCCAGGTATATCAATGGGTTGAGGTTTAATATACAAGATGAGATGAGCATGCTGAAGATTTCTACACTAGAGGAAGCATATCAATATGTTTTGAAAATAGAAGAAAAGATAGAAAGAAGATAGCAGAGTAATGCCACAGGAAGATGGAAATTCTCAGCTGGGCGAGGACAAGGAAGTAGTGGTAAAGGTCAAGAAGTTTAGGAAGAAGAAACAAATTCCAAATGGAATAAGGAGTCGAGTTAAGGAGTGAGAGGAAGAGGATACTCTACAAGAGGACATGGTAGCAGCAACAAGGGATTCCCAAGGAAATGTTTCAACATGGTGAGGTAGGACATAGAGCTTATGAATGTCCACAATTACATCAAGAGAAGAATAAGAAAAGTATGGACAGAAATAACTTGGTACAAGAAGATGAAGAGAGTGTAGCATCACCAAAAGTGGAAGAGCCTAAAGAAGGAGAGTCTCTTATGTTCAAGAGAGTGTTGGTAACACTAGAAGTGAAGAAGAAGGAAAGCATCTTAGAGAAGTTTTTTCAGAACTATATGCAAGTCTAGAGGTAAGTGTTGCAAAGTCATTGCAGATAGTGGTAGTACCGATAACCTAGTTTCAAAGGAAATGGTAGATAAGCTAGGTTTGAAAAAGACGAAATATCCTAGTCCTTATAAAGTTACTTGGTTGCAAAAGGAACATGAATTAGTGGTGAAAGACCAATGCATGGTTAGTTTTTAGATTAGGTCATATAAGGATGAAGTATTGTGTGATGTTATGTCAATGAGTGTCTATCATGTGTTGTTGGGTAGACCTCGGCAGTTTGATAGGGAAGAAATCTATGATGGTAAAAGAAATTTATATACTATTGTGAAAGATGGGTAGAAGTATGTGCTAAGTTCAGTAAAAGAGAAGATATCCCAAGTGAAAGAGAGTAGTTCGATAGTTTGTTGCAACTCTGACAAACAGTTGCTTAAGGTGATGAGAGAAATTGGGAATGACTCAATAAAGGGTCCTAGGGAGAGGATTGTGGTTGAATATAAAGGGAGTAGTACTAGATTTGTGCAACAACAATAGCCTAAAGCAGTGGCCAATAGGGTAAAGATTGTGAGTGTTGAACAAAGGAGTGATGGCTTGGAGAGGAAACAAGATAAGTCATAGTTTGGACATTCATATTCAGAAGGATGCAGCTCGGGAGGTGCAAGTGGAAGTAAAGCATTTCAGCAAGTGATGAAGAGGAGAGGTCATGTAGATAAAGAGGAGGTTTGGATAAAGAACAAGCATGGGATCACCATCCCTTGAAGCATTTTCAAATGTTCATCAGTTTTCTAACTCATGGAATATTTCACTTACTCGGTGTGTTTGATGCAGGAGCATCCGGATTCACTGGTAATCCTATGTCACCAAAAAATATATTTTATTTTCTAAAGTTGGTTTTTGGCTTTGTTTTCTTTGCAGTTTTGGTTTTGAGCAAATGCATATTTATCTTGGCCAAGTAAAGCATCATCTTGTAGAAGACCCAAATGGGTATATGTAGTTTCAATTTGGTGAGATTTGAATAAATTTTGCGCAAGCTATGGCCAGTCAGATATTTTGGCAGGTTTCGAACCTGGCAAGTTAACTGGTTTTGCCTTTTCTCATTTCGCTGACAGGATTATATGTAATATTCTTTTCATTTATCAACACTTAACAATTTGGACAAAGAGCATTATCATTGAAATCTCAAGTTTTAGAACTTTATCAGCAAACTTATGCATTAGCGAACTCACTAGTTCATCAATAGTCTTCGCCAACAAGTCTGACAAATTGAAGTCACACACTCTTTGGTTCACAGTGGCATTAGATAAGCTGATAAAGGCTTAAAGTTTGGAGTTTTGGAAAAAGGTCGATGATCCAATAAAGGCTTAATTTTAGAGTTTTGTTTTCCTTGAAATTGTTGATTGAATGAATATAGATAATTCTCTAACCAGTTTGTAGGTCCTTACATTCACCGATACGTCGATTAGGGTCAAAAGAATTCACTTTCTCCAACAATGGAGAATGGTTTGAGTTAAGGAAGTTTCGCCGACAAAAAATTTTGGCTTCTCAGTTCATAAAAGCCTTATTTTGCCGATAACATGGGAAAAGGCTTAAGTTCATAAAAGCCTTATTTTTCTGATAACAAGGCAAAGACTCAAGTTCATAAAAGTCATAATTCGTCGATAACTTGGCAGGTAGCTAAGTTCATAATATTTTTGTTTTGCCGCTAATAAAGGGATGTTCCCAAGTTTATGGAAAGTGTATTTTACCAAGCTATTCAAAAGAATGGTTCGTGGATGGGTTAAATCACCGATAAGTTCATATAAGTGGACTTTTACCGATAAGCCCTTATAATGAAGGTTCAGAAAACCAATAGTTTGTCGATAGGCATTTAATACTCAAGTTCAGAAAACTTGACAATTACCGATAATGTGGAAAGTTTGCACAGTTGAAGTTCGCTGATAGTTGACTCCATGGTTGCGGAAAAGGGTATATTATGGCCAACTGCCTAGAGCCGAATGTGTCTAAACTAATGAATTTGCAATGGCGATTGTAACATCCTTTTGAAAGAATTGATGTTGGTCATTTGTTCCGTTTGGGCAGTTTTGATTAGGTATGTAACAGTTTGAGGCCGTTGAACTACTTTCAGCGAAGGATCATAAATATGATTGAAGAAGCCATATGGTGGGTTCGGTCTAGGGGAATTGTTAAAGGAATGTGCAGTAATTGATTGGGGCAATTTATGTATTTTTCTGGGAGACGATTTGGTGTTGTAAGCACATTATAGATTGTATTGCAGTATAGTGTTGAAGGGCCAATAGATTTGTAATTGTTGATATTTTTGATGTTAAGAAAATAATTTCATTTGTGCTTTCATTGTGTGTTATGGCTGCATGAATGGGTAGTTTAATAAAAACTCCTGGTCGTGACTGCATCACATTGACCCACCAAAAAGTGGGCTTGTCGCACTCCCAATTGAACTATTGCTCAAGACTTTAACAACCTCAAAAAGGGCATTAAGGAGCTACTATTTCCCAAGCTTCGTATCTAGAAACTAAATTACAAAATGAGAAAGAATACTCCCGTAGGTTGGTCTAAGTGGTGTGGTAGTTTTGCATTGAAGACATTATACTTTGTAGAATATATGAATTCTGGGTCGGGAGCAGGAACTGCCAAGTGAGTACAGTGGCCTGGATTGAACCTAGTCTAGTATAGCAAAATATGTAGATTAAAATACAGAGAAATTTTATGTTACTGCAAGGTTTTATTATTTGCCTCGTTCACTTTTCAATTTTTTATTTATGTAAATTTAATTGATTAAAATTTTATTTTGATTTTTACTAGCCATTGTTTACCCTGGGTCAGACTAATGCATTATTTTAACCATGGTAAAGTGTAGCAAAATATTTATGATTAACATAGTTTATTCCAGATAAAATAAAGAAAATTAATATTTATGCAAGTTTTTATTTTGCTCTGCATTTCTTTTTTTTTTGCTTTATGCATATTTTGAATAATTTTACTTTTTACTCTTCACTATTTACCCTCGATTGGATTAAATGATGGATTTTAATATGTGTATTAAAAATTTTAGAATTAATATGATAATTCCAGACAAAACACTGAGAAATATGTATATTTCGGCAAGGTTTTATTATGTATCTTGTTCTATTTGGAAAGTAGCCAAAAGGCACAGGTGCAAGTGCACCAACAAGGAAAAACTAGTTGATATTTTGATACAGTCCCAAGTCGCCAATCATTCTTTTTGGTCTGATTACTCCCCATATTATGGATGCACTATAGAAAACACTATCAAGGGGACACGTCCAGAGGTTACCTATTTTTCTTATATCACACAAGTCTTCCACTGATTCTATCATCCACCTGTTGTTTCAAAGTATACAGTAGCTGCAACTACAGTGCCTACAAGCTTCACAAAGCATAAGCTAAAGATTTTTTTAAGGTCATTGCCAATCCAGAAGTGTAAGAGACTACCCATTGAAGACCCATAAGATCAGGATTCCTTTTCAATTAATGTTATTGTTATACAAAAGTAAATGTTTGTAACACTAATCCATAGGTTATTTGGAGCTTTGGATATCCTAACTAATAAATAGCTTGTGGATTGTTTAAGCTCTTCCCTAGTATACTAAAATTTTAATATGGAAACCTGAACAAGGAACATTGACTATGGCAGAATTTTCATGTAATGCCCCAATTTGAAATCCTGAAGAAATGTCAGAGCCTATATCTATATATATATATATATATATATATATATATATATATATATATATATATATATATATATATATATATATATATATATATATATATCTTTGTATGTATGTATGTATGTCATATTCTTAAATATATAATATTCAAAGTAAATAGTCCATAGGTTATTTGGAGCTTTGGATATCCTAACTAATAAACAGCTTGTGGATTGTTTAAGCTCTTCCCTAATATATATTGTATACTAAAATTTTAATATGGAAACCTAAACGAGGAACATTGACTATGGCAGAATTTTCATGTAATGCCCCAATTTGAAATCCTGAAGAAATGTCGGAGCCTAACTCATGCTAATATATCCATATGTCTTGAATGCTACAGTGGAAAATGGAATAGTTGCTCCTATATTACCTTTGTTTGAAGAATCTATGGATTTTATTAGGGGTCACATAAGCACCTGAGATATTAAAAATGGAGCAAAACCTTTCTAAACCTGTCTTAACCATACCATAACGATTATGAATAAACTCTGATTGAAACGAACAACATATTAATCCCCACTGTGGAAAACTATGCATTAAACTCAATAAAGAGAACACATCATGACCTTGTTTAGTAGCACATACAACATCTTCACCGCTTGGATGATATAGTATTCTCCCCACCCTTGTAAACCTCAATGGCACCTACCTTCTTGTTAACTACATAGTCATTATTGAAGTAGGAAATCTAAGTGTTCTCCTTCTAAATGGAAATGCAATGGCAAATGTACTCCTTCCTAGAGAGTTTGGTGTCAACAACTACAGCCTAGGACTACTCTCTGGTTAAAAATTTAAAGCTATACAAAAATGTGTCTTTTATGGTTTCCAAAATAATCCATTTAAATCAATGCTCTCTATTTTTTTTCTTTATTAAAGTATGTTAGTACAACTTGCTTTCTCATGGTGCTTCATAGAATGCAATCGTGGGCATGTTGTTCCTACATGTTGTCTGAGCTTCAATACTAAAATTTAGGAATTCCAATGTGTGTTTGAAGTAGGAAATCTAAGCGTTCTCCTTCTAAATGGAAATGCAATGGCAAACACACTTTTCCTTCGTGGAGAGTTTGGTGTTAACAACTACTGCATAGACTAGTCTCTAGATTTCTTTTAATTGCAAAGCTATAAAAAAATGTGTCTTTTGTGGTTTCTAAAATCATACATTTATCCAAGGTCTTTCTCGTAATAACATATTATGTGCTTTCAAAACTTGAACATAGTGTGTGAGTGCCACTAGGATATTTTTGGTGATAGGCATTCCACTGCAAGGATGTAGCCCATTTTATTTAGAGGTTTTCAATGTAAGCAAAGATGAATATAAATGTCTGGCATAGGTAAATGAACTCTGCCTACATGAGATGAATTTGCAGATGGCATTATGAGATGTACAAATACAGTGGTAGGATTCCACACATCGATACCTTCCCTTTACCATCGATTTCACACACCAATTGCTTTGTTTACTCATGGTAATCATCTAGTCATCACCAACTCCTGCTCATAATGATGTGGATTTTGAGAATCCATAAATCCCATGGTCTAACACACAAAAGAACATCAATTGACATCAAATATATTGATCATTAGGTGTCATAGTCACTACAATGTTTTAGGTGTGACATTAAGTAGATCTATATACCTCCTTGAGCTTCAACTACAAGTGATATCTAGACACAATCCACATACAAGATATTACATATCACTCCCTTAGGAGGAAAGGGGAGGATCGCTTACACACAATATCAATGTTAGATAATTAAACGATTTAATTAACAATATATTTCCCCCATACACTACACACTATGTTCAATGGCTTCTATTACCAAAAGAATATTCAATTAAAATTTACACTCATTCCATTTAGCTACTGGTGTACCCATTGCACATTAAGTGTGATTGCTAGTATTTATTTAACTCTTTCCTTCTTATGAGTCAGCCTCCATGACGTTCATCGTTGTTTATTATTATTCATTCAATTATAAGTTTCTTTGTTTTTATATATCCTTGTCTTGGGCGCCAACATGAAAAGGAGTCAGCTAATTTCCTATGAGTCGGCTAACATAGATATCTAAAGTTAAATCTTTAATTTTAACATTAACATTTGTCCTTAGAAGAGAGTCTTCTTTGATGAGTTTATTAGTATGTTAACAAAACACAATTAATTCTACCTTAGGCAATGATACAATAGAATGTTGAAACATGTTTCTCTTTATATATAAATCTGCCATCATACAAGTCGGCCATATAACAATCCTTTGACTTATGTTGATTTCTTTAAATTTGGCCTCCATCTCCAACAACTTCTCATAATGACATATAATCTATGTGCATTCACTTTTTTCATGCTCCACATATTTCATAACATCACTTATGTCCAATATGTTGTCATCGACATTAATATAGATATAGTTATCTCAGCAACTATACTCTTATGTACTTATGTGCATTTTCTATTCCTGGCAATATTCAAGCTTGTGTAGTATTGAATGCTCTACAACCTTTCATATTTTCTCAATCTACTCTTTATATCCAACCATGTCATTATATGTAACATAAATTAAATCATCGTAACATTCATTTTCCTTTGTTATCAATGACAATCAATCTCACCAACAATCTTGTTCATATGCCTTTGACATCTAACAATCTTGGACAATTCCTTCTTGACATCAATGATAACAATGTGGCATCTAATCCCTCATATGCCTTTGACATCAATGTCAACAATCTCTTTGACATCAATGACAAAATTCTTGTTACCATACGCTTTTGACAAAAATGACAAGTTTTCCAACAATCTCCCCCTTTGTCATTGATGGCCACACAAATGATAATTCTCTTTTTTGCATTGCTCCCCCTTACTTTATCTCTCCCCCTTTAACATCAATGGCAAAGTGAAGTAACGTACTTCTTTCTTTCATGATGTGATTCTATGATGCTCCCCCTATTTGTAAAGCTCCTCCCTTCTGTAATACTTCTTCAATGGCATTGTTCTCTTTTTCCTATAGCTCTCCCTTCTTGTAACTCTCTCTCTCTCTTTATATCAATTGCATTATTCTCTCTTTTTCTATAACTCTTTCTTTCTATACTACTCTTCCTTTCTATATTGCTCCCCCTTTCTCTAATTCTCACCCTTTGTCATTAATGGTAACGGGATGTTCAATATACTTCCATCCATGCCTTCTATGGAATTCCTTTAATGTGAAGTCGAACACAAGCATAACACAACTATCCAAATTTCAACTATCAATTTCTTTTGCTTTTGCCAACACATGTTCTAGCCAAATTGTCAAATGCAAATATACGAGCATACTCTTCAAGTAAAGACTTCTTTGGATCGTTCCCATCTTCCTATCAAGTTTTTGGAAATTTCTCTCATCAAGTTTGGTCTTAAAAGCATCTTCACCACTTTCTTCTTCATATCTTCTCAAACCATAAAAGTTATCCTCATTCCTACTCTCTCACCCATAGCATCTTTATCATGATTTCTTCCCTCTCCCATTGTCTCAAGCCTTCTAGGCTCTCTATCATCTTGACATCAATCCTCCTTCATTTCATTATATGGTAACTTTGTAATATGTAGTCTACTACTACCATATCATTCTCTTTTCTTATAACTCTCCCCTTTTAGCAATGACAACAGAATTCTCATATAGGATATGCATCAGTTGATCTATCCTAAATTGTATTCTCCATGGAGCTAAAAGATAATGCAATGGTTAGCTCCCCCTGAACTTGTACTTCTCCTTATTGACTAAATGATAATACTTGTGCATGAAGTGTAGTTTGCACAAGCATGGATTCTTCTTTCTCTTTCTCTTGTTTCTTTCTCCATACGTTTATATTTTCTTCCTTTTGATTATCCACGGCTTCCACTCTCTTGTTCTGCCTAGGGGTTCCACAAGACCACTTCTACAGAAGCATGTTGTATGTCCATAGTTGTTGCACTTGTAGCACATGACATTGTAATCCAACGAAGGAGTAAACAAGTTATAGTTTCTTTTTGAGAACCCATTGACCAAAGTTATTCTTATTTGACAACAAATAAGGACTTATCTTCTTGTTACAATCAAATCTTCTTGCATGTGTCCAACAATCTATTGCTTTATGACCAAAGTTATTACAAGAATAGCAATAACTATTTGTGCTTGCCTTGGAGGAAAGGACTTTCTAAACTTGTCCTTAATATCTTTTGGAAGGATGTAGGTCTTCTGTAAAAGTTTATTTTCCTCCTCCTTGTTGTCTTCCTTTATGATGGAACTCTTGAGAGCATGTGCATAGCTTTTTGGTTTTTCCTCATTTTCCTTCTTTGTTGGCCATCTAATTTTCTTCATAACCAAGACCTTTCTTATTGAATGTTGGTGTGATAGGTGAAATTTGCATGCAAAGAATAAATGAAAGATAAATCAAAATACAATACAATGTACCTCCCTTTGCACAAACAAATTGCCTACACTGGTTGAGCTTATTGAAGTGCACCCCACTTCAATCGATTGCTCTTTGCTCTTTGATTATTGTGGATTGCTCAATTAAACAAGATAACATTGTCATGAGAATGATATGATCTAGAGTGATTTCTACAACATGATGTTGTATGAAGATCGGAGAGGATTAACATGGAGAATGAGGTTTAATTTATAGACTCTCAAGGATGAAGATCAACAGTTGTGGGTGATCTGAGAGATCAATGGCTAAGAATGGTTGAGAGGATGTGCATGAATGAGAGAGGGACAAGTGTCTTTGTCCTCTCATGCATCAGGGGAGTTAACAGATTTGATTGAAGAGTTGATTGAGTTTATTGCTTAGTGAACTCAATTGATTGACTAGTCAACTGAATTGATTGATTAGTTAACTAGATTGACTACCTGTTAACTGATTTGATTGATTAGTCATCTAAATTGATTGGGAGTGAATTATGGATGAGAGGGAATAATAAGAAATTAAATTAATTAATTGTTTAATTTCATGCACATGGATAAATAAATAAAATATTGAATTTTATTTATTTTGAAGAAATGGAATATTAGCTTTAATTAAATAAATAATTTAATTAATATGTGGAGGAAAATTTATTTAATTAAATAATTAGAATTATTTAATCAAATATGGAGGATAAATTGATTGTGATCGATAAATCAAATAATTATGAATTATTTAATTAATGTGAAGTAGGTCTGGGAACCAATCAATTTTAGGTGTCTACAGTTGGCCTTAGCAAATTGATAATATTGTCCAATATTTTGGTATTCTTCTCATTCTTCAAGTCTTTGTTCAATTTAGCATTTGCTTTCTCCAAATCATTTTTCAAGGAGACAATTTCATACTCTAACCTTTCACAATTTTCCTCCTTTTTCTCTAATTGGACTCACTTCCTCTTTCATCTTGCATCCTTCTTTGATCTAAAAGTTTAGCTCGACTATTATCTTCTCAGATTCTTCAAAGCTTCGTACTAACTCTACATTAGATTCATTGTTCTCTTGAAGTTATAGCTTTAGTTTCAAGTTCTCCTTTCTAAGCCTCTTGATCTCATTGTAGGCATGATGGAGTTCCTCCTCAAGATCCATTTCTTCATCATTTTTGATGGCTTCCTTGCTAGTCATAGAATCAAACCAATCAATTTCATAGTAAATTCTGATCAAAGAGAAATTCAGAACAATGATAGGAATTCAAGTTGTCTCCTTCACAGTCTTAACAATCAAATACCAAAATGATAGGAAATATAGAAATGTAGACTTTATTAACAATGTTTAAAACAAAACAATGATATAACCAACTCCTCACTGCTACATTCTAGTCACTACATGACAGTACATATAGCATCGGCCTGCAACAATCGACCTTCCCTATGTGTATCAAAATAGTTCATTTCCTATCCTCTAATCTATCTTTTGCACTTCTTGTGGATTCGCCTCTATTCCTCTCTTACCACCATCGGCCCCTTCACATAGACCCTATCACTTTGTTTTCCCCTTGTCTGTCTTTCAATTGCCGAACCCAAAACCCTTCAACTTCCTTTTGAACTAATACACAGAGATCATGAACTCCTTTGATGGTTTCCATTTGTTCTGCATCCGTTCAATGTCTGTGACCTTTTGACTTCCCTTCGAACTGCCAAAGCAACCGTCAGACTTAGGAAGAATAATCGACAGATTAAACTACTTTGAATTTTCTTTTGTTCCTATCGCTTGGGTGATAGGAGACTTCAAAACCAAACTTTGATTCCCAAAAGCAAGTGATAGTGACAGGAATCACATGGCGATAGGAACTCCTCATCGAATTTTGGCTTTACATATGATAGGAGTTTACAAGATAATGATAGAAGATAAAGAGTCCCTACTTATTTACACAGAAAAGCTAAGAAAAAGAACTAAACAGCAAAAAGAAGAAAAACCAAAATTGTAGGGCACGATGCCCCTGCATCAATCTTCATCATAATCTTCTTTTGAGTCTTTCTTTTCTCTTGTTTTGTCTTCACTTTTGATTTGCACACATTCGGAAGCATAATGATCAATTTTACCATAGTTAAAAAAATTATCCTTACCTTTGTATATGTCTGATCCTTCTTCCTTTGCATATGATTCACCGTTGGAGCTATCACTTGATTCAAACTTTGAATTCTTTATCTTCTTTGATGTGTTGAACGTTGCCTCTCTTTTAGATGAATTCTCTTTTTCTAACTCCATTTCTTCTTTTCTTTCACTCACAAGGTTGTCTCTGTTTGTCACGATATCGTTCTTTGTTTCTATTGTCATGTGTGTTTCATTTGTCACCTCATCACCTCTTCTTGTTTCTATGTTATCACTTGAATTTGGTTTTGTTGATGCTAGTTGATCAACATTCTGGTTAGTATTTCATTTTCCCTTATTTCCTTTTCTTTTTCCCATATGTGCTCTTAAGATCTTCCTTCTGGTGATTAAGCTATTTCCAAAGGAACGCGCTCTGATACTAATTGATGAGCACACGGTTATACTGAGAGGGGGTGAATCAGTATAATACAAACTTTTACTTTTCAAAACTTAATCAATCACAGCAATAATAAACATTCAAGATCTAGCAATTATGATCACAGAAAGAACACATGATTTACGTGGAAACCCTTGCGGGAGAAAACCACGACAAAATATTGCTTATATATATTGATCTTCTTTGTAGGCACTGACCTACTTCTCTTACAATTCTTCTTTTGTGAGCATGAACCCACTAGAGACACCAATCCCTGCTTGTAGAATTTGTAGGCACCAACCCAATAGAGACACCAATCCCCACAACTGAACACCAACTCAACAAAAGACACCAATCTCTTACTTTGATAGACACCAATCTCCAAATTCTTCAATGGATGATTTTGGCTTCACAAGATCACAATGCAGATATACTTTCTTTCACAACTCTGCTTGTAAATGATACAACAACTATCACACAAAAGCTTTTATTTACAACTTGGTTTGTAGATTATGCAATGGTTTTCTTTGACAAGTCTACTTGATAATGATGCAACAATTTTCCTTCACAAACTTAATCTCAACTAATGCAATGCTTTCCTTTATTTATGCCTTAAAGTCTATGCTTATTTCACTTACAAATCTGTCCCTAAATTATGCTTCATATATTTCTCCCTTTACAAATATCAATACTCCCTTCAACTATTTTAATATAGATTTGAATTACACTTCATCTTTTCTGCTCTTAGATCTGTTTTATATCTGCTCAAATATTCAACTGATATTCATTTTTTTACTTCAAAACTGCTCTACACATCTTTTTATACCTTCTTATTCTCCTTGAAAGATGCCACTCTTCATAATAGTTACACCTCTTAACAAGGGCTATGCTGCAACAGTAGTCCCTACCTAAAGCTACAAGCGACTAAAGTAAAAAGAAAAAATATTGGATTTAAAAATTAGGCAAAATAAATCCAACTTTGTTTAATGTCTAATGGGAGGACGTAGAAACTTTTAAATAATTTCAAGTATATTGTCCACAACAAAATCAACGAGGAAGAAGATTTTTATATTTCTATACATTGCAAATATAGATAAAACATCATAATTTATACACTGCAAAAATACCACCTACTTAAAATGGCCCCTTGTCAATGTACTCACACTTAAGATATTCAAACATCTAAGCATAGACCAAGTGAATCATACAATTAAAAGCAATTTGGCTGTGATAAATCATGTATGGAGGTAGTTAGAAATAGTCTTATTGTGTTCAGAAACTTCAAGCTTCATTTTATCATAGAAATGCACATAAATCTTTGATGATTGTGTTAACAAATTTATTGTATCAATATGTTGAATGATGAATCTCTTCATTCTTGTCAAGTTAGTTTTCAAATGCCATGACATCATGTAAAATCCTAAAATAATGCATACAGAAAAAAAAAATAGAAAGACTAACAACAAATATTTTTTGTCCTTTATATTATGATTTATCTATATGCAAACACATACATTTAAATGCAAATCAACTAGTCTAATACAACTCACTAAACACGTCCAGCATACAGATCTAAATTTCTTTGATACTCCTAGACACTCTGCAGTATGCAAACTGATTGCATTGATGATCTTGGACAATCCACACGATCCTACTATCACTCTACACCAACTGCTTCCTGAGGCTTTATATGCCCAAAAAATCAAGCTGGCACGCCTTAAGGTTTTCATCTCCAAGCACCAAAACTGTTATAGGCAGCATCACTAATGAAGTAAAGTAAACTATTTTTTTATTTATTCTGAAATGCAAATACATTGATGTATATAAACTATGGAGATGAGGAAGTTGATAGTTACAACGGTTATACAGTTATATGAAGTTGACAGTTGAAACTGCATAACTAGCTTGGTAACCTCCCACTTAAACAATGTAATACTTACGGTTAAACAAGGCATGCTAACATTTGCTAACATCATGCTAACATTCGCAAACATTCCCCCCTTATTACATTGTTCCTGCAATAGTACCAAGGTACCCCCCATGAATGCTAAAATACTAAACAAAGTTGATTAAATAGTATGAATACATATTTTATAGAAGATCTTCTCCCAAAGAACAAATCCTGAACCAAGCAAGGCTCCATCATGCTGTCTCGTCTACCCTCGGAAAGGCGTCGCTTCGAGCTATGTTCTTGAGCTCTTTAGTCCCAAGCTCTCAAATCACAGAGTCTTGAATTATTCGACAATGGCCCCTAAGAGATACGACAGATCTCTGCCATGTTGTCTAGTGACCGCGAAAGGGTATAATTCAAGATCATATACTCTTTGAAGCTCGCTGGACAACAATCCATATTGAGCTCAACACCAAACCCCAAACCTGTCTCCAAAACAAAATCTTCACAAAACATACATTCTTCAAATCTGTCAGCTCTGTCAACTAAGAAAAACAAAACAACTAAAACCAAAAATGCTTCTCATGCAAGGCATCATCTCAAAGCAAGAAGCTAACTTGAGATGATGGAAAATCCTCCATCCTCCGATGCCGCCTGCCTCCAATATGACCCTGTTACACTTTAACCAATTGATATCTTGGATAAGTATTTGGAGACCTCATCAGGAATAGAAAAAATGGCCCTGAAAGCATAAGCTATCTTTGACATATGTGTATTCATGATGATAATGTCAAATTGATCCAATGATATATCCATACACTAATCAAACTTATACCTCCATAAACACAAATATATCTTTAAAACTCCTTATACCTCTTATGTAATTACTATTATGCAAAACAAATTTCAAACCATAGACGTCTTACAAAGCAACCACTTACAAAATCCCTTATTTCTCCAATTATTAAACCCTAAACTCAAATCTGCATAATCCTTGACCGTCTGCCTCTGTCACTATCCACTGCAACACCCTCAGTATGAAATTAAATCTCAGAAATGGTTCAAAAACACAAACTCAATGCAGTATTGCATTCCTTTATGACCAAGTTTATATCAAACAATCCTATAGTAATCAGCAAAACCATATAGAAGTATAGTGATTGCAAATGTATTTATATTTCTTCAATGAAATAAACTATTCATTCCAATACTCCATGTATTTGAAACCATTCCAACCTTCTTTTACACAGAGATTAAAAACTAGATGAAAACGGTTCAGCCAATGGAAAGAACATTATTAAATGAAGTGGAAGAATAAAAGAACATCAAAAACTTTCCTTTGGAGAGTTCACAATGTCCAGAACGTGGGTTGCTCTCCGCTACTCGCCCAATACAAGTCTATATGCAATTACCAATAAAAAATGAGGACCGATTTCATCCCAGACTGATCCTTTTCTCCGAATAACTACTCTATTCTTTTGCTATTCTACGTGAGTTACTTCTGTAATTTCTTTTATCTGTCTTCCAGGACTACCGCCACCATTTCTAATTCTCTTCCTGTGGAGTTTTTTTTAAACTGATCTTCATTCCTCCACGAACCTCCAAGAAGACTGTTCTAGAGACTCTTCTTCAAACACAAGCATACTTCATTCAAAAATGATAGCGATCTTTAGATCCACAGAAGTTGATGGTGTAGAGTGATGGCGTAGAGAATGGAAGACGTCCTTTGTTCTATACACGCTTCAACCATTAGAATCCTCACACAGACCATTACTCAACAATGCCATTTCATCACACAAGAAGCTCTGATACCAAATAATGAAGTAAAGTAAACTATTTTTTTATTTATTCTGAAATGCAAATACATTGATGTATATAAACTATGGAGATGAGGAAGTTGATAGTTACAACGGTTATACAGTTATATGAAGTTGACAGTTGAAACTGCATAACCGGCTTGGTAACCTCCCACTTAAACAATGTAATACTTACAGTTAAACAAGGCATGCTAACATTTGCTAACATCATGCTAACATTCGCTAACAATCACTTCGTGGGTAAGGAATTGTGTTTTTGGCTATTAATTTTCAAAAGTGTCTGCTCTTTCCTCCAGCACTACTTATATTCCATGTTTCCTGCAATCCTAAATCATAGGGAATCACATCATCACATCTTAATAGGTGACAGCTAACTGGATTGTTCATCCCCTAGTCGATGGTACTAACTGAAAGCTGCTGAAAAAACTAATAGATACTGAAAGATTCAACTGCTGCCTAACTGAAAGACACAAGACTTGGCCACCTTATTCCAAAAAGAAACATCAACCGAAAGAAACTACAATGTTGCCTATCTAATTGCTACTCTCATGTTATCAATACACTCACCCAGCTAGTGGCATAATGGGTGATAAATGTCCAAGGAGTTGTTGTGTAATGGTTTAAGGGGAAACTTGTAATAATGTGACCTAGGTTCAAACTCCAAAAATGAGGCATATAACCCTAATAGACACGAGATGAGGTTGTGCTATAATGAGTATGGGGTGCATTACAGAATTCTACTAAATTAAAAAAATCAGTGTCAAATTCCTATAAGAACTAGTCCTGAGTTTTGGGCAGGCTTAGCCGAAATGTAGGATTGTATTAATGTAAAAACTAAGGGAGGGGAAAACACCTTATCCTGCCTTTCATGTTTTTGCCTAACATTGATAAACACAAGCTAGAAAAACAACCATATAAAAGATATTGGCAGAAACAAAAGCAATGGTAGCATTAAGGAATAAAGAAAAACAAGAACACCAAACAAACAAGTACAATGGCCAAATCCAATTATTCCAAGAAAAGCCCTGATGGCGAAGTTTACAAAGATGAAACCAAATTTCACATTCCAAAGGCCTAGTGAAATATAACTCACAAGGATGCAATGTACACTTCCATTTGAATGTGAAGAGCTATTTTCTGGGAGACAATTGCCAACCCAATGAGGTAAAGTTGTCCTTAACTTTGCCTAAAGTTCTGCCATATTCGGCAGTGATGGAAGTGAGAAGAAAGCATCACTTTGTAATCTATGCAGATTAGCTTTTCTGGGAACTAGTAGATCTGCAACATTGGGTGGCTTGGTGGCAGTGTATATTGTGAGGCAGAGATAAAATATAAAGCCCAGCAAGTGCCTACACAAAAACAAACACATGGACATTAGCAAACTTCGGAACCACTTCATCCAAACCACCATAAAATTTAGGTAATAATTGATAGTCATGAAAACTAATTAAAAGCAGCATTTAAAATTTTAACCCCACAAGAAAATTTGAGCTACACACCAAGAATAAGATACACCAAACGCAGTCCTCTTGAGCTATGCATCACTATATGAACAGTAAAATTTGCAATCCATAATATATCAAGGGACTGATATGAAACACCATTTTCTAAAAATGTACAGAATTAGTAATACATCATTGAACCATTACTTAAACACACAATATGTGTAGATAGATTAAATGAATTTAGGAAAAAATTATTATAAACTAAAATTAAACCTAACATTTGAATTTGAAAGTAGAAATAGATGTTATAAAAATTTACAATTTATGGTAGAAGTGAAAGTTTTTAGAAAATTTGTTTATCTAATATTCTCTTAACCAACATCTCCATTGGGATACACACAAAAAATTATAGTGCACTTTCCTATGTTCACACATTTAAATAAACATCACCACACAACACGAGCAACCCAATTCAAAATTAATTTTTTGGCAAAACAAATAACCAAAAAAAAGACTACCTTTGTCCATTTATAAATAAATCCCAAACCCACACATACGAATATCAAAGTGCAAGAAGCAAAAGAAACCAACCTCTACAAATTATCAGTAACTTTGTGCTTGAAGCAGGCCGAAGGTTGACTTGCCACTCCACCAGGTCCTTCTGAAGCCTATTACAAGCTATCCCGCTTAGCCCCTGAATTACACACAAACATATACATATTGAATATATCCTTTCCCCCAAAAAAAAAATGAAGAGGCAGCCCTAAATAAAAACCAATATACACACCCACAAAAAGGAAAATTTTTAATCAAATGAGAGGCATACCTTAAATGGACTTAAGAGGCCTGTTAAAATCTTCTTAAAGAGTTAAGTAAGGGTTGCCAAGTGAGCTTATAATTTCCTTGTGCGCTGTCACCACCACCAAAACCGGATCACCCTCAAAGACAATGCCAAGTCTCAAATAAAATCAATAAAATCGATCTTGTAAATGTGCTAAACACATATAAGTAATAAAACGAACCTATAAATGTACCCAACACCATGCTAAACACATATAAGTAATAAAACGAACCTATATATGTACCCAACACCATGCCTATTTGATAAATCGAACATATATACCCAACACCGAGAATGTGTGTATGTAATGGCATTGGCGACAACCAGTCTACTTTACTATAAATTCTTGTTCCAAAAATTTAGAATTCCCTGAAGAAGAATGATACTTGCAGAAGAATACGCTGCTCTATGTGAAAAGAAACTTTTAAGCAAATGCCACGGGTAGGTGTAAAGCCAGATTCCATAACCTTCACCAGCCTCCTCACACCTATGCCCAAAATCGCTTCCCCCGCCGAATACAAACATCCTTCCAGCCCCCTGGAGATTTTTGTTTTAGATATTGAAGTTGGAATTACTCTTTAGACACGTGTTGAACGTGGAAGCAGAAGAAAACGCATGGATTTGTGTGACAGAACCCCATGCGCTGGGAAAACAATTAAAAAAACACTGCAAACATTATACTAAGAAAAAAATTATCTGCACATATATGAAAAAATTTGGAATTTTAAGAATAGGAATTATTACTAATGGACTAAAATAGATAACGTCCAATCAAAAAACAATTTCCATCTTTGAAAAATTTCTGAAAAAATTAAAAACTATAGACAAAGGCTTAATTTTTGCTATTGCACATATTCCAGACGGAACTAATATGTGCAAATGAAAACAATAGTTACCCTGGACTAAAAATGAGTCACTCCTTTTCACTGACCGCTACTCTTTTTATTATATTCACACCACCTCATAAATAATACTTAAATCACTTTATATTCACCGATTTAAATAAGACATTTTATCTTATATAGAAGCGTTGCCCTCTCTCTTAGTCGGCCACCTTATATTTATTTAACTCTTTCTTTCTTATGAGTCGGCCTCCATGACTTTCATCGCTGTTTATTATTATTCATTCAGTTATACTTCTTTGTTTTTATATATCCTTGTCTTGGGCGCCAAGATGGAAAGGAGTCGGCCAATTTGCTATGAGTCGGTCAGCATAGATATCTAAAGTTAAATCTTTAATTTTAAGATTAACAATCGTCCTTAGAAGAGAGTCGTCTTTGATGAGTTTATTAGTATGTTAACAAAACACAATTAATTCTTTCTTAGGCAGCGATACAAAAGTCGGTCATATAACAATCCTTTGATTTATTTTAACTTGCTTAAATTCGACCTCCATCTCCAACAACTTCTCATTATGACATATAATCTGTGTGCATTCACTTGTTTCGTGCTCCTCATATTTCCTAACATCACTTATGTCTAATCTGCCGTCATCCGAAAATTACATACCCAACACATTTCCCCTTTATTTTAAACTTCAATTGGGTTGTCTCTGATGTAATTACCAGTGTAACGTTCTTTATGAAAGTTGGCAAACAACCTTAAATCTAACTAGATCATACCTTCACACATCCCCAAGGATTAATCCTAATCTTCATTTTATCTATATTTGTTATCTCAAGTAAAATCCACGAGTGTAGAAATGACCCCAAAACTTTAAATAGTCAAATTTAAATCTATAGATCCAAGCCGATATTTTTCCGACTAACTATTACATTTCCACTCGAGCATAAAATGTGTTAATTTGTGTGCGAAGGTGGTGTATAAAAAGACAAAATAATAATTTATTTCTAATCATCCAAGATCCATCTAAGCATCACATAACATTATCATCCGAGCATTACAATATCATTGTATCATGAACTTACATCAACATCTACACTTACCAACAATTACAACATATTGCATGTGTGTCTTTGATATTTGTTCCAAAATTGTTAAAAAATATCTAAGGTTTGGCATAAAGAGATTGTCCTCACTTAGCAAACTCCCAAAGGTGTTCATCAATACCACCTACTCTTCATACATAAATCTAGATAGCAAGGCAAATATATTTAAGGCATTTAGTAGGTTGGAATTCATTTCTACAAACATAATTTGAATCTACAATATAGTTTCATTTTTGGAACAATTCCATAAATGCAATTAAAAAACATGATTATTTCTTTCCCACACTAGACACTTGTGGCAATGGTTGATATTCTTAATATGGGAGTCAATAGAGTGTTGTCTAAATCCAAATTCAATGAACTCCTATGTATTCATAACCAATATTTTATTATAAATATGTTTTTTCATAATTTGTCAAGATAGAATTAACTAAGCATTTTTGTTTACGAGTTTTATTCGTTAAAAATTGTAAGAATTAAAAGTTTTGATCTAATTTTTGAGATTGAGAAGTTACTTTCTTCGGAAAACTTCAGGGAAAGACTTGAGCGAACGGCTTACCTGCAGTCCATAAGAGGACATATTTTTTTTATTAAAAAGGTTGTAAGGTGTTCTACTATTAATAACAAAAAAAAAATGTTTAGGACTATGTGGAGTGGGTTGGAAGTTCTAAGTTGTTGTCAATCTCTTTTGAATATGTTTATTATCTGCTTTCTTTCTTTAATGATTTTTTTTGCAAGCTCAATTCTTAAGATGGTTAACTGATTATTGTTAATCGTTGGTCTGATTTAAGTTAGTTTGTTCTTTTGCTTTTGAGTCTAAGTAGTCCTTTTTAGGTGGCTTCTTATTCATCATAGACTTGTTAGGTTTGCTTATAAATTTTCTCAAGCTAATTGTCTCATCTGCGTTGCTAAAGAGTTTGTTGTTCACTTTTTGTGTTCCTTTGCTCAAGTTGATTTGGAATGTTTTCTTGCCCACTTGGACAATTTTTGCATAAAAAAGATGCCATTAGCTGGGATATTATGTTTGGATGTTACTCCTAATGTTGTTCCCAATTGGACTATTAGAATTTGTGATAACGGCATTCAATATGATAGTGATAGATGGTCAATCTATATTTATGACTCTAAAGAAGATTCTTTGGGAAGTAATGATGCTTCTATGATGCAAGAGTTGATGAGAAACCCCACAAGAGCCAAGAATCACCTGCAATCAAAACAACCTTCCACAAGAAAAGCTATGAAGATATAAAATTGTATTAGATACATACAAAATAGTACAATGTACAATGATAAAACCTTGTTATAAAGACAAGGTTGAAACCCTAAATCATACTAAGAACATGACAAGTGTCTCAATTATATGGCTTGAGACAAAAAAAAAAATGAACTTTACACTTTTTTCACACTAACATATGAATAGTCCTTTCAATTGTTTGTTTGGGAAGGATCACGATGTTTGTTCAAGCCGTGCACTAGATCCTTTGACATTACATGAGTAGACACTGCTAAAGGAAAGAACAAAAAGCCCTCCCTCCCTCTCTCTAAAAGCTTCTATGACCATGAGATTTTACCAATATACATCAAAATAGCCTCCTTAAGTAATCATTACACTAGTAACATTTTTCCTCAATCTAACAAAACAGTCTAACTCATTTAAATCAATGGCAATCCCAACCAAACCATTTACTGTTCCTAGTTGGTTATCTTTTGGAGATTATAACCATTAAGATCTTTAACAATCCTACCAAGCTGATTTATAATGCCGTACAATGTAGTGAATCAATTTACTAATAGCAATCGTAAACACGATGACCCTAAAATCAAACAAACTTGAAACTATCTCGACTGTGGGAAAAATCTATATAGATATCACTCGAACTGAATCTAGTAGTATTTAAAATAGCAGAATATTTGAACAATGGCATTACATGTGAATGGTAAGTATCTACTTCTGCTTAGATCCAATATGTTCATATTGAATGAAGTATGCCCCTTCCAAAGAATTTATTATCTGCCACGAGCCAGAGATTTGAAATTGAACATTAATAATGTCCTGTCATTAGATCCATGCTGTGACTTTTACTGGACGTTTATCTTGATACTGATTATGAAATCTAGAAATAAACTAGTGGTTGAGCAAGAAAAGCTGCATAAATAGCAGTGTACAATAAGGGTGTTGAAACAAAGTTGAAATTTAAAGTTGGTTAAGGATGGGGTGAGAATGTGGTCCAAATAACAGACTATCGCTAGCTATACAACCAAGCCCAATTTCAACCTTCGGCAGTATTGTAGAGTTACGTAGACAAGTATCTAATTAGCTAGATCAAGAGAGAAAGGACGACAAAGATAAATAACCATTTAAGGCATTCATCTCCTTCAAGAAAATGCCATGAACAGGACATAGATTAATAAATATTCTGTTGTAATTCTAACATTTAGTCTTGTGTCATTATGTGAGTGTTAAATTCTATTCTTCCTTAAATTTGCTTTCACATATAACACATCTTGAGTCTAGCAATTTAAAGCGTTGTCCCTTGGCTATCCCCTGGGATCTGGATCAAAGTGGTTCTGTGTTGACCCTCTCTCAAAAAAACCAAACATCTTTTACACAGTCTTAAAAAACAAAAAAGTGTTTTCCTTTCAATTCAAAGGTAAGTTGATACAATGGAATTTCAAGATTTTGGTTATCAATGCAATTTGTCCAGTATAAATACCCATGAGGTCAAGTTAAGTGTACAATTTATTTTATAAGTCGTGAATTATTGATCATAATCACAAAAAAGCATATGGCCATAAGACATATTATGCATAATTAATATCAAAAATCAAGATGTACATTTATCTTGCAAAAACATATTAAGATCTACAAAATATACATCGATGTCACAAACAACCAAGATTCAATAGCAAAATATCAAAACAAAGCCATCTCCAAAATAAGATGGGAGCCATAATTATTAATCATTGAAAAGAGGGAATTCTGGAACATAATTGGATCCATGGTCCTTCAATTTTGCATTGTCTTTATCTTAATATTGCTTTTAAGGGTTCCATCTCAATAAAGCAATGAAATAAAACTAGAGCTTTCTAAATAAATTCATTTCTTCCTGATTCTAACAAATAGAACAATTGATTTATTACTTATTTATCTTTATATATATATACAAATCCATAAACATGAATACAATATACATTGTGTATATAACCTAACTATTTATTCTTGTACGGTGCCTTATAGTTCACCGTTTAAACACTTAAAAGTATACTTCCCCTTGCTTTGGTTACCTTTTATTGCAATTTGTGTCTCGTTGCTTTTTAATCCTAGGATCTTTCTATCCTGGTACTTCTCTGTTCTGACTTATGGTATTTTTGGTTATTTGTACATTAAAATAATTTCTTTGTTTCTTTCCATTGTAATTGGATGTACTTTCAAGTCCCATCAACATACTTTAGCCATTTGTAAAATTTTGTTAGATGAAACATTTTGGATAGATACCTTTTCTTTTAAATTTTGGATAAAGGTACTCTTACAATTGCACTGAAATTGATTTTCAGATAAGCTGATATTTACATATCTATATTTAGGTTACACTTTGCATATACACAACTCCTGTGAGGAAAAGAATTTTGTTGGAGTGTTAATAGGGACACGCTAGGAACCAACCTTATCACTATTTCCAACCCTTCAAAAATAATGTACAAACAGTGTCGGTGTTCAAGAAATGGTGATTACCTTCCAATGCTTAATTATCTGTTTATATTTTCCTTTCAACTGGAAGGCAATAAGCCTCCCAGCTGAGAAACAGATTTGACTCCCTTTCATCTTCAATTACCACTTCTAAAGTTCTATGGATCCCACATTTGTAAACAAGCTGGTTTGGTAAGATTAAAACACAGGAAAGAGGCAGTAACTAAACAGGAGAATGAAAACAATAGGGACCAAATCACATTTATTTCAGTTAATAGTGCCTCAAATCTAACAGCACACGTTCCTTCTGCCTTAAGCTTAGGGCATAAATATAATTTCTTTCTTTCTATCTAATGATCAATCATTAAAACTCATTTTTACTGCCACTGAAAATGGATAGCAACAAATTATTCTCCATGATAATGGATGATGAAACTGTGGGTGCTTCCACTGCAGACTTCGAAATGGACTAGAGCCAGATTTGATTTATAATAAGTTACTTCTTAACCTCAGTTCAACACATGGATTCTAGTTTTCTCTATTCTCCTTATATTCAAGAGAATAAGAGTAATATCAGAAGAAATGGAATTCCTTTTAATCATGGAATAATCAGTCAAGGCACTAGAAAAAATAAGCATTACCTGTTGCAAAGCAAAAAGCAGTAGAAAAGGTAGACCAAGTTCCTGTTTCTAACAAAAAAGGCCTCAATTTTGCATTGACCGGCCATGTATGGAATGTTGCGATTGAGAGAAGGCTTCTTGCAACTCATTCAAAAGAAAGGTACATACGCAAGAGAATTGAATACTCATAATTCCCAAGTCGTGCAAAAGTTTAGCTCTCTGAGGCAATGCATACAAGGATTAATGGGGTTCCTTTGCCCCTTTAAAGTTGGTGCATATTTCGAGAGAATGATGGCAAAGGTGCACCTTCTTGTGGTCGGAGAATGACAAGCAATCCAAACATTCCAAACATTGGAAGAACAAGAAGCCACTTAAATAATTTGTAGTAGTACATATGGAAGGTGAGAGAAAACTCATCAGAAAAATATAAATGATTCTTGTCAACCATCTCTACAACTACTGTCCCTATCGTTCGCACAGGCACTACCGGCAACTTAAATTTGTAGGTCCCAGGTTGATTATATATTTGATTTTGAGTTATCCTTCTCGGACCCTGATAATTTCCAGGAACCAGTAGGGTCACCTGCAACATAGCAGCAATTGGATATCAAAATTGCAAGCAATAAAAGGTGCATGCGTAAATTCATATTAAACCTTTACTTTAAGGCACTTCAACTCAAGCTCAGAGCATTCATGCTATTTACTGTAACATTATAAGGCGCTTGTGATCCTGAAGGGCGTCGGTGCTCATCCACAATTTTGAATTGTACCCAAAAGCTGTCACCTTCCTCATCTCGAAATGTTCTGGATGATGGTAGAACAAAAATTCCTTCACGATTGTAACGGCTTGCAGCATTATTTCTTCCCTGAGTTTGAGATGTCCATGCCTGCAATCAAACAGAAACTCCAAAATTGGAGTGCCACAATCAGAATAAAAAAGGTCAAAGTTCTCAAGATGCCCTATATGGGAGAGGCACCCTTTCTTCAAAATCAGTATTCAATTTTGAATTGGAATAAAGTTAAGAGAAGAATTAACAAGAGATTTTGAATAACTCTTATGAGCCGAAAATATTTCGAAAGAATTTAATACATCCAATACTTCAAAACAAATTCTCGGAGAGCTCTAGAAAAAAGCTTAGGAAGACTAAAGATTACAAGAGCACATTAAAATAATACTGTTGATGCAAGGCAACATCAATGCTAGCGCACACAATGTTTAAGCAAATAAAATTGCTAGTATCCCATCTGGGAAAGCAAGAGGACCCATAGTTGTCGAACTCAGAATTACAGTGGACAATCTTCAAACCGCAGCAAATGAAAATGAAACAACTAAGAGATTATAAAGACTAATTCTCTACTTAAAGTCAAGAGGTAGGGCAAAAAAATGAAATATTATCAAAGAGTGTGAGAAGCCAAGGCAAAATCCCTTGTTTTCTCATCCATGCAAGGATTGTCATTCATTTCAAACTACTCCTAACCATATAGTGATAAGAAACACAAGCAACCCACATGCAGCCTCGTTGGTCTTCAAGTCAGTCCAGGATGGAAAAGTTGAACGAATATACAAGAAGTTAAGGAGACCATTCCAGTAAACATAGGTAGCCATGTAACAAATCACTAATGCAAGCCACCACCAATAGGATAAGACACATCTTGATCAGAGATGCTGCACCCTCCACCACCTCATATTGGAAATCAGAAATCGACGTGATTGACTCAAATCTGCTCATCTGGTTTGTCTTCATATTTGATTCGATCTCAATTGAAACTGGAAAAAGTTTGTCAATACAAAAATGTCTGGTGAAGGTTTTGATTATATTTGGAAAATGGAGAAATAGGGTCAAGAATATTTTAGTTGCTTGCCTCATTGGATCTCCATAACCTGATCTATTCTAATTTTTAAGATTTCATAGTTATGCCAGGGTGAGAAGTTTTATTTGCATATTTGGTGGGGTGCATGAGTTTTGATGGCATCATGCAATAATCCAATTCCTTACAAATATATTTTATGCTGCCACATGTCCTTTTTGTCACTTTTCTTTACAATTCTCTGAAACCCCAGACCGTCCTGTGTTTCAGCTTTTGAACTGGGAACCTTCAGCTAACATCATATAGAATTTTAAAACATCAACAGTTCTGGAAAAAATTAAGATATTGTGACAATCTGTATACTTTATGCTGCCAAATAGGGAAAAACTATATACTTGGATTTTTAACTTCTTTTGCCTGGAACTTTAAGATTTTTTTAAATATTGCGAACATACGACAGTTGCTCTTCCATAAGAGTTTCTAAGATCTCCCAACATGCCAATCAAAAGTGATTAAAATAGTTTTTTACACTAAATAATTTTCTAATTCATTCCAGAATTTTGAGTTCTCATGATGTATCTCACTTCCTCAATGTCGTCTTTGTCAATCAGGTCCCCAAATCCCCATATCCTGGAACATTGTGAATTTATCTTTATATCCGAACATCAGGAATTCCAATTATTGCCATGACAAAACCTCACATATCATGTTTCCTTGTGAACGCCAAATTTTTGAAAAGCCAAATCAAAGATACACACCACTTCAAGTAAGGAGTACAATTTAAGATCGTTTGTTTGATCACATTCACTGGAGTGAACGTTGTAGCTTGGAGCATGAATAATTGAACATTACTCATTCATCTACTACAATAGTTGCTTGCTCCAAGTTTCCAACAACAGTTACAGAAAAAAGATACACACCACTTCAAGTAAGGAGTACAATTTAAGAACATTTGTTTGATCACATTCACTGGAGTGAACGTTGTAGCTTGGAGCATGAATAATTGAACATTACTCATTCATCTACTACAATAGTTGCTTGCTCCAAGTTTCCAACAACAGTTACAAAAAATATAATTTGATCAATTTATTGGACAAAGTTGGTTTATAATCCAAGGGTGGTGGTGGAGAGTGAAACTCCACTAGATGTAAATGACCATATATGGCTTAGACAAACATTGGGGGATCTGACATGGGGAAGACATAGCTTCAGCTTGAGGTAACAGGACATAGCACCACTCCACAGATCAACTTCCAGGACACATATATACGCAAGGTGCAAATGAGATGTAAATGTCATATGAAATTTGCTTTATACATCAAATATGATGATTGATGTATCACACATCTAAAGAGTCATTTAGGACGTGACTATTACATGATTGTTGCATCTGTGAATATGGCATGACTGTTTAAGGCATTTATATTATTTCTATGGGCAATGATTTTACAGTTATATTATAAAATAGGATGAGATTAATATATCACGAGACACTTAGATATCAACAATCACATGATTATTCTAGAAATAAAACATCATCTTTTAGCACAAAATTCACTATATTTCTTGTACTAGTTGAATATACAAATTTTATGTGCATGGGCATATGGTGTAATGGTATGTCCATTGGCTGTTTGGCAATAGGTGTAAATTCAAATCGAACTTATAATCTCTGATTTGGATATTTTTTGAAGGTTGGATATTTGTATTGCAGAGTTAATTTATTACTGTCTTTTGTTTTTCCAGATGCAATTTCTACTTCTCATACACTTCCGATTTTTGTGTTGATTCATTGTATTGCTAGGCAAAGACATTGATATATATATGTTAGTGACTGTAGGAGTCACATTTGTGATAGACGTGACTCCTCAAGGAGTCACGCCTATCACAGGTGTGACTCCCACAGTCACCGTTTCTAATGAAGTCGTTTCACCGATGACAACAATTACTAATCGCCGTTTAGAATGCATACGATGTATATCATTCGATCATGCTATTTGGTAATACGTTATCTGATCGAAGCTACAAATAACTCAACACTCCCTCTTAGCTCGGGAAGATAACAATATCACAATAATCTCTGTGAATATCAATTATCTGATCTGTATTGAATTACTCAAAGTAATTTAATATCACATAACTCATGATATATATAGTATCACCTATCTCGTGATACGTAGCATCACCTACCTCGTGATACTAAAGGATATACTATACTCGAGAACATTACATTCTCCTTATATATCCCAGTTATGGTATGTGCACTGACATTAAGTCACATAATGTCTACCATAACTTAATCATGATAACTCCATGATTCATACCAATATCAAGTCACATGATATCAGTCTAATGAACATTATAAGATCGTCACCTTATAATGTTAGGTACAAGTGTAGATTATCCAAAAGATCATCACCTTTTAGAAATAAACACAGAATGGGTAGGCCCATAATGTCATAGAGTCACACATATGACACAAGATGTTTACACATTAAACATCTTTAATATATTAGTACAAATCAATTAGAATTTTACATTTCAATCATACCAAGATTTTTCCTGAAGTATTCAACTTTTACCTTGAGGAGTGGTTTGGTAAGAATATCTACAGTTTGATCTCCTGTACTGATATACTCGAACTGAATCACATTCCTTTCCACCATATCATGCACATAGTGATGAGGAATCTCAATATGTTTAGATCTATCATGGAATACTGGATTCACGGATAGCTTAATACAGCTTTGATTGTCACAATGGATGATAGTTGGTTTCAGAGGTTTACCAAATAATCCCACAAGCAGTTTTCTAAGCCATACTGCCTCTCTAGCAGCCATAGAAGCTGCAATATATTCGGCTTCTATAGAACTCTGAGCAACTGAAGATTGTTTTCTGCTAATCCACGATATCATTGCTGACCCTAAACTGAAACAACATCCGGAGATGCTCTTCCAGTCAATTACACTTCCAGCCCAATCTGAATCTGTGAATCCATGTAGATCTAAGTCAACCTTTTCATATTTTAAGCCATAATTTAGAGTACCTTGAAGGTATCTCATTATATGCTTCACAGCCACAAGATGTATCTCCTTGGGTCCACACATAAACTGACTTAAGGCATTTACAGCATAGCAAATACCAGGTCTGGTATTGACCAAATACATCAAGGATCCAATTATCTGTCTGTAAAGAGAGGGATCTGCCAACGGAGAATCTGCTGTTGCTTCCTTCAATTTATGAAGATTTGTTTCCATGGGGGTAGACATAGGTCTACATACCATCATACCAAACCTTTTTAATATATCAATTGTGTACTTCCCTTGGTTTAGAATAATACAGTCTGATTTCTGCCATACTTCTAGTCCAAGGAAGTAGTGTAATAGACCTAAGTCCTTCATGTCAAATTCTGAAGCTAGATCTTTCTTACACTGATCAATAAGGTGATCTTCTCCTGTAATCAATTGATCATCAACATATAATATCAATATTAACATATCACCTTTGCTTTGTTTGAAGTAGAGATTTGGATCTGCAACATTCTTTGAGAAGCCTAATCTCAAGAGGTAACTGTCAATTCTTTCATACCAGGTTCTGGGGACCTATTTAAGTCCATATAGAGCTTTCTTTAATTTACATACATGGGATCTTGCATTGTGAATCTCAAATCCTTCGGGTTGCTCTAAGTAAACCTCTTCTTCAATGGTTCCATTTAAGAAAGCAGTTTTTACGTCCATTTGATGGACTTTCCACCCTTTGGCTACTGCAATAGCTAGAACTGCCCTGACTGATGTATATCGAGCAACAGGAGCGAAGGTTTCGTCGTAATCAATTCCTTCCTTTTGTGAAAATCCTCTGGCTACAAATCTTGCTTTGTATTTCCCTATACTACCATCTGCAACATGTTTGATTTTAAATAACCATTTTGAAGAAACAACACATTTCCCTTTTGGTCTAGGTACTATATCCCACACATCATTCTTCAGGATGGATTGATACTCCTCTGTCATGTCATCCTTCCATGCTTGGTGCTTAAGAGCTTCTATAGCACTAGAAGGTTCTGATTTAATGAATTCACTCATTAAAGCTACATAACTAAAGAATCTCTTAGGTCTTGTGCTTTCCCTAAAAGTCTCTGATGGAGCAGCATAATTTTTAGCTTCTTCCATTGTTTTGGTGGCCCAAAGTGATCTTTTCTTGGGATTTTCTAGTGATGTGATTTGTTCATGGTTTACATCTTCCTCAGTATACTCCCTCTAAAACTCAGGTGTAGGATCCTCTTCTATGCCTGAGTTGGAAGTTTGAATTTCTGTCTCGATATAATTTCTGGCTCTTTTGAAAGCTATGTCTTCCTCAAAAATCACATCTCTGCTTAGTTCAATCTGTCTTTGACCAGGTATATATATTCTATAAGCTTTTGATGTTTGACTATAGCCTACAAAGATGCCTTTTCTCCCAGAAGGTTCTAGCTTAGTTCTTTTCTCTTTGGGCACATGAATGTAAACAGGACAACCAAATATCCTTAAATGACTAATGTCTGGTTTTGTGCCAGTGAAGGCTTCTTCAGGAGTTTTGTCATCAATATGAGACTGAGGACATCTGTTTTGTATATAGACAGCAGTACTAGATGCTTCTGCTCAAAGTGAAGTGTCTATATTCTGATCAAATAACATAGCCCTAGCAGCTTCTACAATGGTTCTATTTTTTCTTTCTGCAACTCCATTTTGTTGAGGATTATAAGGTACAGTGAACTCCCTCTTAATCCCAGTGTTTTTACAAAAGTCTTTAAAAATGTCTGAAGTGTATTCACTCCCATTATCTGTTCTTAAGGTTTTGATTTTTCTCCCAGAAGAGTTTTCAGTAATGGATTTGAATTCTTTAAATCTTTTAAGGATTTCTTGTGATTCTTTACATTTAAGAAAATAGATCCATGTCTTTCTAGAGAAGTCATCAACGAAGATTACATAGTATAGAAACCCACCTAAGGAGAGTACAGACATGGGTCCACATAAATCTGAGTGAACTAGTTCCAATACGTTATTTGTTTTGCTAGAACTATTTTGAAAGGACCCCTTTGTATTTTTTCCTAAGGCACACCCCTTACATACCCCTAAATTATATTGTTTGAGTTTGGGTAACCCTGTAACTAGTCTTTCCATGGAAGATAGGGCACGGAAATTTAGGTGTCCTAGTCTTCTATGCCATATTTCATTAGAGTCTACAGTTTCATGAATTAGGGCTAGATTTGGTTCCGTACATAGCTCGTACAAGTGCCCTTGTCTATGACCTATGGTTTTGGCTTTCTTAATAGTAGAATTCTTTGGCCATGCCAATACTTTGCTATCCATAAAGGTCACACTATATCCATTATCTTCAAGTGCAGATATGGAGACTAGATTTCTTTTGATGCCTGGGACAAACAATACTCCAGTAAGTTGGATGGAGATGCCAGTCTTTAATTTGAGGGTGCATGTGCCAACACCCTTGACTGGATGTATAGAGTTATCTCCAATTGTTACTTCTTCGTCAGTCTCTTCTACCATGGTGTCTAGTAGTTCCCTGAACCCTGTGATGTGTCTTGATGAACCACTATCTATAACCCAGGTGTTGGATTTATTTGTTACTTGGTTTGAAAGTACAGAGTAGAATACATATTTCTCAGATTCATGCTCCTTTATTTTGGCATAAGATGCTTGTTGCTTGGTTCTGTCAGGACATCTAACTGCATAGTGTCCATATTGGTCGCATCTGAAACATTGGATGCGAGAAATGTCTTTCTTGAATGAACCTTTCCCGTGATGATTTTTCCTCTTCTTGAAGTGTTTCTTCTTCTCTTTCTTGTGAGAGTTTGTATTTAGAACATGAAGATCCTCATCTATATTTTTCTGTTTTGACCCTTTCTTTGTCTGTCTAGATTCTTCTTGAAGACAGTCTGATCTTAGGCGGTCAAATTTTGGAAATTTAGACCTTGCACTAATGCCTTGAACAAATGTCTCCCAGGAATTTGGGAGACCATCTAGGGCAATAAGTGTTAGTTCCTTGCTTTCAATTTGGTACCCAAGTGTTGATAGTTGATCCCTTAGTGCAGATATTCTCATAAAGTATGCATTGATAGATTCTCCTTTGTTCATACTTTTATGATTTATTTCTCTTTTTAGGGCTAAGGTTCTGCTGGAGTTATTAATTTCATAATTGCTTTCAAGTGACTTAAACATATGATATGCAGTCTCATGTTTTGTCAGAATCGGCATGATATGATCTCTAACTCCAACTATGATTTTCATGGCTTTGTCATTTCCTTCAATCCATGTCGTTTTATCAGGATCATTCTCTGGTTCCGTTTTGTTTTCTCTCACAAATGAATCAACTTTATTTTCTTTTAGTATCATCATAATTCTAAAGGTTGGATATTTGTATTGCAGAGTTAATTTATTACTGTCTTTTGTTTTTCCAGATGCAATTTCTACTTCTCATACACTTCCGATTTTTGTGTTGATTCATTGTATTGCTAGGCAAAGACATTGATATATATGTTAGTGATTGTAGGAGTCACATTTGTGATAGACGTGACTCCTCAAGGAGTCACGCCTATCACAGGTGTGACTCCCACAGTCACCGTTTCTAATGAAGTCGTTTCACCGATGACAACAATTACTAATCGCCGTTTAGAATGCAGACGATGTATATCATTCGATCATGCTATTTGGTAATACGTTATCTGATCAAAGCTACAAATAACTCAACAATAGGTACCACATTTAAGTTCATAAACGCATTGATGTGTTGGTTGAGTTGGTCCTCAGTGGACAGAGTGTTTCAATGTATGGGGATAAGGCCCGCATTTGTGGCCTCACTGGTTGGGGGCAAATAAAATATGACAAAGTATTCTCTAATCTTGCGCCTTGCTTTCAAGTCACAATATACCACCAAATTGAAATCTGCCCAGTCGTTTCAGGTATGGTAACTTTGATTGAGATGAAATTGATATTTAATCCAAGTTTTGATATTATTTGGGATGATCTATAAATGGATCTAGTTCATCACCAAATCAATTGTTCGAGTTCGGTTACTGTTTGGAGTGGATTGACACGATTTTGGACTCATGGATGCAGTTGTCTTGCTGGACCAAAAATGGTACTCGGTGGCACCCAATGTTAAATAACTTTACATATTCAGGTTTCTCTCAATAAGTTATGGCCTGCAGAAGATGAAACACCAAAGAGGAACTAGCAATATGAAACTGCTGATTACATTGGGGGCGGTTTCAAAACCACCGGTTTCTCTATGGGGCAGTTTGGAAACCAACAGTAAAAATAAGAATGTGAAATGAACAATTTGATGTTTGCTCTTCCAATTCTGATTCTAGAGTCTTCCTATGCACAGGGAGGACCCTCCAGTAAATATTTACGGACATGAGGAGGTTGTATTGGATCATCGGAGGCATCCCATAGTGAATGTATCTTCAATAGAACTACAAAAGTGTGAGAATGCAAATCAGAGGAGAAGAAAGTTCTAGGTAAATTACACAGCTTATGTGGCTGGAAGTATTCGACACCAAAGAGCACTAGGAAGAATGGAACCACATAGTCAATCTCTCACATATAATTGTTTCAATATTCCAAGGAATCTTGGAAGATGTGCAATTACCACATCCAACTGCTTTTCCTTATTTTGAGGTTTCCAAAATATATTTCTCTCTACGATCTGATTTATTTATGTTCATGTTTGTTAAATCATCCTTTCATTTTGAAAGCACACTCTAAATTTAATTTAAAGGAATTCCACCATCATTTGAATGAAAGTTCAAGTCGAATAGTACAGTTCAAATTTATTTTGACCACAAATTTACACAAGCATAATCATTTGTACAGAATTACAGATCTTTGGTGTCAGATCAGGTTCCCTTGTGCGCAAAAGATTCACTAACACAATATTGTGTGTAGTAGCTTCCATTATTGATTGCCAAAGTGTAGGTTTTGTGGTTGCAAGAGCACAACCATGGGAAGATCTTTGAAGAAGTTAAGATTTCAAGAGCTCCAAGGAGATAATTGGCAACTCCAAAAGCAGAGTAAAGGATTGGGAAATTTGTTGCAATATTTACAAGATGAGAATGAAGAATTGCAAGTTTAATTGACAAACCACGGAGACTTCCTCATAGAAATCATATAAGAGTTGCACCAAGAATTGCAATTGAAAGAAGAAATGCTGGAAAAAGTTCCAATGTAATGGTGTAGGAGTAAAGCAGAAAGAACAAACCTCTACAAAAAAATGCATTAACTCAGACTGATATATGCACAATGGTCACTCCACCAAATGCTCTCTCTTCCAATCAAGAATGTTTTGGCAGTTGTGAAAAGCACACTAAAGGATTTGGTATAAAAAAATAAATGTTAACTAAGACAGTTTATGATGGACAAAGGCTTGTAAAGACTGGTGTGGCCCATCCCATAGAGGTTGAGGGAATACCTCATATGCAAGTTTGGAATATTTTGGTGGTGTCAAGAGGTTAGAGAAAGCTTCAAAACAACAGGGATAAGGGAAAAGACAAGGAACCCAAGCCACTAACTCAGAAAAAATAGCCCACACAAGATGTAAAAAAGAAATGGGGAGAGTATACTTCACCACTAGCAGGGCCTTGGAAGAAGGCAAGCCAGCACATGGGAAATGAAAGAAGGTACGCCAGACATAAACAGTCCATCTTCTGTTTCAACTGGAAGCGGGAAGGAGATGTTGCACAAGAATGTCAGTATCTTGTTCCTTGTACTAATTGTGGGAGTAATCATTGCAGCATAATATGTAAGACAAATACCACAAAAGAGCCTATGTTCCATAAAAAGGATGAGAAGAGAAGAAGCCACTCTCCAAGACAAAAGGAAGAGGAACATGAAGACACACTCAAGGGAGATAAGAAGCCAATTGATTTGAGTATGTGCAAGTTTCACAACTATTGCCCTCATTACAAGATTGAAGAGTATTGACATGTCAAGTGTTGGAGTCTCCATCCAAAGCTTCATCCAAAACATGTCAAAGGCAAGAATGTGCATCCACTACAAAAAAGGGAGGAGTATTTTACCAGAACACCAAGATCAAGGAGAGAACAGCTCTCGTAATATTTAATGTAAGGTGTTCTCATTTGATTCTTGGATAGATCATTTACTTGATTTGCAAAGGAGAAAAAGGTGAGTTGTTTTCATTTGTATGGCCATCTGAGTAGCACTCAGAGCATTTCCTATGAATCTATTTATGTCCAAAATGCTAACTCCATTTGTGGAGCAAGCAACGAGGACTATTCACTCACCATGAATGAGCATGAAGAGCATGTCCACTTGGAGGCCAAGGAGAAACAAAAGGAAAAATGTGTGAGGTAATTGGGTCAATTTAGCCTTCTCATTTCTTTCATTGTTGATTGGAACTCACATCCACTTCTTGTGTATAGCAAGAAAGGATAAGTGGGGTGGTTGCTTGGTTGCATGAAGGAGCATGGCTTCTAGCAAAACCAGCAAAAATCAGCAGCATGGGCAGCAGTATGGGTATTTTTTCAGTGTTGTAACAGCTAATTTGTTCACCACTTGTGTGTGGCAAGTAGGGTGAAAGAAAAAGCACTACAAGAGAGGATGCTTCGAATAGCATGAGCTTGGGAATCTACTTCTAGCAAGGAAAAAAAGAGCAATGGAGTGATGGCAACATAGGCACCATTATTGTATTTGCACAAAATCTCATCACAATTTTGTAGCATGTGCGTAGTTCTATTGTGAGGATCCATATAATTCCAGTTTGTCATGTCCCCGTTTCCGGCTTGATCATCAAGTGAAGAATGGATTAGCCTATTCCTCATTCCCGGAGGCTAATTCTAAATGATAAGGGAATGAATTTGTTTTTGACTACCTTAACTTTACTGTTTTGCAAGATCTAAGTCAGAAACCCAAATTTGGCTAAGATTGGGTCAGGGTGCACTTTGTCTTACTTCTAACCTCAAGTGGCGCCTAGATAAGAAACATCATGATATCAGTGATTTAAGACAAAGCACCTTAATGAGGAGTTGGTTCAGTTAACATGTGGAAGTGTAAGATGGTTTAAGGATGTTAGGCGTTCACCCTAGAGCAGACAAGCTTCAAAATGCGCCTTAATACTGGAGGCGCCTTAGCATGTCTTTCCACCCAAGAAATGGCGCCTTAAGGTAGATTGAAGAGTAAAAAGGTTTTTGCATCATCAATGAGGTTAAGGATTGACAAATAGATCATACTTTCACTCAAAGGCATCATTTACATCTTGAGAAGTGTTAAACCCAACTAGGCGCTAGATCATGACAGGACAAACTATGAATGGCGCCCTATGTTAGATAATAGTCTGAAGGGTTAGAATGCATCAACAAAAGTGCGCCTAGCATGGAATCATCAAGCCATGGAGCACTTCTATCCTATCCACCAGGGCGCCTTGGAAGAAAAGAATGTTTTGATCCTCAAAGTGACTCTTACATTGCAATTTTTCAAAGATCATGTCTAAGTGAACATTGGGCGCACTTCTCCATTCAAACTGTCCCCAAGGTGCGCCTAGGGTGTTGTAGGGATACAACAAGGTAGAGAGACTATTGAGCCAAGGCGCTGGCTTGACATTCAATAGACACTCAATGAGCGCCTAGGCGCCTATTCCTGTTCCTGCAAACCTTAATAGGCGCCTAATTTACCTAAGACATTAAGGGAAGTTTCTATGACTATGAATTAGCGCCTCATTGTGGAATTGGAGACAATTTGTCACTTCAAAGTGGAAGTTGTGCACATTGATACTTGGGCGCTAGATTAGAATGTAACCTGCTTGCAATGGCGCCTAGTGGACTAGAAGGTCATCCTTTCAGGAGAGATTATTATCTCAGTCTAGAGGAGTGTTAAGTAAGTGAAGGCGCCTTCTGGTTCTCCATCACTTCAAATAGGCGCCTAAACAGGAAGGTCAGATATGTGAGATGCACCTTTTGATGAAGCACTTCCATTTTGGCGCCTAGCATCTTTGCAAACCTCCAATTGGCACCTAGAACTCATGATGCATGAAATCAACGCCTAGACTCCAGAAAACTCATTTGGGCGCCTAATCTTGAATCAAAGTCCAGAAGTCTTTGTTGAATAATTGATAAGTGTTTGAAAAACTTATGGAATCTTCAGATTGCACTAGGCGCTTTTCCATGCCTCTACACCTTCAGATTGGCGCCTAGCATTTAAACACTTTCTTAATGGTTTGGTTGTGGCGCCTAAACTTGAAGACAATCTAGAGCATCCATAAACTCTAATTGGCGCCTAATTCTGGCAAGGAGCAACTTCAGGAGGAGATCACCTCAACATTGGCGCCCAAGTCAGAAGAACCTTGAAATTGCGTCCAAGTATGTTTGGGTGTCAATTCCCATCTTTCCAACCTCCAGATGGCGTCCAGAATGATTTAAGGGCATATAGAGTCATCAAACCTCACCAGGCGCTTATCCATGTCTCTGCCACCTCAAGGAAGCGCCCAGCTTAGGATGGCGCCTATTCTGGTCTCCACTCCATTCAGTTGGCGCCTAGTCAGAAGATAAGGTAGTTGTAACTACCTGAGCTCTCGTTGGTCCACAGAATGTCTTCGGGATCCATGTCAAGGTCTCTAGATGGCTTGCCAACTCAGAATGAGTCATCAGATGGAATATTCCCTTGGATATGCTTCTTGGGAACGTGCCTTGGTTCCTCTTTATGCATTGAAAAACGTGCCTTCATTGCCTTAGGAAGGCCTATAAAAGGAGGAGCTCTCTCATTCATTTGGTATCTAGGCATTTTGACAAAATTCTCTCTGCAAAGCTATTGAGCTTGTAATCTTGAGGCCTGCGAGTTTCAAGTGTTGGGGTGATGCTCCCTCAACAAGCAAGGTGATGTTCCCTTGTTGTATTGTGAGGTGTTGACATTCAGTTGACATCATTGAGTTGATCAAGTGAAGAAATCATTGTAGACATCAAGGCTTCTAGGCCTTCCTTTGTATTTCCTTTTGAATAAGTTGTAACTTCATGCTATTGAAAGCATTATCTATGTAATAAGACATTTGCAATAAGATTGAATCAAGTAGAAGACAAGTACCCACCTTCAAGTTTGAATCATTCAAGTAGCTATCTTTGATGTCTGTCATAAAGTGTTAAGCAGTTGATAAGCTAAGTACAAGTAAATTTATCTAAGTTAAGGAAAAATTTTAGTAGAACTAGTTGGGTATCTTACACAGTTATAGCATGTGTTGAGATTCATATTTTCCGTGCCTCAAAAATTGCTAAGTCTTGTCAAAATTCCTAAAACTTTGCCCAAGGGAAGGGTCTTAAAAAATCTAATAGTTCCAGTTGGAATTATGCCAAAGTAAGATATGCATCGTGTTGAGAAGCCAAATGGGTATCTGCAGTTCAAATTTGGTGAAAATCTGATGATTTTAAGCTAAGTTGTAATCATCGCTCCATCTAGATATCCAGACATCTTTGTTTACTTATCGTCTTGTTTTCGGTATCTAGATCCGGTTGTGTTCCTTTGTTTTTCTAATTTGATATCCGGTTATATCTCATGTTCGGACCTAGTTGCCTTTCTTTATAATTCCATCAGGATATCTAGTTGCACTAATATGTCTAATTTGACCAAGATAGGTTTGACCAAGATAGATATATCGGGCAAGATATGTCAAGTTGGAATGTGACGTCATGATTATTCATTCGTTTGCTATCGGGTGTGAGAGTCCAACCGAATGTGGAACCAAATGTGGATCTTCAAACCGAACCAAGTGTCCATTGTGCAAGATCAGGTTCAAGTTAGTATATAATTCCATTGAGAAAATTTCCAGATGCAATTTGCTTTATAGGCTAACCAAATGTGGATCTTCCAAGTGAACTGGATGATAAGTTTGAAAATGTCATGTTTGGTTGAAAGATCAGGTTAGGTGCTGCTTTGTTTCACGGGATTAAACCGCATTTTAGACTTGGGTCGGGTCCGGAGCTTTTTCTTAAGTTATTTCAAGTGCTTAAAGGATCGCTCCCAACTAGAACCTTTTCAACATGTTCTGCTATGGTATCTTCATCCAGATGTGGATCCCGATGTGGATTGTTAAGTTCACCAATGTCATGTCCAGTTGGATGTTTGGTTAGGACATCCGGTTGGAATAACTTGCTCATTTCAACGAATTTTCAGAAACTTCCAAAGGTAACCCTAGCTGAAATTTTGATGCTCTTTCTATCTATGCCTTCACCTTGAACTTTTGGGATTCATAATTGCTGCCCTTGGTAGCTTCAAAACAAGGAACGGCTAACAGATGGCATGACGACAACACTTGTTTGAGCTTTTAGTGCAGACATAATGGATTTCTACCATTTGAGCAAGTCATAACTCAGTATCAATTGAATTTCTCATTTGCATGAAAAGGTATTGAGAAAGAGGAAATAATCGAAGTTGTTAAAGGAATTTCGAGGTACGACTTGCAGAGGATATTCCTTGCTGCCATTTTGTAGCAATGATGGGTCTAAAAGGACATTGTCAAAATGGAAAAGGGAAATTTGAAGTGTTTTCCCTAATGTTGTCAAATCAGTCATGTTTGATAGCAGGATTAAGCAGGTCAAATGTAATGTTGAGATGGATAAGTTACTAACCCTGGACTCTGGCCTAAGCAGCTTTATGAGGAAAATAAAGGTACTGTCAAACGATGGATATGTTGTTCTTATCAATAGAGTTGAAAGGGTTATAAGCCACAGTTGGCCATCGAAAGAAGATTTCAACATGTGGGTGTAGAGACGTGATTTGACAGCATATCTGAAACATAATGAGATTTTTGCTATCCCTTTCAGGATTGATAAGTTGATCAGGTGGTCTAGTGCCAGCATTTTGGGTGGCACGCTTCTCAAGATAAGGATCATTTATGGAAATGCAGGTAAATCGGTTTATGTGTTGATGCAAGTGGGACTACCAAATGCATGCCACATCTCACTTCTCACAAACATTTGTTCAACAACATATGCAAAGACTCTCTGCCATACACAACTCACAACACAATAAAATTTCACTTCCACACATAGAAGGCAAATAAACACATAAATTTTATTGAATTTCAACTATTTCAACCTGCAACAAAATTTTACATAAACAGATCGCAATGATCAACAACATTACACAATAATCGCCTTCATGGCCTCTCCTCTTAATCTGTAGGAAACTCTTTTTCCACACTTCCCTCTGATTTTCCATGCTTCTAATTCTCTCTATTTGCTACTGCAACATGCTCTCATGTGGCATTATTTGCTGCTACAAACCCCAAAAAAGAACTCCATATCTGCTGCTCTTTCCCACTCCAAAAATCTACAGAATTCTCTCCTCTTCAATGCTGCACCAAATTCATTTTACTTGTCATGGAGCAGCCTCCCAAAGAGGTGTTAGTTCTCACACCCATCTCCTCTTGTCTACTCTGATTTTCTCTTATATTTCCCTGTGAGAAAATCTGCACCAAAGTGACTCTTCTCTGCAGAAAAAACCCCTCAAAAGAGGTGTTTCAATTCTATTTCTGGATGCCACTATTGCTGTCAAAACTCAGGCGCTCTCCCTTGCTGTTCAACGCCTCTTTTTCCCTTTTCAAAATAGGCATTCCATATATTTTAGTGTTTCTGCCTGAAGCATTAGAATCTTCTTTAATTTCATGCAAGTTTTAAATATGGTTTTGACCCAAATTTGGTGCCTCCATCATTAATGTTTCCTAATTTTTTTACAGCATCCAAATGAGGCGTTACCCTCATATTTCTTTTGCTCCAAATTATTTTAATAAACCTGTTCAAAATGGGCGCTCCCCTTCTCACATTTGGCGCATCCCATTTGTCACGTGAAATATGCAAATATGTTCTATGAAAATAGCAAGAATAATGGCGCTCCATTTCACTGTTATTTTCTATTTTATGTCTGATTTTTCATATTATACAAATTATTTACCTTTGGATTTTAACGCCTCCCTGCTGGCTCATATTTGACATTTTAAAACAGTCATAAAATTATGGCATATTCATACTTTACCCTGAGCTAAGAAGATTCTCTGTCGATTCTCCGTTTCGACATTTTAAAATGCATCGATATAATCAATATAAACAATTAAAATCCCCTCATAAAACCTCATGGAGCAGCATTAACAATTTGAGAAGAAATTTCACTTCGCCACTTCAACACTATGCGCCGGTTAGCCAGGATGCATACAATGAGATCCCCAAGGTCCCCACCAAGCCAATTTGCTGCAGCCTTCATAAAACTCGAGAAATTAAATTTCCCGTAAATTGCCAACGGTGAATAGAAAATTTGAATTTCTCTCAAACGGTAATGAATTTGAGTGCAATTCCTTTTGCACTTTAGGCGAGATACCATCAAGAACATTTCCCTAGAAGAAATTTTGCCCAGCTCTTAGAAATTTTGAAAATTAATTGTTTTCGTAGCCGGCGAGGGCAAAATTTCTGATTTTAAATTCTCCCAAACTGAGAAGAATGTGGTCACGAAACCTTCACCATATTGTGCAAAATTCATCCAATGATATATCGTCAAAAGGGTTTTAACCCATCTCTTACCGATTTCCGGAAACAATTGTTTCTATAAAATTACCCTATGGAGCCTTAAAACAATTTTTTGGCTAAAACTTGAATTTTGCAATTTTGACCAAATCCTTGGATCCCTGCTACTGAGAGATGCCTAAAAACACCAATGCAAACCAAAACACACACCAAAACAAAAATTAGACTGAAATAGTTTTGGGCGAGGCAAGATCGCCTGTGGACCTAGATGCTCCTGCATCATGTGCCTTCAGCGATGGTTCACGCCTTTTGGTTATAAAAGAATAAGGTATCTTGTATCGTGGCAGTTATCATTTTTCATTATGTTGGCTATGGGTGTCTTCCACATTCCTAAGGCGTTTTTGTTTAGAAGAATGATGTCAAGATACTCTTGCCTGCAATTATGTGCTTTCAAGAACAAGAAAACAAAGACGGACTCCTTTTAGAATGGGGGGTTCGGGAAAACGAAGGGGATTATCTCCGTGCCAGCCATTCTGCTTCATCAATTTCACCTTCCGTTGACTGGAACCTAATGGGAAATGGGCATTGCTGCTTAACCGCTCCAACACGCTCATTGGATGGTACAGAGGAATCCTAAGTTCCAGTAGCCAATTTTGATAGGCAAAATCAGATGTGTGGGCAAGGCCGCTCCTTTCCAGTTGCTTTTGTTGGACATGTTATCATTGATGTCAAGAAGGTAGTCATCATTGTTATCATGAATGAATAGACAAGAGTATAAGAAATGGTTGTCATTGATGTCAACATAGCAATATGATTGAATGCAAGATATGGAGCTATTAACGATGTCATTGATGTCAAAAGTGCATAGACATATTGTCATTGATGGTATATCGATGAGGCTATTGGCAAGATCGCTGTCATTGATGTCAAAGGAAGAATGAGGAGATTGTTGCAAGTTGTCACTAACATCAAAGTAGCAATATCATTGCATGCAAGGTGTAAATGTTGTCATCATCATTCAGTGGAATGTCTAAGGTGAATTGGGTCAATCGTTGAGCAAAGGATGATAGAGAAGATAATGTTTAAATTAAAGATTTAAACATGGATTAGACATGGCCAACTAATGTAGAGAAATCTGTATTCTTTATGAGGGAGATCAAAAGACATTATAATATTAAATATATCCGTTGAAGACTGTTGAAGAAAGATAAATGATAAGGTTGATAAGACTGTTGAAGAATAAATATTATAGAGGCCGGCCTCTAATTGTGTGTCCTTGGGCGACGGAAGATTAAGTGTAATTTAAATTAAAGATTTAAATTAATGTTACTAAGGTGGCCGACTCATATGCAGCACTATTTATAAAGAAAATGTTTCAAGTTTTAAACATATATAGGAAAGGTCGGATAAAAGATAAGAGTGGAGTGATTAACAAAAAAAGGTGCACTCCACATAAGACAAAAATGTCTTAACAAATTAACATCTACACATTTACAATATTGCCGACATACACATGAAGCGCTCCCTATAATAAGACAAAATTGTCTTATTCAAATATGAAATGGAACGATATGTTTAAAGATGAAGTGGTACAATTTGTTTAAAGAGGGACAGGTGCAATTTGGTTTACGTGAAGAAATGCATTCCTTCATGAAGACCATGGCTTTAAGTGCATATAAAAATATCATTTGTTATATGAGATTAAAACAATGGAGGTGTGAATGTAGAGAACAAAGTAAAAGGTGTATGTGGAATAAAAGATATATTATATCCACACCTACAGATCTGCACGTGGGAAGATAAGGAGATCATAGTAACAAATATGAATGCAGATTTGAAGGGAAGAATATTGTGTGATTTGAATCAGATTTGAAAGGAAGAACATTGTGTGATTTGGATCAGATTTGAAGAAGATAGTGATTCAGATCCATAGAAGGTTTGTGCCTTAACAAGAGATTGGTGTCTCTTACTAGGTTGGTGCTCAATTGCAGATTGGTGCTCACGACATCTACAAGTGGGGATTGGTGTCTCCAGTGGGTTGGTGCCTCCAGTGGGTTGGTGCTCACAAATCACATAAGTGGGGATTGGTGTCTCTTGTAGGTTGGAGCCTACAAAGATTGTAAAAGAGATTTATACATACACAATATTTTTCCGTGATTTTCTCCGGTAAGGGTTTCCACGAAAATTCTGTGTTCTTCTTGTGGTGCATCATTGATAGATTTGGTGTGATTGATATTTGTTGTGGTTGTTAAGTTGTGAAAAAGTAAAAGTTTGTATTATACTAATCCACCCCCCCCCTCTCAATATGATTGTGTGTTCTTCACCTTCTCCCCTCCACATCAATGCATCATAGAGGGAGAATATCACATTCGGGTGCTCTAGAAGTAGGTAACTGTTTGGGATTCTATTCGCAAGGTCAAGGGAATGAGTAACAGACATCGGCCATCTTCTTCATCCCCACCTTCACAACGAGCAGGTGTTGTCAGCTCAGCTTTGGTGGGTGAAGATTAATTCATGAGCTCTCCCAACGACTACCTAACTACCCACTTTCAATCATCATGCCATTTCAAATAGAATATGGTTGTTTCAACGGTTTAAGGGAACAAATATAACTGCTCACGCGCTCTAACCCTTACCAACAAATTATTGTTTATTGTACGTGTCACTCATCTAAAGGATTGTAAGAGGCTCCCTTATTCAATAAAAGGGATGCGCTCATTGTTGCAAAGGGTTCTTGAATGTTTTGTGGGTGTTGCACTCAGATCATACTATCCCAGCAGCAAGTCGTACCTTTTGTGAGGCAGTTCTTGAATGTTTTGTGGCTGTTGCACTTAGTTCTTCCATCCATTCTGGGCATAGAGCATCTACAGCAGGGGTTTAATACTTGCGAAGCAGATTGGAGGTCTATTTGAGGCGTTGAGAGTATTTGTTGCTGCTGTCCACCTCCACCTTGGTCGTACAAACTAGAGAGGGGAACGTGGCTCTCCATAAAGCTGATATCTGTGTTTTTTGTTGGGCTATGACCTCCATATGAAGCATCATTCTTCTATGTATTGTTGTCTTTTGTTATTTGTCACGTCTCAAACTTTGAAGCTTTCTAGAATTACTTTATGTGGAAATATTTCATGAACAATTATGTGTGATTAGATAAATAATATGTTATTTTGAAAGATGAATGATTATTTTAATGTGGAAAAGATGAAATGAAATGAACATTATTTTCATGTTATTTTGGAATGATTAGTTTTGATGCTTCGGCTATTGGGTTACTAACCTATTAATGAGAAATTTCAGTTTATCATGAGTTGCAGGTTGTCGAGGACAAGAGTGTGGTTAAGGTAGAGAAGGTTAGCAGCTTGGCAGGGTTAAGATGGAGGGATTTCTCTCACACACACTCACTTAGAAAATCAAATAGTTGCATTTGCATAATTAGTTATGATTGCTTCTTATATTATTTGAAAGGGAAATTAATGATTTGCTGTAGTTGCTTATTTAATTAATTGTCAGTTAATATTAGTTTCTTTTAGTGGAAGTAAAATTAGTTTTAAGTCATTTATTGATTTTATTTGAAAATAGAATTATTAATTATTACAATTGTGATGCAAGATAATATCTCATATTTATTATTTAAACACTAGTTTTATTAGATAAATAAGAAATAAACTTGGAAAGAAAGCAAGATTTTAGAGACAAAACAATGAAAAAAGAAAACAATGAAACAATGAAAAATAGAAAAAGAAAGACTTTAATTTAGAAAATAAAGTACAAAACAAAGCAAAAACAAAGATAGAGAAGGAAAAAATAAAAAGAGAAGAACTTGTTGGAGGACAGGGAGAGAAATCAATTACAATTTCCAAAATCTGAAAACTAAAAAGGATAGAGACATAAGAATTGGGAATTTGGCAAAGGTGGAAAGAAGATTCAAGGAGAAAAAGAAAAATTGAAGGAGGAGAGTCGAAGAGATCCTTGACTGCAGAAAGAAGGGAGGCTGTGGAAGAAAGTTTATTCAAGTAGTCGACCTCCATTTTAACATCTCTATTTTTCCATCTATGCTTTGGCACCTCGTAGGAGCCTTCTACTCCCTATAGCTTTTCTTTGCTTTGTATATAATTTATTTAGCTAATAATCACTCCGTGGTATGTTTGTAATTCAACTCTGTATCCTGGCATTGTTATTAGTATTCTATTGGACCTGATCTTTCTTACCTAGTGTCAGGAACAAACGTAAACATTATATTCTTAAGATGACATCTCTTTGGAGCGCTCAGCCATGCAACTTGTCTACATATCTCTGTGTTAACATAGGATATGCAATATCTTTAGGACCCAAATAAAAAGGCAGCGTCACCATGTACATGTATAAGCCTTATTCTCATGCGATCTGCAGGCATCACGAAAATATATATATCCACATGGTCGCCAAAAGCTTGACTGACATTATTATAAAAAGTTTAGGGTGTCTGCGAGATAGGCCGCAGCCCTGCCCACAGTAGCAACCTCCAGATGGGGCCATCAGTCCCCATAGAAACCCAAATTGCTTTATATGTGTTTTTTTTCCCTTATACTTGTTCTTTATAAATATTTACTATCTGTGCCTGAAATACTATATCTGCTACAGCAAGATTCACTGATGTTCAATTTCTGTGTTTTGGCTTTTAAATACCGTGTTTTCAATATTCAATACTGTCGCCCCACTCTCACTGTTAGTCTTTCAAAATTGAACTTAATTCTTATGTCATATTCAAATTCACATATAACTCGTAGAAATAACTGTAAGATAATGAAATTCTTTGGAAATTATATCATTGTTATATGTTGGGCGGCCATACGGGGCTGAGTTGTCTTATAAATATATATACGCACAGGGAAACAATAAATTGTTATATATATGTATAAGTTACTGTATGAAAAAAATACAGATTCGATATATATTTATATATATAGATTTTACTATATGAATTTTCTCTCCTGCTGTTGACAAGTTTGTGGATTCGGTCAGTAGATAATGCAAATATTGTGAACAAAAGAAGAGTTATATATATAACATGTATATATTGCTGCATAGGTAATTACGACTGCTGAACGTAAACTTATTCAAAAACATTTCCATATATGGTTTGCTGTGACATATAAGGTCTCAATTATTTGTGTGTATATGATCAAACTATAACCTGAATGAAATTAGAAAAGTGGTGTATGTAAAATCGTTGATTGTAAATTGTATTAAATAAACTGTCGTAGCTAGATTTTATTTGCATAGACTTTTTGTCTGAAAATAACTATTGGACTGTGATAACATTCGACCAAAACCAAGCACTTACTTGTAGAATTGTTAAAACCACCGAAATTGAAGCTTAGACAATATGCAAACCAGAGTTGTAGATTGGGTGAAGTAAACTTAATTTTTCGGAAAAGGACATTTAAACTTAATTTTTCGGGAAAAGGACATTTAGAAGGTGAATATTTTATCTTAGATAATTCACTATTTTAAACTATGGGAAATACTTTATTCTTTCTATGTAAATGGTGTATACATATATGTTTTGGTAAAGTAATGTACTTTCGGGACAAGACGCCAAATGTGGGCTTCCAAAGATGATAGTTTTACTTTTTCCAAAGCTATCACTTTTGTTTTATTGCTTGGCCAAGCTATTGTACCATTGAAATAGATGGGTTAGAAAAAGCCTAGATTCATTATATATATATATATATGCCACATCCTACTTGCAAGAGTTATGTCATCCTAGGTTAGGAATGCATACAAGCAACAGGCACGCATCAAGAGATTCCCTCCTGCTAATACCGTTCCAAGTTGCTAGGCTCCTCGAGCAAGGTCGGTGCTTTCTTCGAGTAGGAAGAAACTCAGGGAAGTCCAGTACTTCGTGGTTGGTGGAAAAAGCACCTTAGCCACATTCTTGACCTCAGATTGCGAAAGACCAGTGAGGTCACGACAGTCGAGTTCAGAGATTCTTATGTTACATGGATATTTATTTCATTGTATTACTCTTGTATGGCTTGCATAGCCAATTGTAAAATGTAATATTACTTTCATTGATATATTGATGCAATATCTTTACTTGTAACATTGAAATTGATGTTTTGTAACACCAGATTGGTGTATGTAAATGGAATTGTAACACTTTTAAGTGTATGGAAAATGTAACGTCCCCTTTTTCATGAGCATCAAAGTTCGAAGCGTTAGCCTATCATTTGACCCTCGTAGGCTAGTGTGGTGGATTAGAGGGTCCAGTTTAGGCGTTATGGAGCTCTTCAGGTGGCAGTTGTCAGTGTTTATCTCTCCAGATCCTTCATATGTTCTAAGGCATTGATATTCAGAGGTTTCTGGTTCCATTTTGAGGGACTTACTAATTATAGTAAGTCAATGGATGTTAGAGAGGGACCCTTACTATTTTTAGTAAGGCAGTTGGTTGCATAGTGGATACAATGGTTAACTTCCAAGTTCAGACGGAATTGAGAAATAATGATTATTTGTCGAGTTATGTTATTTTAATTATTAATAAAGTGATTACTTTATTAATAATTATTTATAAAGTGCAATTATAAAGTTTTAAGTTCACTTTATGTCCAATTGGGCCATGACCCTCAAAAAGATCACTTAAAGTACATTAAATATTATTATTAGTTGAGCACCCATTTATTAAAGCATTTATTAAAGTGAAAGGCAAACATGAAATACATTTTTAAATGATTAAATGCCTCATGGGAAATCCTGCCATCTTAGAGAGGGTATAAAAGCATGTGAAAAAGCAAATGGAGGATTCATTCTTGATATGTTATTTTGAAAGAAACTTTTCCTTGAGAGCTTGAGAGCTTTGGCTTGCAGGTTCAATTCTAGGACGAAAACCCTTAGGATTTGGGAGATTGGACAAAAACCTAATTCTCTCCTTGAGGTGAATTTACTTCAGAATTCACAATTGGGCTTCAACGCATTATTCCACATTATATTTGTGTTGATATTGTTGGTTCATCATTGTGGCAGCCATGGACAAGGGTTTCAAGTTGCAGATTTTGATATCTAGGGGCAGCTAGGGCTTTGGGTATTTGATATTTTGGCATATTCATTCACGGCAACACTTGGGCATCATTTTGACATCAAATTTGTGGCATTTGGAGGAGGTTATGTTGCTGGACTGATTTCATGCGCCTAGGGTTTCATGAGAACGATGGTATTTTGGCCATATTTTAGGTCAAAATAATTTTTATGAATTATTCCAAGCGGGGCGACGTGTTTTGAAGCATCAAGGGACACTTTGAAGAAGGTTTTGTAATTTTCGAAAGTGCTGATAATTATTTTTGAATTTTCTTCAATTTTGGTGAATTGGGTTTTGAGTGATTTTCATCATTTTGGAGGAAACCCAACCTAGGGTTTATTGCATGTTGTTGTTCATAATTTTCTGAGATCATTTCTAGCCATATTTGATCATCTTCAGCTCCATTATTGTCATCATTTCCAGCCGTCACTATTTGGAGGAGTTCGCCCTCATTTGGGAAGTCATTTTGGACACCATTTGTACTATTTTGAGGACTTATTTGAGCTGTATCAGACCTGCATCATCTGCTGTTGTAAATCACAAAAATTATATGAAATAATATTGCTCATTTCTCCTCTATTCGGGTCTTTATTTGGAGCGCACTTATCCGGGTATGTTTTATTGAAGTTGTTTTGCAAATGTTTAATTTGAAGAATGCTAGGGCTGTCGATCTGAGTGGAATTAGAGGTCTGATTTAATTTTCAGTTTGCTATTTATTTGCTTTCCTATGCACTTGAATGCTCTATATCATCTATCATTCATTGGCAAACAAAAACAAACATTGAAACCTCTTGAAAACCATCCAAAACACTCAAAAACAAATTCAGAAAATTTGGGACAGAATTGAGAAAATTGGATCAGAATTGGCAAGGGTCATTACAGAAAATTTATACTTCACTAATAGAATCTCACTTAATTGAAAGTTATAAATGTTATACTTTCCGTTTTTGGAATTGAGCATTGCTTTGTAATTCTATTTTAGTATGTAAGTTTCCCGCACCATTACACTATTGGATGTCGTAGTTCAAAGTTAGATGTGTATGGGAAGGTTTTATGGATTCTAAGCTGCTGCTACAGATTTGTATTCACCTTATCAGCATATGGGTATGTCCATTAATTGTATTTGCTTATTTCACACATGGGTATTGTTCATTAATGATATACAATGCATTTCTATCACTTTTAAGCATCTGGGTATTGTTTGTTTGTGTTATTTTCTGAGTTGCACATGCATGCAAAACCTCTATGTTATGATCAAAAACACAAAATGCATCAGGTTCACTTAAACCACAGAAAACAATAAGGGGTGGGTTATTACATATGTAACTTCTATTGTATGTAGTTTGCAGTTAGGAAATAGGAGATTTGGGTTAGTAGTTGTCTTTGCAATGTGTTCTCAATATTTGATCTAAGTGACAGAATGCAAGTCGTTATGCATTCCATCTCCATTTGTGTTATGTAAGTAACAATTGAGAATTAATAAGATCAAGGATTTATTGTTTCTCTCATAATACATTTGCTATTATGAATTATTGTGTTAGTTTTTGTTTCAAGCAAGCAAAGTAATTCTTTCATGTTAAATAATATTGTCATTGACAATGCAAAAGGATATTCAAGAACAATCTAGATAGTGTTTACCATCATTGAAAAATCAATATCGACGTTGAGGTGTTGGTATCTTTTACAAGATAAATTGATTTTCAATTTGTGAAAGTCTCATTTGCAAAGCCCTACAAATCACATTAACTCTATTTTCCCAGAACAGGCACCAGTCTTGAAGCTATATCAACATCCCAACTGATATCTTAAATCCAAACAATAAATCAAGCAGGTCATGTAATTTAATTCTAATTATTCACCGCTTTCACAATATTTGTTAAAGTTTAGAAGAGAGTTTTATTCGTGAGTCTAGATATCTTAATATCTTCATATTCCTTGTGAAAGAAATATGCTATCCAACACTGTGATTATTAACTAAGTCATATTTCTATAACCAATGTTTAAGAAGGGAAACCCACCTAGGTTTTGTCGAGCATTAAGTGCAAAGAAGATTGTCTTCAAACAATATATCATGTTCATTGGCCATTTTCCACTAATTTGTCTAAACCTGAAATACTTTAAGAAATGGTGGGGTACAATTTGGAACACCAACAGATTGGCGACTCTACTCAGGATAGTAGCAGTCCTTGGGATGGTGTCATTAGTCATTTGAAATAGCCAATCAATGTTAAGTTTTGTTGACCTTTTGTTTCTTGAGGTCTCCCTTGTGCAAGTCATTCTGTAAGTGTGGGTGGCGACTCTGCAAAGTCAAGAACCGAGAATATTTCACCATACAGAAGAAGATGGACAGGAGAAGATCGCTGCATCAAAATAACCCGAACAAGAAGATGCTTGAAGATGCAAAGGGAAAAGATCATATAGCCTGGAAGCCTAAAGACATCGGTAAGTCATCTAATCCTCCTATTAATACTAAATGGCCAAATAGTAAAGAGAAGTCGGTAGGATATGAAAGTGATGTTTCAGCAAGTAGAATAATTATGTCTAAGGATGAGGAAAGATGGCGCGCTGTAAAGTGTAAGGAACCGGTTGAAAAGGAGAGGCAAGAAACCTTGAATAGGTTTGGTAAGGATGTAAGAGCCAAAGCTTCCCCTTCAAGCTCAAATGTATTGAATATGGGTTCTCATGAAGAACCTGAGAATCAAACCCAGAGCAGCAATAATGCTACAAACTGATACAATAATTGGGTTAATGGGCGTTATGATGAAGATCATAACGTTGGCTTTGATGAAGAAGACGAAGAAGTATTTGATGAGCCAAGACCTAGAAGAGGAAATGCTCCAAGAAATTAAGATCCATTAAGGGAAATTGATTTTCTCAGGTCAGAAATAGCTAGGTTGGAAGCTGAGAGGGAGTTAAGTGAATTAAGAAGGAGAATAGACCTTGCTAACAATGCTGGGCAAACGAATCACCCTGTTGGAGGTATGAATGTTAATGCAAATGCAAGGATTCAATGATTGTTATAAATTGTATTCAAGGAGATTCAATGATTGTTATAAATGCCATAAAAATTTGATTCTCCTCTAACATCAACAACATCCATCAACAAGCTTGGTCGGTTTTTAACACTTTTAACATCCTCTATATTTGACATCGCTACAAAGAGGCAAATCCCATTACTGATTTGTTGGCTAATCAAGCAGTTGAATCTATTAGTGATCTTGAGGTGATAGCTTCTATAAATTGTTGGAAAGGTCTCGAGCATTTTTGCGAAGATGGCGACTAACTTTTAAGTTTAATCTTTCATGATTACTCATTCATGGCAAAGGACCTGACATTACCCTCGTAATTTTTTGGCATGTGGATGGGATTTATCAAAGCACATGACACAAGTAGAAATCATTGAAATTGCCTTGGATCTCAAGATATAAGCTCTCCTCGGTGGCTTGTTTTGACATCAGATTTGTCTCAACTTTCTCTCTTTGGCTCTGAAAGGGTTTTCTCTAAATACATCATGGCCATTGTTTTTTCTATATGCATAGAAGCAAGAGATGGTTTTTTGATGCCCTGTCACCAGAACAAGGCTGAATAAATTTTTTTGTGATATAGAGCAACTTGGTGGAAGAGGCCGTTAGGGAGATTTTCGGGCCAGACTATATGGAAACGGATATGAAGAGCGAGGTAAACTTTGAGATTGCCTCTTTTTGCCTTTCCAGTTTCCTACTTTTCATAAAGAACAAGTCTGTGGTGAAACAAGTAGTGGCTTGTTCTGTTCAAGCAAAGTACAGGCTTGGTTTGGAAGAGGCTCTAGAGGTGTACTGGGATTTCTCCAGGGATGTCCTTCCTATCTCTGGCGCAGATTTCAAGGGATCTCCCACCATGAGCGCCTCCAAGTAGACAGAGCATCATTTCACTGCATTAACACAACAAATTGTCTGCCTACAAGAGTTCATGTTGTCTGCTGATGCGACGGACGATTTTATAAAATTTGATTTTGGTGACCTGACTACTCCTTTCTTGCCAGTTCACCCCCATTAGCAATGTGCAACAATTTCACACATTCCTACAAAGCAGCGGGAGCACTTCTGTGTCTAGTCAGCTCAACACCAGCCCTTCCTACTCTACATATTGATAGTCCACATTGCAGTTCTGGAGGTTCTAGCAGGTCGGGCACAGCATTTGTGAATATCAAAAACCAGATTCTTATTATGTATTACAATCCCCTATTCTGTTTGTTTGGAGATCTTGATAATCGTTTCCTACCAAATTTTGTATCGTTTTGACAGCTAGGTAGCTAAATATCTAGTTTAACGTCTTGTCCTAGTTATATTTGCAGGCTGTATGCACTGAACAAAATGTAAAATCATTTTTTGATTTAATATAGTGGGAGAGGGACTCACTTCCCTCACTCACGGATTAAAAAAAAACATATACACCCTCCCAAACCTTAAATACTTTTAATCATGGTCCACCCTTTCAATTTTCATTTTCAGTCGTTTTTTTCAATATGTTTCCTCTTACAAATTTGTGCAATATGTTATCATTGTCTTCAATATGGACTAGGTGTCTTCAATATGGACTAGGAGTCTTCAACTTCAGATGCTTCCTTGCGTCACGTAAATTGAGTCTCAAACTGCCATGGTAAAAAAAATTGTATTTGAAAGATAGAGTGCTTGCTATATTTGCTAGATCATCATTCCTCTTTGTATGGGTACCAATATGTTTTTGTTCATGCTCTTTCTAATATTTCTCTTAATAAAAAATGTTCCACTCTAACTAAACCTATACACTCTCATTCTCACAAATATTGACAATCTGTTCAATGAGGTAGCTAGCAATGCTACAGTTCGTACTATGCTCCCAAAAAGGCAAAGTCAGGAAAGCATGTAGTAAAAAAGCATATGGAATAGATGCCACAAGCTTATAATTTCATTCACATACCTTTAATGGATGATGTGGGGCAGGAGTTGAAAAGCAAAATACATTGCCATTCATGGTTGATACAATTAGATCAAGATCATCACCTCCGTCAACATTATCTGCAAGAACCATGCTATAACTGCAACAATAGAATCAAAACGTCAGAACTGATTCAGAGTAGGCAGAGTCACTGAAATATTCTCTAAAGGTTTGAACTTTGACAGTCAGGTAACATACGACGTCTCTCCAATATCCGTAACATCTGCACAACCAGTTTGGCCATCAATAAGATACAAGTACCCATCAAATGATGTGGTAACAAGAGTCAACCCCTTTTGCTTTTCTCCACGCTTACTTAGGTCAACCAGGAGAACTGGACTCATGATCCTCCCATGAGTGCGATAGGGGAATGGCTTTACATATGATCCATCCTTTCCATTAAGAACATAAATGCTGCCTGAAATAGTTGGAACTACCACATCTGTAACTCCATCACCATCAACATCACCCACAGTTGGTCCCTGCAGAATCAGAATATTTTGCAATCTATGATATCAACATTTTCAAATTCAAATAGTATAGTAAAAAAAATTCAAACATAATATGCAAAAAGCTTTCCCAGGTATTACAATGAGGGCAGAATTCTGCAGGAGCAATATAATAAAATTGGCTAAGCACACATTTGCAAACATCTAGCATAATATGTGAGGTAATGAATACTAAAGAGTATACCATCAGGTTGGAAATCCTTCACTACACTAAAAAAGCATCAGAAAGGTGAATGTTTGATAAGAAATTGCAGACCCCGGATCACTTCCAGTTCCAGAATTTATTAGAGTGAATTCAACTTTTTTGCAGAATATTCCCACATGCCAGGAGAAAGCAAGTAATACAGTATTGTGGATTTGTGTCATTTCTCATCGCCTTCTAGTCATATACATGCATCATTCCAAATTTCCAACTATACTATCCAGAATAGAAATATCGTCATGATTCTTATTGTATCCATACGAAATTTTTGTATTGTGTGAAGTTTCAAAGCTAAAACCTTGTCTTTTCGTCTTTTCGAACGGTCATATTTCAATGTCTTGCCCGGTAAGTCTATGTTGTTTCTGGTCTTTTCTACTAACAACTTTTACAAGGATAGATGATGATAGCAAGCCCGATAAGGAATAAACAATGATGGCATTCAAAGTCAGATCAGAGAAAAAACATAATCAGCATGTAAGAACAGCCAGCAGGGCAGAAGTCTGAAGGTTTTTCAGTCATAAAATCAGACAAAAGGTTTTAGTCCTCAAGGAAAAATGGCAAACAGCTTGACAAAGTCTGTGTAAGAACCCTGTCTAAATCTGCCCTGAAAATAACCCTGCTGAACTGAATTTTCTTATTTGTTTTCCTTGAATTTTGCTTAGGGTTTTAATGTTTCGTTTTCACCAATATGTTTGCAATGTAATGAAGATGGAGAGGTTGCAATATGACAAACAAATATTACCAACAGATGACTGAAATGTAATTACATCAGCTCACATATACATCCAAAATCAATGCAAACATGATACAACATACCCGAATGGAAAGATTGGCTTCTTTATTGAAATATAGTTGGCTGATTACAAAACAGAAAGGTCTGATATGAAAATCAGACTTGCATAAACATGTAGATGATGCCCTAAGTTGATCAAATAGACATACAAATGATTCTCCAATGATGTAACATCAAATGCCAACACATAGATGATGAATGCTGATGACAACTCAAACCAAATGCCAATCAAGAAGTCTGATCATGAAATCTGGAGCTGCTGATATACAATCAGACCTGTAAAACCTAGTCAAAAACACCAAAAATACTCCTCCAATGGGTAGCGCCTATATGTATAAAGGAAGCAATGATACCCTAGATGCAAGATTTGTTTTTGAACCTTCAATTCATGCCATAAAACCCTCCGATCTGAACATGTTATATGAAAATCAGAAGTCTGAAACACAACTCAGCATGCCCTAGTTTCATGCAAAGCTCAAAATCTTCCTCCAATGTGTAATGCCCCACTACCAAGCCCTAAGCGAGACGACACGTCAAGCAATGACCACATCTTAAAACCCTTGTATATGCCTTATGAACATAACACAAACCCTTGTATATGCCTTATGAACAACACTTTACAAAACAACTCCTCGAATATGGCAAATTCATACCTCTCTATATGTAATGTCTGCAAAACCCCAACAAGAAAAAAAAAGTAGGACCTAAAACCCAACTTTTTAAAGAAGGTTAGTGTTGGCTCTAAAAGCATACTACAACCTCACTTGAAAAGCTCACTTCACATTTACAACAAGACTACAAATGGATTCAAGCCAACAACATATGGATTCAAGCAAACAACATCCTTGCACACTAATTACAACCACATTTAACTGAATGAACATTTGACTGAAGAAATTTCATATGGGTACTCTTACCCAACTAGATTCTCCCAAGAACATTACTTGACATTCCACACTTCCATGCCCAACACAATACAGAAAACACATTACTGTTGTGACATTTTCACACATTGCCCCATTGAAAATGGGGAACCCCTCTTTTTTGCTTTTTGTCGTTGTTTTGCTGAGTTAGTAGGTTTGGTAGTATCGATTTGCCCAAATTTCGCCAAATTCTTGCTAAGAAGCCCATCATTCCATAGGAAAATGTTTGTCATTTACTCTAAGTATAGGAATCCATGGTGAAGGGGCTATCAATCCACTATTTGAGGGCCTTTATTCACAGTTTCAAAGGTAAATGAAGTCCCCCTCCGAAGTCTACAAGTCTCTGTTCAATCTTGGATCCAATCCAAGATCCTAAGCCCACCTTAACTATTGGCAAAATTTGACTTAGATAGATAAGCTCCTCTAGGAGAGAGAATGGCCTGGTGAGATAAACACCTCAACATCCAACTTAGAGAGACAAGCACGTCAAGGAGATAGGAATTCATGTCTTAAACTCGTTAAGTTCGTCAACAAGAGAGGAAGTCAAATAAGCTCATCAAGCTCCTTTAGGAGACAGAATGACCTACTTTAGTGAGAAAAGCACCTCAACATCCTGCTTAGTGAGATAAGCTCCTTAAGCACCTCAATGCCCTGCTTAGAGAGATAAGCTCCTCAAGGAGAGAGAAATTCCTGTTTTAGGGAGATAAGCACCTCAACGTCCAGCTTAGAGAGACAAGCACGTCAAGGAGATAGGAATCCATGTCTTAAACTCGTTAAGCTCGTCAACAGGAGAGGAAGTCATATAAACACGTCAAGCACCTCTAGGAGAGAGAATGATCTACTTTGGTGAGATAAGCAACTCAACATCCAACTTAGAGAAATAAGCACGTCAAGGAGATAGGAATTCATGTCCTAAACTAGTTAAGCTTGTCAACAGGCGAGGAAGTCATATAAGCACGTCAAGCACCTCTAGGAGAGAGAATGTCCTACTTTGGTGAGATAAGCACCTCAATGAGCTGCTTAGAGAAATAAGCACATCAAGGAGAGAGATAGAAACATGTTTTCGAAAAATAAGCTCCTTAAGCACCTCAATGAGCTGCTTAGAGAGATAAGCACATCAAGGAGAGAGAGAAACATGTTTTCAAAAAAATAAGTTTGCCAAGCTCCTCTAGGAGAGAGAATGTCCTGCTTAGAGAGATAAGCTCCTTCAAGAGAGAGAAATTCCTGTTTTAGTGAGACAAGCTCCTCAAGGAGAGAGAACGTCCTACTTAGTGAGACAAGCTCCTTCAGGAGATTGCCAAGGCCCATCATCTAGTTTAAAAGAAAAAATTCACTTAAGGAAATCCACGCCTAACTCCAAGCAGGCAAGAAGGGGAGATGAAATGAAATCCATGGAATTCAAAATGACTCAAATGAAATCCATGGATTAGTAAAAGTATGCCTAAGGGTGAAGGAGCTCCAAGCAAGGAAGTAGACATCTCAAAAGTGAAATCCATGGATTTAGAAATCCTAAAAATGAAATCCATGGATACTTGGAAAGTGCGACCATCCCCAAGCATATAAGTAGGCATCTCAAATATGAAATCCATGGATTTGGAAATCTTAAAATCCAAATCCATGGACTCTCCTAAAGTGCGCCCAAGGAAGAAGACAAAAATCCTTGTGAAAATATCTAAAAGGTATGCCTAGGAAAAGGCAATGACCAGCTCACTAAAATCCAAAACTAACTTATGACCAGCTCACTAAAATCCAAGGCAAAATATCTTAAAGCTTGACTCAAAATATCTTAAAGCTTGACTCCATAAAGTGTATGCCTAGATGAAAGAAGAATTCCTAGCCAAAAGCAAATTCATATCATTAGGAAATCCACGCTCAGTCCAAGTTGAGCTATCTTTGTGCTAGGTTTTCCAAGTGAGGAGCTTGAGCAGCTTAAATAAAAAAATCAGATTTTTTTTCTATCCTTAAGTCAGCCCCCTTTCATGTCTAAGTCGGCCATATAAGAGGTGCTTGTGGGGCTACTTTAGGGTAAGTCTAACCGTATTTATAGGCTTTGAGTCTATCATTTCAACAAAGGGCGGACTTCTTCAACATCAAAGAGCAGTTTTCTCCATCAAAGAATAGGTTTCTTCATCAAAAAACAGGTTGCTCCAGCCAAGCAAGGGCAGATCTCTCCATCAAAGGCAGGGATTTCTTCACCCAAGGCATTGATTTCTTCATATCAGACCAGATTTCTTCACCTCCAAGGTTGATTTCCCCGCATTCAAAAGCAGAAATACTCAACAAAAGGCGGATTTCTCCATTAAAACCAGAGTTTCATGAGGTTTTCAGATTTCTTCTTCAAGTGAAAAGGCAGATTTCTTCCATAAGAAATATAAATTTCTTCATCAAACTCGGATTTTCATGTCAAAAGGGCAGGGTTAGCATCAAAAACCCGGTCTTTTTCATCAAAAAACAGAGATTTCCAGACTTTTTTTTTTCATTAAAACCAGAAATTTCAGAGATTTTTCAGACTTGTTTTTCACCTCAAAACAAAGATTTTCATAGAAAAAGGACCGGGTTAGCATAAAAAACCAGGGTTTTTGAGATTTTCAGTCATTTTCTTCATCAAAACCAGATCTTTCTTCACAAAAACCAGACCCACGAATCATCACAAGAGTCTGATTTCTGAGCAAAAAGGTCTGATTTCTATGTAAGCAGCTCAATTTTGACCAGGTGAAGGTCTAATTTATGTGTAAACAGGACATTTTTGACCAAGGACAACTCTGATTTTTGTGTAGGAACAGGTCATTTTTGTCCAAATTAAAGTCTGATTTTTGAGCAAACAGGTCTGATTTTTGAGTAAACAGGTCATTTTTGACCAAGGACAGCCCTGATTTCTGAGTAAACACGTCATTTTTGACCAAATTAAGGTCTTATTTCTGAAGGAGCAGCTTAATTTTGACCAAATTAAGGTCTGATTTCTATAGGAACAGGTCAGTTTGACCAAGGAAAAGCTCTGATTTTTGCATAAAGACCTCATTTTTTACCAAAGTAAAGTCGGATTTTTGGAGAAGCAAGTTAGGTTGACCAAAAGAAAATCAGTTTTCTTCTCAAAAGGATCAGGTTCCCATCAAATCAAACCAAGGGCCTATCAAATTAAGGTAGAACTCTTCACAAAAAGCAAAGCTTTTCATTGAAAAGAGGGCAGATTTGTTGGAAAAACCAGATTTCTGGAGGAATTGCTTGCAAATGCTAATGTTTTCTATCTTTCTTCACAAGTATATCAGAAATTGCATTGCATTTGAGGATCTTGTTCATCATGACTACTCGAAGTTTTCTTTATTTTGCAGGATTTGAGGAGAAGGATAAGTTCCACGAGGAAGATATTCAAGGATAATCCAAGGTGATCAAGGTGGATGCAAAGAGGAGTTCTAATGTCGGAGAAGGAGATTGCTTCCAACATCAAGAGGACTACACATGAATGCCAAGGGGAAGATGAAGGACTTCATTATTCAAGACATCACAGTGATCCAAAGAGGCTAGCATCAAGATCACCCACGGGAGAAGATGTATTTCCAATTCAGCATCAGGAATCCAAAGGAGATGCAACAAAAAGATAGAATTCCAAGTCCAAAGTGCACTTGAGACAAAAGGGCAGGATGATGTGGCATCTAATCACCATCAGCCAATCAAAGCATGCCAAGTGGCTACAAAAAGACAAAAAGAGGTGGCGCCCCAAGACATGTGTTAACTTCTCATTGGCCGAAGTGGTGGCAGTCTTATCTACTTTCTCATTAGGGTTTCTATTTGACCTAATTTTGGGCATTGATTTCTAGGAAATCAAATCTTGGCCCCTTTTGTAAGCCTATATAAAGGCCCATTAGCCTCATTTGTAAAATGGAGACACACAGATAAGAGAGACTCAGAGATAGGAGATTAGAGTAGGAGTAAAGTAGAAGCTTTTGAAGAGTTGGAGAAGACATTATGAAATTGTTGTAAAGATACTACCAAATCTAATATATTCTCATTGAAGTTTGATGAATTTGTGTCCCTTTTGGGATGTTAGCATGGTTTCATGATTCTTTCAAAGATGATTCAAGACGAACTTAGATAGATGTTAGTTGCAGTTCATTGATATGATAGATTTGTTTAGATATTTGATGAATCCCTTTATGTACATACTTTTTGCAATTTGTAGCTTGCAATTCACAATGCAAAGTTAGCCTGAACCTTCATGCACTCTAGTTCGATTGTGAATGTTCATCCAAGTTGTGCCAGCTGTGGGTATTTGGATGCATGTTTGTAGTTTGAAAATCATTCATTTCCCTTTGTAGATTGCATTAGCTTCGTGTAGTTGTTGTTCTCATGGCGAAGCGAAGCTTGGTTTAAAAGAGTTTGTCTATCAAAGCATCATTCATCATTTCATTGTCCTTAGATTAGATTTCCTTAACCCTTTTTTTCTTTTGCTTTTCGTTCAAGTTTGTTTGAGAATTCCATTCATTCACAAATCCAAGGAGTAAGGAGTAGATTTCATTCCTAAGAAAGGAGCAATTTCACGTAAGTCCCTTTGTGATTACCAGCAAAATCACATCATTTCACTGAGTCTATCCATGTGCCAGTCAAGACCTGGCTCAAAAGAAACCTTGGAGCACTCTTGTGTGATCACATAGTTTAGCACCCGAGAGGCTTTTTCTCAAGAGAGGATGGAATACCCAGTGTTTTATTCTAATATTGCTGCTGTCACAAAAACATCAACAATTACACTCTGTAATTCTAACATAAAATTGATAATGCAATTCCCAATTACCCACACAAAAAAAAAATTATTTACCCACAACTCCCTACAAATTTTAAGGTTCTAACCATTAAAGAATTCAACCCAAGATTAATTGCCTACTTGAACCCTTGCATAGCAATTGGAGTAGATAGATTTAAATTCACCACTCTCCTCTTCCTTTTGCTTGGATTGCTTTTAACCAGCAGCCAAACACCTAGCTAAAGTTTTACTCTCTTAGTCAATAGAAGTTTTTACAGCAGCTGATCCAATGGTTCAACAGAAGGTAAGTAGTTACAGCAGATGGTTTCCTAGAAAGTTACAGCCATGGTAAAACAAAAAAATTTCAGCAGATAGATGATGAAGAAAAAAGAAGCAGCAGAAAAACAGCCCCCTTCCTCCCAAATAAAAACTAGAATTTGATGAAGGAATGAGAATCCTTTTCTTTTTAGCTATTAGATGATAAGTTAGGTGCAATTTGATCTATCTACTTGATTCTATTCCTTAGATATAAATTCATTCATTTATGATGGTAGTAATGAGTTAAGGACATGCTCAGCTATTCAAAAATACAGTTTGTGGTTAATTTGCATTGATATGACTTGATATAATATGGTTGCTTATTGTTATATGATGAGGTAAAAATAAATTGTTAATTATATTGGATAGCCTCTTCTCTTAAGAACTTCCAGGAGGAAGTCCAAGCCTAGGGGGGAAGGATGTAGGGCCCCTCCTCGGTACTTGCTATTATGACGAGAAGTGATCTTACATTTTTGTTACTACAGTTCTGTGATGAGACATCTTATATGTGGTTCGGTGTTTTGATTAGACTATGCATATGGTTACACTTTTTCTAGCTTAGACCATATTTGATACATATTCTATAAATATGCTCGTGTACTTTTGTTGTTTTACATGATGCTCAGGTACTAGTATCTTATGTTAGTGGAATAGACTATGTATATGGTTACACTTTTTCTAGCTTAGACCATATTTGATACATATTCTATAAATATGAACTTTTGTTGTTTTACATGATGCTCAGGAACTAGTATCTTATGTTAGTGGACTAGACTATGTATATGGTTACACTTTTTCTAGCTTAGACCATGTTTGATACATATTCTATAAATATGCTCATGTACTTTTGTTGTTTTACATGATGCTCAGTATGATCTAGTCCACTAACATAAGATACTAGTCATCATCCTGAGCATCATGTAAAACAACAAAAGTACATGAACATATTTATAGAATATGTATCAAACATGGTCTAAGCTAGAAAAAGTATAACCATATACATAGTCTAATCAAAACATCGAAACCACATATAAGATGTCTCATTACAGAACTATAGTAGCATAAATGTAAGATCACTTTTCGTCATAATAGCGGGTACCGAGGAGGGGCCCTACAAAATGCCAAGGGCCACAAGTGCAAACCATTGCCAATTAACTGATTGATGAAATATGTGCCAAAACAATGTCAAATCTGAATATCAATCCTTCAATCTGCAAAATGCTTCAAACCATAGCTTATGTAATGCATTCCATTCCAAACCCTAGCTGATATGAAGCCATTATCTCCTCAAATACTTGCAAATAAGCTCAATGATGAATTCTAAGTGAATCCATCTCCCATAGTGAATTGGATTTTCGTCCAAATCATTTTCATCCAAGGGATTTCGTCCTTGGATACCACCGAAACTTCGTTACAGCCAAGAAAAACTCTCTAAAATGCCAAAGCCAAATGATCAATGTTATGAGAAATGATATCAATTCATGTCCTTTTATCCTCCTCAAGTTGGGCAACCCAATAAACCAATATTTTATTCATTTTCAAGTCCACCGACATAATAAAATATTCGTTTATTGATTTTCATTTAATTTATTTTCCTTATTTCTTCATGGACGGTAGCTAAGAGAGAGAATAATATTTTATTATTTTCTTTTTTCTTTATTTTCCTTTCTCTCTTGGGCAGCGATTTTATGGGAAAATAATATAAAATATATTAATAAAATATTATATTTCACTTTCACCTTCCGACTTGTCCATTTTCCATCATTAAGTCATTTTTCGTTTTTCCAATTTGGCCGCTCCAACACTTGGCTAAATATTTTATTATTTTTAGCTTATATAAAAATACCAGTTAGCAAAAAATATTACTTTATTTCAGATTGCAAAATTAGTTGAGCCATCATTCGTTTCTTCAAACCTCAACAACATTCGTTTTTCCCACCTAGCTCAAACAAGACATTCCCTTACCAAGTGAATTAGCCTACAGGAATGGTGAATAGGCTAATATCCAATATTGCTCAAAAAGGAGACATTACAGTCTGCCTAAGGCATGAAAGGAAATCAATGATAAAAATTGCGGCACAAGTTTTAATGGCTTGAACCCAACAAAACTCCGCCTAAAAACAATAGACAGACGGTCTTAAGTGTGGCACACAAATCCATTGGCAAAATCATGTAAAATTAGCACCAAAGGCGTTGTAAGGTGGCAAAGTATGCTTATATCCAAGTGCAGCAAAGAGACGCAAAAGTAGGTTAAAGTGGCAATGTTGCAAGTGATCCACACCACCAAGAAGAGTGTTAAAAGGACTGATATGAGGTGCAGTTCAGCATGGAAAAACTCAACAAATGGCAGGAAAAAAAGTGATTTAACACCAAGAGACACATTGCCACTAAAGTCATGTTTAAGCACTCTTTTAAAGTGGCATTACTATGTCAAACTTCAACCCAGCCTTGAAGGAGTTTCAAACAACAAATTAGGCACACTTTTAAGTGATTTTCACCATCATCAAAACCAAATTAAAAAGCATTAAAAGGCAGGCACACCCTTTGGGTGGCTTTGCTAGCAAAAATTTTGGCCAAATCTTCATAAAAAGTGTCAAAGAGCTTGTAAAACTACACTCAACATTAAAAAGTTTAAGTGTTGGTATTGAGGCGCACTTTTTGGCAACAAATGTAACGAAAAGTTCGTCCAAGCATACTTTTTGGCAACAAATGTAATAAAAATTTCCTCCAGGTGCACTTTCTGGCGACGAATGTAATGAAAAGTTCCTCTAGCACATTTTTGGCAACAAATGTAATAAAAAGTTCCTCCAATGCACTTTTTGGCAACAAATGTAATGAAAAGTTCCTCCAGGCACACTTTTTGGTGACAAACATAAAGTAAATCTCCTCCAGTGCACATTCCTTGTGGCTCTGCTACCTATTTTCTCCGATTCATCTTGTAACTTGTTGTACACAATCTGAAACATGATTGTGTTACAAGAAACTCCTTCGTTGTTACCAAATCAATCATTTGAGTGTCAACATCAACATTGAAAAAGGTCATTTCTTGACTAAATTGCAAATTGTGTTGTAGTCAAAAAGTTTTTTTTTTGGCAAAAGCAAATTGTTGTCAAAACCCAAAAAATGTGGAGTTGCCAAATGTTCGTAATTTGTCATCAATTTTAACTTTAAGTATTAATTATTTATTTGATAATTTATTATTGATTATTGGTTAGTAATTTTAATTAAAATTATTGTAAATATATATTAATTTTTAATTAATAATTTATTATTAATTAATTGTTAATATTTTCATTGTCAACATATTTTAATTTTAAATTATTAATTTTTTTAAATTATTTTTATTGTTAAAAACTTGTGCAAAATCAAATTTTTTGCTTCATTAAGGTATTTGTGAGAGTGGAAAATTTGTAGTCAAAAAAAGTCAAAAGGTCAAAATTTCTAAAAACAAAAAGTTTCTATTTTAAGAAAGTTTCTAAAAATATACGTCAATTTTAGGTTTCTACGTTTCTTGAGATACAGATGCTAGCAAAGTTTTCTTAAAATAGAAAGTTTCTAAAAATAGAATCTCTGATTCAGGAGTCCTGCCTGATTCTGATTAGCTGATATTGCTTCACGGTCAAAGTGGTCCAGACAATCAACAAAACGTCAAGTTTTATCTACTGGGTCAATTCTGCTTTTTCAGAAGGCGAAGCACAAATCATTAATGGAGAAAGTTCATCTGTCAGGTGTCAGATTCAAGTTTTCAGTGTTGTTCAGAGGATGTAGAACTATTGAACGATCAACGACCGACGAAGAATAGAGTACGAAGCATGATGAACCCAGAAAACAAAAAAGGGTTGAAAGAAGCCAAAATTTGCCTAACACTCAGTTTTTGAGGTGCCCCTGGAGGCCAGGGGCACCTAGAATTTTTTTCACGTTTTTCAGAAAACGTTAAAAAGGCCTCATCAACCCGCTCCTGGTGGTTAAAAATCAATCAGATTCAGTCAAAAGGTCCGTAAAAGCTCAGGATTTATCTCAGAAATGCTCAGGCTGTCCAGTCCACCCTTCATTCAGCATCAGTAGTCACCTGGACGGCCAAAAACAAAGATCAAACGGGACCTGCGACATGCAAAATGAAGAAATGAAGAAAAAGTTGAAAATCATCAAAAATAAACTAAGGCACAATTTCCTAGGCGCCCCTAGAAACTAGGGGCACCCAACATTAGCAGAGTTAGTTTATTTTTCATATTTTTCGAAAAATTACACCCAGAATTAGCAGAGTTAGTTTATTTTTCATATTTTCTGAAAGGCCAGATTCAAAGAAAATCAGTCTGATCCAGTTTTCGAGGTAGGCAGGGGGTGCAATCAATTCAGTTTTCATCAAGCTTGCCTGATTGCCTAACCATCATTCTTAGTTTTGCTCTGGCAAGCGAGATTCAGCATCCAAACAGAGGCCCACAGTCACTGGAACGCACACAAAAAACGAAAAGTGAGTGAAATTCAAAATCTCAAAAAATTGGCTAAGGCATGAGATCCTAGGTGCCCCTGTCCGGTCAGGGCGCCTGGGTTTTCCAGTGTTAGAAAATTTCTTGTCCCGACAATGCCTCCTTCAACCGTTTCCTGATCTTTGTCTAGCAACAATTTCCAAAAATCAAAATTGCAGTCAAACATCATCAGATCGTTAGTTCGAGGCTAGGGATCAAATCAGAATTGATAAAACTTCAAAATGCCATGATCATTCAATTTTTTCAGTCAACAGTGATAGTTTGTAATCTTGTTGAAATCGGAGGTAGGCCTCGCTGGAGTCAGAATGAGTGCAAAAGTTTCAAAACAAAGAAAAATTGGCCAACACTTTTGCAACTTCACATGTTTGATGACATCATCAAAGAAGCAGCTTTTTCATCATCCTCACACGTGAGCCTTAGGCATCTATAAAATAGGAATTCATCCTATGCGAGAATGTCAACTTGGATTTTTGCTCAAAATGTTACTATCTTCGCAAATAAGTTCAAGATTTGTGCTTTCACAAAGAAAGTTATTTTTTGTCCTAAGTTCTATAAAAAAAAAACAAACCTTTGGCCTCCTTTATTCATTATTTTTGCAAGTTGTATCCAAAGGAAGAACATCGTTTTCTTCTCATGAAGATTTGAGAACCCAAATGGAGTGTTTTTTCAGTGTTCTTCATGGTTTCGGGATTGGGAAGCACAGAGGCACGCTTTTTCAAGATCCATTTTTTCTAGGGCATCATTTTCCAGAAACAGAGCCAGAGCTTTTTCAGTTTTCATCGAAATGAATTCATCTGGAATCACGTCCTCTTGAAGATTGGAAAATTTTAGTTTTCCCAAAATCTTCTTTTTTGTTGCTTTTTCGGGAAACCCTATGCTTTTTCGAAATTTGACGATCTGGGTTGCTTCAGAATGAGATTGTCTACAAAACCCACGTGCCAACTTTTTCTCTTAAAATCTGTTTTTTAAAAATCCAAATATCTTGGAAAGTATCAGTATTCCTGGCAAGAAAGTGGTTACTAGCTTTTTGGAAGATATTATTTCCCAAAATATTAGTAGGTGATGTCACCGACGAAGTAGCGATGTAGAAAAGGATGGAACTCAAAAAATGGCAGTTAACTCGATGCTTTTCTAAGTTAAAGCTGTCGTTTTCATTCAAACTTATCCATCCTTTAAATAGAAAAGTCACTTTGTAATAGTTGGAGCTTTCTCTATCTTAAATCAAATCGTTTTAAAGCAGATGTTAGTTAGAATCGTTTTAAAGCAGAATAGAAATAAAGCTTGCAAATTGGCAAGTTAGTTAGCAAGGAGATTTTAGAGTTCCCTACTCCTTTGATTTGTGTATAAATAAGGGCAGCCTTGCCCATTGTTGGGTAACTGTAATTGTGATAGCAAAATTTGTTGAACTTATTCTTGCCTGCAAATTGTTATTCAAGTGCTTGTTCACCTTGTGTCATTAGTAATCCAGTGTTTGATCGCATATTGCATGCATGTCTGAAAGATCCCGAACCAATTCTGATCTGAAATTTTCTGATTTTTTGAAATCTGCTGATTTGTTTGTTTCAATTTTTGTCTTTGACCAGCGAAGTGTAAGTTGGTGTCTTTGAGTGCTGATTTGTTTGATGTTTGAGTTTAAATGATTGTTTGTTTGAGGACCAAATCATAAGGAAACCATAGAAACATGGAAGAAAACTATTGAATAATTAAAAGACAACACTTGCACATCAAAAGGACCCCTTTAAACTGATTATATCAAATCTGATTACAAATTCAGAGGTCTGATTTCCACTAAATCATACTATAACAGCAACCAAACGACCTCTATGAAATGCAATATTAAACTATTCCAATGACAATCACATACCCGAGAACCAACGCATAAATTATGGAACATGTAGTTGCTGAAACCCCAATTCCCAGCTCGGATTTGATTGAATATGACTCCTGTTTTGTACGGCCAGCTGGTATAGGTACTGAAATGAGGATATATGCTGATAAGTAGACCCAATCTGCAATTATACCCTGATAATCCACTGCTGCAATCACTCCAGCTGCAATTACAACCTGTAAATAAGTCCAATGACGCCCAAACGGAAACCCAGTGTAGATTTCCCTGTAATGTGAACTGGGTTGTCGTCCAATCCACTGTCCTCTAAGGGTTTTCGTCCTCAGAAGAGCTGCAACCTGCTGAAAACTCTATCCAGAGCTCCAAACCTGCACTTGTGTTTTAAGAAAATGATGATTGAATGCCCAAAAGAGAGACCCATTCATTGCTTTATAGATTCCATCTCCATTTTCCACTAAATACAATAAAATAATCCCACTAAAAGGGTATGCCCACCTTGAGGGTTACTTCCTCATGAAAAAGAAACACCATCTTTCAAAACAACATTATGGCTACTAGGATGGGGACCTCACTATTCTCCTTCTAATTCTCTGTTACTGTTCACTTTCACTATTCACATCAAGGCAAACCTTTAGTGTTTTCAATTCAACTCTTGAAATCATCATCTAACATCAAACTGAAGGTCTCGGAAGGTTCCCTGCAAAGCTCCAACACCCTCGGTCGGGTTCCCTAACCAACCTATTGACCTACGGGAACCCAATAGTAGGTCAACCTCTACTAAAGTCTGGGCGGTCTAAGGAAGGGACATTACAACCCTCCCTTCTCGGGATTGCTTGCCCTCAAGCAACTATAAAGTTGGATGCTGAAGTATCATCTCTCCTTCCCACGTGGCATCCTCCAACGGCAAATCCCTCCATCGCACCAAATACTCTCTGATCACTCGGCTACGCAACCTCTTCTCCCTCATGTCAAGAATCTCTGCAAGGATTAAAACTAATCGGCCCTCCTCATCTAATGGGGGGCAAAACAGGTGAAGAGATAACGTGTTGTCCCAAAGCCTTCTTCAAGCAAGATACATGAAATACATTATGTATTTTACTCTCGGGAGGTAGCTCAAGCTCATATGCGACCTCACCAATCATCCTCAATACTCTGTATGGACCATAAAACCGAGGCTTGAGCTTTTCTGCTCCACTCCTCTTGAGGGTACTCTGTCTATAGGGCTGTAGGCGCAAGTAAACCATATCTCCAACCTCAAAGGTCCTCTCAACTCGATGTCGATCAGCATACATCTTCTGCTGATTCTGTGCATACCGAATATTATCCTTAAGTACCTTAAGGATATCCTGATTGTCCTGTAACCAATCCCGAGCTCTAAGCGCTCTGCTATCGCCTAATGCCAAGTCCACAAATGAGAACGTATCATAACCATATAATGCTCGAAAGGGAGTCATACCGATCGACGTGTGATATGTGGTATTATAACAATGCTCGCCCAAATACAACCATCGCACCCAAGCCTTTTGCTGTCCTGAAATGTAGTTACGTAAGTAACCCTCAACCCACTTATTAACTACCTCCGTTTGTCCATCTGTCTGAAGGTGGTAACTAGTACTGGGTGTCAACTCGGTACCTGCTAATCGGAATAGCTCCTGCCAAAAGATGTTCATAAACCTGCTATCCCGATCACTGACAATGGTCCTGGGGAGTCCATGGAGTCTAAACACGTCACGGAAGAATACTTCTGCCACCTGAGATGTTGTAAAGTCGGTTGCAATAGGAAAGTGTGCAAACTTCGTCAACCTATCCACAACCACATAAATGCAATCCTTTCCTTGAACTCTCGGAAGCCCAGTAATGAAGTCCATCGATATACTTTCCCACTTCTGCTCTGGAATAGGCAATGGTTGCAGAAGACCCGCCGGAAAAGTATGCTCTGACTTGTTCTGCTGACAAGTCACACATTCACGTACATAGCGCAAGACATCATCTTTGAGGCCCTTCCATGAGAATCTTTCTCTCACCTGCCGATATGTCTTCAAATATCCAAGATGTCCTGCCATTGGTGTGTCATGGGTGGCTCGTAAAATCTTGTTCTTCAGTTTTGATCCAGGTACCAAATAAATCCTGTTCTTATAATAGATAACATCATCAATCACCGTGTATCTATCATCTTGAATCCTGCCATCCATAATCTCACATGCAAACTGATTCTTGGAATACTCAACAATTAGTTGAGACTTCCAATCTGCTGAAATCTCACTCAATGAGCAAAGTGCAGCCACTGTAGGTTTCCTAGAAAGTGCATCAGCAACAATATTCTTTTTCCCCTTGACATACTCAATGTCAAAATCATATGCCTATATCTTACTGACCCATTTCTGTTGGCGCTCATTAAGCTCTTTCTGCTCCAAGAAATCTTTCAAACTGTTGTGGTCAGTCCTCACCACAAACTTCCCACCCACCAAATATTGTCGAAACTTCGCCAAAGCATGCATAATGGCGAGCATTTCCTTGTCATAGGTGGAATACAATCTCTCATTATCCCTCAACTTCCTACTCTCGTAGGCAATGGGATGATGATTCTGCATAAGGACCGCTCCAATACCCTCTCCGGATGCATCACACTCTAACACAAAAGGCTGAGAGAAATCTGGAAGTGCCAAAACTGGACAAGTACTCATGACCTGCTTGAGCTTATCAAATACAACCTGTACCACCTCTGTCCATATGAATGCACCCTTTCGTGTGAGATCTGTCAAAGGGACCGCAAGTTGTGAATACCCCTTCACAAATCTCCTGTAATAACCACATAGGCCTAAGAAACCCCTCAACTCTGAAATGTTCCTAGGTGGTGGCCAATCAAGGATGGACTGAATCTTTTCCTAATGTACCTTGACCCCATCACTACCAATCACATGCCCCAAGTACAAGATCTCTGTAAGTCCAAATTCACATTTGGACATCTTGGCAAATAGAGATTGGGCTTCCATAATGCCAAGAACCTCATCTAGATGCCTCATGTGCTCCTCCCAATTCCTGCTGTAAATCAATATATCATTGAAGAACACAAGTACATACTTACATAGCTGCTTATTATATATATGGTTCATGCATGATTGGAAAGTAGCAAGTGCGTTAGTAAGGCCAAAAGGCATCACCAAGAACTCATAGTGCCCATAATGACATCTGAATGTTGTCTTATGTATGTCCTCACGCACTCGAATCTGATGGTACCCTGATCGAAGGTCAATCTTTGAGAAATACACCGCACCATGAAGCTCATCCAATAACTCATCTATGCGCGGAATAGGATATTTGTTCTTGATTGTTTTCTTGTTTAATGCACGGTAATCAATGCACATACGCATAGTGCCATCCTTCTTTTTCACTAACACCACAGAAGAAGCAAAGGGGCTAGAACTAGGTCTGATGTGCCCCATATCCAGCAGCTCATGGATGGTCTTCTCTATTTCATCCTTAAATCTCTTAGGATGACGATAAGGAGTGGTAATCACAGGCTTGGCGCCCTCCTCTAACTCTATCACGTGCTCAAATCCATGGTCAGGAGGTCTACCAGAAGGAATATCACCAAATACTACTCCATGTTTGTCCAATACTGTCTGGACATCAATGTGGAATGGCTGGTCATCCTGTGAAGAAGGTGACTTGGATGAAATAAAATACTGTGCTGCCCACGCCACATCTCCATGCCTGAAAATGGATTCCATCCTACGTGCTGAAACCACCATGGGTCCACCATCAGAAAGAGCCTTTAGCACAATCTTCTTACCCCCAACTATAAACTCCAGCTCCCTCCTCTGGAAATCCTGTATATACCTGCCAAGTGATTGCAACCATTGGACACCTAGCACTGCATCAATGTCACCCAAACCCACAACATAAAAATCATCGGTCAAGGTATAATCTCCCAATTGTATACTAATCTGTGGAACTACCCTGGTACACTGCATAGAAAATCCATCTGCTACTGTCACACTGAAACCAAGAAAATCCTTTGCCTGCAATTCTCGATTAGCAACCAGTCCCTCATCAATAAAGTTGTGCGTGGCACCACTGTCAACAAGGCAAGTCACACGTTGTCCATTAATCACTCCCTTTAAGCGAAAGGGATGGTATCTGGGGACTCCTGAAAGGGTGGCAATGACAGGATTGGGTGCATCTGATGAGTCACCCACTCCAAGCTCCACCTGTGGGGCCTCTTGTTCGTCCACACCATCGCTGCCCTCTAAATCAGTATCCTGTATATGCTCATCCTCCACATCAGATACAATCTCAATGAGATGCACTTTGCCCTTCCCAAGGCATCAGTGTCCAAGCACCCAAGGTTCCTTACATGTGAAACATAGCTTCTTCCTCCTTAACTCATTACGTGTCTCCTGGTCCATCCTGGGGGGAGGTGGTGCACTCCTATGCTGTGTCGAAGATCTCTGAAAAGGCTTGGAACCTTTGGAGAACTTCTTATTCTGTTGATAAGAAGTAGGAGGTGGTGAAGTATCAAGGTCTAGTGCAATCTGAATAGCCTCATGTAAAGTCTTAGACTTAAGAGCCTTGACCAAACCCCGTAATCTGTCATGTAATCCTTCTATGAAGAGCATCACTACACGTCTTTCTGGCATCTCAGGAACCATAACAGCAATGCGTTGAAACTCATTAATGTAAGTTTCAACATGTCCAGTCTGTCGCAATAGTGCTAAATCCCTGTAGTACAACTCAACATCCTTACGGTCAAATCTGGCAATCAGCCGCTCAGAGAACTCCCTGTAAGAATGAATAAGTCTATGGTTTTGGGAAATCAAACCATGATGCCACCACTCATAAGCTATACCCTCCAAATGTAGTACTGCAAACTGAATGGCCTCGTCCTCAGGCATCGGCTTAAGTGAAAGGTAGATGTCAAGCTTGTGCACCCAAGCTCGGGCGGTGATCTTCTCACTACCATCGAAGGAAGATATAGTGAGCTTGCTAGTAGCTCGATGGAGGTCACTATTTTGCTGTTGCCCCCTACCACCACGGTTTCTCATGCTATCTCTTCGCTGGGAACAAAACTAATGTAAAGGGAAGGCCTCTCTAACATGCGCTGGAAGACGTGTCCACTCATCACTTGCTGCCATAACAGTATCCTGGAACTCCACACCCTCAAGCAAGTCAACTGGGGGTGGCTCATCTCTAGGAGGAAAATGCGGCTGCATGGGCCTATCAGCTGTGCGTGAATGATTCCTGTCACGGCTAGGAGAACCAAGAACACTATCCATTGATGAGGGAGCCCTACTACTCCCACGGCTGTCTGCAACTGAAATAGACCTGTCAACCCTATCACGTCTGTCGTGTCTGCCATGTCTATCCCTACGCTGACCCATATCCATTCTGTCAAGGGTATTCTGAAGTGTGTCTAATGCCTATACAATCCTTGGTTGTGTATTAACAAGAGTTCTGAATACCTCACGGTCACGGTCAATATCCTCCTGCGGATTCTGTCTTTCCCTTTGGCGAGGACTTCAAATGCCCTCATGGCTATCCCCCATAGCTGTACCCTGAATACTAGTGTCAACCCCTAATTGTATATGTGTTCTTCTACGAGTATAATACCTGTGTGGACCAACCTCTCTAGGATGCATAGAGCTGAACAAAACACCCTCAGGCTGGCAAGATCATGGCTCTGATACCACTGAAAGATCCCGAACCAATTCTGATCTGAAATTTTCTGATTTTTTGGAATCTGCTGATTTGTTTGTTTCAATTTTTGTCTTTGACCAGCGAAGTGTAAATTGGTGTCTTTGCTTGAGTGCTGATTTGTTTGATGTTTGAGTTTAAATGATTGTTTGTTTGAGGACCAAATCATAAGGAAACCATAGAAACATGGAAGAGAACTATTGAATAATTAAAAGACAACACTTGCACATCAAAGGGACCCCTTTAAACTGATTATATCAAATCTGATTACAAATTCAAAGGTCTAATTTCCACTAAATCAGACTATAACAGCAACCAAAAGACCTCTATGAAATGCAATATTAAACTATTCCAATGACAATCACATACCCGGGAACCAACGCATAAATTATGGAACATGTAGTTGCTGAAACCCCAATTCCCAGCTCGGATTTGATTGAATATGACTCCTGTTTTGTACGGCCAGCTGGTATAGGTACTGAAATGAGGATATATGCTGATAAGTAGACCCAATCTGCAATTATACCCTGATAATCCACTGTTGCAATCACTCCAGCTGCAATTACAACCTGTAAATAAGTCCAATGACGCCCAAACGGAAACCCAGTGTAGATTTCCCTGTAATGTGAACTGGGTTGTTGTCCAATCCACTGTCCTCTAAGGGTTTTCGTCCTCAGAAGAGCTGCAACCTACTGAAAACTCTATCCAGAGCTCCAAACCTGCACTTGTGTTTTAAGAAAATGATGATTGAATGCCTAAAAGAGAGCCCCATTCATTGCTTTATAGGTTCCATCTCCATTTTCCACTAAATACAATAAAATAATCCCACTAAAAGGGTATGCCCACCTTGAGGGTTACTTCCTCATGAAAAAGAAACACCATCTTTCAAAACAACATTATGGCTACTAGGATGGGGACCTTCTCACTATTCTCCTTCTAATTCTCTGTTACTGTTCACTTTCACTATCCACATCAAGGCAAACCTTTAGTGTTTTCAATTCAACTCTTGAAATCATCATCTAACATCAAACTGAAGGTCTCGGAAGGTTCCCTGCAAAGCTCCAACACCCTCGGTCAGGTTCCCTAACCAACCTATTGACCTACGGGAACCCAATAGTAGGTCAACCTCTGCTGAAGTCTAGGCGGTCTAAGGAAGGGACATTACAATGTCTTTGCTACAATACTATTGTCCTAGAGTTGTAATAGTTTTTGATATTGAGAAAGGAAATCTCACGCCTTCCATTGCTCTGATTCTCTGTCTCATGTTCATTTAGTTTATCGTCATATGTGTTGTTTGCATATTCTTACTTTCATTTTTCATCCTAAAAGTACAATGAGTCTTCGGGTGCAATCTAGAATAAGTTTATTTGAGCTTTTGTGTTAACAAATCATTCCCTGTTTACTTTTGATTCCTAAGCTCTGAATTTACTTGAGTTGTCAAAAGCGTCATTTAGTTTAGGCCTAGTTGTAGTTAGAAGTTGAATAAGAAAAACCTATGTTGCAGCGATAGAGTTTTATAACCTTGTGCTCACAGTTGAGAATCAAAAAGATAGGCAATTTAGTTAATTTATCTTTAAAGCAATCATCAGCAAAGAGGGAAACTTCCCCTCCTAATTCAAAGAGCAGTTTATCTGTGCATAGTTGTTTGTTTCCAACTCGCATTCCAGAGGTGCGAATTGAAACGCCAACAAAACTCAAATTAAAAAAATATATTTTTTAATGATGTTAATTATTAATAATTATTATTAAAAATTCATTATTAGTTATTATTAATAATTGTTATTAAAAATTTAACGAGTTAAAATTTTAAAAAAGAAAAATTAGAAATTAAAAAAAAAGGTGGTGGCAGCTTTGTAAAGAGTTCGTTCCTTTTACTTATGAAAAGAATGCAGAGGTTAAAAGGGACCAAAAAATGATATTTTTCCAACAACAAAGTCTAATAGAGAAAGCACAAAAACAAGGCAGCGTCTATCCAACATTCAGAATGCACCATGGCCATAGACGTTGCCATTCCATCATGCCATACATAACTCCCTTGACTGTCCATCTATCTTTCACTTTACATCATGATTTATTTCATCTTTTTCACTGCTTTTTGTTACGCTGTTTTTATCTGATTTGGCTTTTTGTTTCGCTGTTTTTTTCTGATTTATTTTTAGAAAGAGAACGTTTCCCAAAATTTTACAGTGTAGATTTTTATTCAAAAGCCTAGTTTTTTTTTGCTCCATTTTTGCTCTGTAGACGCTGCCATGATTTTTGCTCTATAGATGCTGCCAGAGAAAGAAATATTTTTATATCTCTTTTTTCTTACAGCAAAAACTACAGGCCGCTGGTAGAAGCATGGAGAGAAGTCATTCATGATGAATATACAGCTCTGTATTTGGCTCGCTCACCTGGTCCAGCAATATATACAAAAATTTCCAATGAGAGACAACATGAAACAGCTTCAGATTTAGAATTGATGGATCCCCACATTGTACAGGCAGTTGATAGGCTTCTTGATGTATTTGGTCAACATTAGACAAGAGCATTAGGTAGCAAGAGAACATGTGCTCAAATATTTGAGGGCACAATGGAGTATGGTTTAAGCTACCATGGAGATGGTGAAGTTGCGGGGCTATTTAGACTCAGATTGGGCAAGCAGTGCAATAGATAGGAAGAGCACCTAAGGGTGTTGCTTTAGCTTGGGTTCAGCAATGATATCCTTGTTCAGCAGAAAGCAAACTTCTGTGGCACTTAACTCAACGGAGGTAGAATACATGGCAGCCAGTACTGCCAGTTGTGAGGCCATTTGGCTTCACAAGTTACTTGCATGTTTCTTTGATTAGCAGTAGAGATCAGATATCACTTCATTCGAGACAAGATTCAAGAGGGAGCAATTAAGCTTCAGTATATTTCCACAGATTAGCAAATGCCAAGTAGTTGATATTCTGACCAAGTCCTTAGCAAAAGGGAAGTTTGAAGCATTCAAAGACAAACTTGGATTGGTGCAATTATTCCTTCCTCACTAAGAGGGTGTGTTGAGTTTTTTAGCTCAGAGAGGAACTTCCGCACAAGTTCAATGTGAACTTGCTATAAGTGGTTCGAGTTATTCTATTTTGCATTGTATTTCATGACAGGTCCAAGCATATATAGATCAGATATCACTTCATTCGAGACAAGATTCAGAAGGGAGCAATTAAGCTTCAGTATATTTCCACAGATTAGCAAGTGCCAAGTAGTTGATATTCTGACCAAGCCCTTAGCAAAGGGGAAGTTTGAAGCATTCAAAGACAAACTTGGATTGGTGCAAAATTCCTTCCTCACTAAGAGGGTGTGTTGAGTTTTTTAGCTCAGAGAGGAACTTCCGCACAAGTTCAATGTGAACGTGCTATAAGTGGTTCGAGTTATTCTATTTTGCATTTCACTTAAGGGGAAAAGTGAAAGTCTTTTATTTAGCTAGTTAAGTCTAATAAAGTGTAGATATGCATTAATGGTTTAGACTTATTTTCCAACTCATCTCCTGCAAGAGATAAGGAGCTTTTCGAGGATTACATTTTTAGCTAAGTAGTATAAAGATAGTCATGAGATAGAAGAAAAATATATATAACACAGTGTTAAAAATACAATGCAGCTGTCTTCGGAACAGTTTGTAGAGGTTTCCTTGTAAATTTTTCGAAGGAATGAAAAACTGATTTGAAGGTGTAATTATCTGTGTATTTGTTTTATGCTTTCGCTGTTTGAAATTTTAATTGTTGTGCAATTGATGCAATGTTAAAGAATTAATTATTGCTTCGAAGACATTAGGACAGCAGTCCCCTTTGTATTTTCTTCAAAAGCATGCTATTACAAGTGCAGAACAGCTTTTACAAGCATCCCAAATTCAACAGAGGTTGCATGCTAAGTCAATGGAGCTAATGCAACATATTTTGGACTGATGCAGTTGTGAACAGTAGATCTTGTGTCAACAGGTATTGTCCTCCATTCTGCACAGCTGAAGAGGAGCTACAGACATGTTCATTTCAGGAATGTATGCAGGTATGATTGTAAGCCCAGTGAGGCAATGTAACTTGTACAACAACAGATTAGTGACATGAGAAGCTGAGCTCACTCTTCCTGGAGTTTTCTATCTACTTGTGGGTTTCTCCAGAGTGCAAAATTGTGCTGCATGTCTTACATGAGTATGACGCAAGTCCTTTCCACATTTGAGATGTTTCTATTTAATTCTTTAATGTATATGTCATAGGCAGCTATTATAGGTGGTTAAATGTACATAGAGGTAGTGGGAAGCACCTCATTTTAAATCCATATGTTGTATACCAGAGTGTGGCATAGCTTCCCCCGAGTTTATGGATCAATGCAAGTATATATAAGTGCCAATTCATCAATAGTGAAAGATCTAAAAAAAAGAACATGATGATGTTCTAACCTGTGCAATAAGGCTCCGAAGATGTTTCTCCCAAATTTCTTTTCCTTGAGCAGTCCATGCAGCCACGTTCCCTCTTGTATCAGTTGTGACCATTTCAATTTTGCCATCATCATTAATATCAGCAGCTAAAACATGTCCTTGAATCTCACCCATTTGTAGGGGAAAGTTTTCCCTATTCTTTCCTGCATACCAAAACCAAGAATCAAATGTAACCATACACATCATAAGAATCTGAAAAATAGTGATGCTTCTAACAACATTATTACTGGAAAGTTGGGTGTAGAGATGAGGGACCCTAACCTACACACACACAACGGATCTGGAAGCAATGAGCATAGATAGATAGAAGCAGCAATTTCTAGTATTATAAAAAGATATGAAAAGGATATTGATGGATTGAAACGATATAAGAGCAATTGGTGTGAGCTGAATGTATAATTTATGAGAATCAGTTAGAGCTGAATGCATTACGTCAATAAATTTCAAACCTACATTATCAACAATTAAGCTTATGAAACTCAAGAATCCCATCAAAGGTATGTTACTTTGAGCTTAGATGAAACCAGTAAGTTCCTTGATGACAATGACAATCATCGCATTTTATTTATGCAGTCTACCACACTCGTCAGAAGGAATGTTCAAGAGCAATTGGATGACCTCCTCAGATTGAGTGAAATATCCACAACACAGTTGTCGATAAATTATGCAATAGAGCTAATGGAAGAAGCAGTTACTTTGCAAACATTGTACCTCCTGATACAAAGGCTGTTGAATACATTAGTGAGATGGTTGGCAGTAATAGACTTATTCAGGCATTTAAAATCAAAAGACCATGTAGAGGAGACTTCTTGACGTCCCCCGAATTTAATTTTTTAATCATTTTTTTTTAATCATCAAAAATAAAAACCTAACTTTATCATATGCATTTTTAACATTTCATTTCAAGTTTTGTGGCTTGTGCATATCGGATATCCTGGACTCTTGAGTCTTTGTCGATGAGACTAGACAATGAGACATGTATGCAAAATGTGGAAGCATAGACAACTTACAAGGCACGTTGCGAAGTGTGAACTGTTTGACAGAATGCCTCAATCGGAATGTTTGACAGAAATTAGAATGCATTTCAACTTTCAAGTGAGCTTAACACTTGTTTGCATAAAGCCTCTCAAGCAAAACATTTCAGAAAATTTGATATGTCAAGACTCAATTTCTATGCATCAGCTTAACCACAAAAGTGCCTCTACAACACAAATAGGTCAAAATCTTGTAAGAAACTTGTATGGGAGACATATTTCTCTGAGGCATTCTGTCAAACAGTTCACGTGCCTTGTCTATGCATCTATAGTTATACATCTTTTTTATAACTAATTTTTCAAGTATTATATGTATTTCAGCGCACCGCTCCCCCGCCACCCCCCCGCCGCCGTCCCCAAATTTAGGCCCCCCGCCCCCCCCCCCCCCCCCCCCCCGGTCCCGGAAACGCGTCCCCCCCCGTCCCCGTCCCCGAACTTCGTGGAACTATGTTGCAGATGTGTCAGACTTATACAGAGAGCAACAGAGTACAAAGAAAGCAAGATACCCATAATTTTTATAAGCACATTGACGTACAATACCAGAGCATCATCAGAAGGTATGTAAAGAAAACACAATTGATCATATATAAAGTTAAACACTTTTGTTAGATGAATGGAAATGCACTTTGTTAAGAGAATAAATAATTTTATAATCATCAATTAATGAACCTTGTATTATGATTATGGAAATGTTGAATTCCTGATCCAAACTAAGCTCCTAGAGCTAAAACAATACAAGGATACACAAAGTCAAAGTCGCATGAGAGGATCTGGGGGTATTTTTTGTTTATAATTTCTTATTCTTATACTTGCTAACAATAGGATAATGGTGTAAAAGGAGATCTTGACAATTGTGTAATACGGTAAAATGCATATTTTTTATTATAATTTCTCATGGTATACCTAGAAAGAATAGTGTAATGGTAAGGAAGAGGATCCAAGCAATATGAGGAGATAGTAAATTCTCAAATTAAGGAATATATTTAAGAGCATAAACTTATTGTAAATATGTTTTACTTGGTAATATATCTACTGTGGTATGCACCTTACTTTGCTCCAAAATTTGGGAGTTCAAAAGTCCTTTTGCTAGCATGTAGGATCAACAGAACAATACACATATATGAAATCGTGTTGGCATTTTGCTTCCTACCAAAATTTTTCTCAAACATTTTCTAGATCGAAGCACTTTGGCCCGAAATTCTTGGAAGTAATGTCATCAACCTATCCACATACTTTGAGAAAGATCATGGCACATCACTGACAAAATCAATTGGATGATGAGGATGCCGAGACCACCGCTATGTTTGAGGATGAGAATAAAACTATTGAGCTGTCCAACAACACTACGCATGACAAAGAAGATAAATATCTTGTCAACAACAATGTGGTGTTACCATAGTTTGAAAACTTGCAACTCGACAAAACTCAGCATACTCAATTTTGACTTGGACTTGACAACTCAGCAAAACTCGGCATACCCAATTTTGACATGGTCTCGAAATCTCGGCAAATTACAAACTAATATTTAAATTCATTAACTCGCCAAAACATGGCTACGGGAGTTAATAAGCAGTTTTCTCATTTTCTATTTCAACTCACAAGTACCCAGTGAGTTTCTATACTATGGGCGTTACCAATGTAGGAGTTGAGAAACAACTTTGTTATCAAGTACCACCTGAGACATCACACCATTCGTTAAAGTTGAACTTTAAAGTAAAGCTAAACATTGATTTACCAGTTAGAAATTTGCTCACTTGGATAGTTAAAAAAAGGGATTCAGTTCAAGGAGCAATTGAAGGAAAAATTCAATAAGCTTGAAGAAAGCACTAGTAGTTGATAACCACCAACAAGAGGCTTGTGGAAGCTAAATTGTTACCTTAGTTTATGTAAATGCAAAACAACTACTACAGATGCATTACTATATATGTGAGTTTCAAGAGATCACATCAATGTCAAATCAAGTAGCAAAGTATGTAAAATGCTAGTATGCATATTGACATGACCGAACAACTCAAATGTATGGTTCTAAAGTTATGTTAAACTTTTGATTGAATCTTGTAATGTAGGCGGGTCAAAAGCTTTAACCCGTCCCCGGAGTGGTTTAGTCAGTCCTTCAATAAACAAGACAATAAGTCTTCTCTTTGAAATATCTGGAACCATCACGGAGAGTCTTTGGAAAACAGCTATGTAAGCATCAACTGACCCATGTTAACTCAACTATGCAAACTCTCTGAATTGTAGTTTTGGGTCGTTCTTGTCAAATCTCTCGATGAGTCTTCTAGTGAGCTCATCATAAGTGTCAACAAGATTGTGACCTTGAGTCACCAATCCATGGTACTACCATTCATGAGCGGCTCCTAAGTGAAGAGTGGCAAATTCAATGGCTTCTTCTTCCAACATAGTCTTCAAAGATAGATAGGTATCCAACTTCTGGACCCATGCACATGTTGTACACTTGTCATTCCTATCAAATGAAGAAAGTGTTACTTTTCCCAGGGCATGTTAATAATCTTTCTAATATGCTTGGCCTCGACTCTCCTGTCTACCTCCGCCTCTTTTCTTCTTTTGGTTCATGAACTGGTCAAGAGGTAGTATATCTCGAATCTCATTTAGAAGAGTCTTGTATTCAGCATAACTTGTCACAACTTCTTCTGCCATGGGGACTTGATTTTCTGGTTCAAGTGATGCCTCTTCCCTACGTGTGAATGTAGGTTGGAAGGGTTTGGCAGCATAACCAACAACAATTCTAGTAGAACAATGGTTATTGTCTCGATGATTATTACCATTCGAAGTGCTTGCTTCTCCATTCTGATTTTGTGGCACATTTGTATTTTGATTCATCTTGTGGAGAAGTTGGACCATCATAGCTAACATGACATCAAACTTTCTTTACGTGCATTTGTGCCTTTATCTTTTTCTGTCATACTTTCTGATGCAACTTATGTGACAACTGCGGGAATCTGACGTGTAGCTACAACTTCTGAAAATGTTCGCTCTTCTGGATGTTTTCAAAACTGATATTGTTTTCTCTGTTCTCTTTCGTAATATCTTTTTTCTCTATCATTGTCATGCATAAAAAATAGGTTGCATGAAAACATCAGATTCACAGGCTGGCAAGATAACCAACTCTAATACCACTGTAATGACCACCCCAATTTTTTTTATTTTTACCAATTAAAGAAATGCGACAATGCAATGTCCTTATCACTTTCTGATCACCCAAATCCCATAATGGGCAAAGTGAGAGCATACAATGCTTAGGACCACTCCTAGCTATCAAAAAAAGAATGCAGCTACGTGAAGTAACATAACCAACCAAAGCACACAAGGCGGCAGAGCCAACCAAGTCCACACTTCTTCAATAGAGTGTGCTTGATGCAAAGAAACTAAAATTAAAGCACAAGGCGACAATGCCGATCAATTCTACACTTCTTTAGCGGAGTATGCTTGATGCAAAACAGAGAATAATGCACACAAGGCGGTTGATGTTGAAGGCAAAAGACAACTAAGAGGGAGGGTGAATCAATTGTATCAAAAACCTTAAATTCTCTTAAACAAAATCACATTTACATTCACTTATTTTAACCCCTTAATCTATTATGAAGATTAAACATGAAGTGCAAAATCAAAACTTAAACACATCAACACCATACACACATGAACACCAGATTTTTACATGGAAAACCCTAAAAGGGAAAAACCATGGTGAGTGTTAGCTCACAATATAATGTAGTAACAATACCGAATAACAAAAAAGGCTCACTGCCAAAGGGCCCACTAACCAGGGCTCACTACCCGAAAGAATGCTCACTGCAAAAAGGCTCACTGCCAAAGGTGTGTGGCTTACTGCCATGAACTGATATGATAGCAGCTAGCACACGCCTAAGTTCAGTTCCAATGAAGCGCAATACATATCACTTTTGCTGCCTCACAACACAAATACTTTCATCTTCGCATCACACTCACTACACACGGATTTATTATATTTATTTATACCAATCATCAACCTTGGAACATACATCAAGGTCGGTAATACAATCTACAACCTTTGGAACAGTATCCAAGGTCGGCAAACATACATAATTCAAATTAGGTCTGGACATAAACAAACTTGCGGAGCAAACGAATGAAGGTAGAACACTTCACGGCTTAACTCAAACCCAAATACATCTTCACATGCTTCTACAATCCACGAAACACATCCACAAAGAATGTTAGCACCCAAGTCAGCCTAACTTGTGCAAACACCAAGAATACTTAGGCACACGCTTCCAAGAACTCAATCATAGCTTGCATACCAAGCACAAGCCTTTAACACAATCTGGAGACATCCACGAACAACATAAAATCACTTGGGAGCCAACAAATCCAGCTACAACAAGTTTCACTTGAAGACAACAAATCTCACTTGAGACAACTTACAAACAACACTGCTAAGCTCTGCTACTCAATAACTTGCTTTCCGGAGCACCAAATCACAAATCCTTAGGAATGAAGATAGCTAAGGACCATATAAACATATGTCCAAAACCGCAAGACCAAAAACCAAACCACGGAGGAATGCAAAACAAAATACTTTCTCCCTGTCACACTACAGATGCTGCCAGGCACAGTCTTCAAATTGGTGAATATAACTTCTACTGCACAATGATCCGAACCACCAGATTTTGGATTTAGCATCTTCAAACACTTCTCTAAAACATTTCCAAATCTCACACTTCGGTCTTCAACACAGAAGAAATGCGGAGCAAAAACTTATGCAGTATCCTACAAGCCAGAATACTCTGCAACACACTATTTCCACTTGGAAGGCAAATTTTCTCAAAAGAACTTGGAAACTCAACAACATGAACAATATGCTAGCATTATCAGCACTTCTTCAAGTCATTCAAATTGCCTTAACATGACAACTCAATCAAGCAACAATCACTCAATATCAGAAGACACGGTTGACACCAATGACAACACCGGTTAGCACATACTTGCAACAATCTCCCCCTTTGTCATTGATGTCAACATATGATGTGAAAAACCATCATGACAAAATTTTGCACTAATCTCATTCTCCCCCTTTCTTTTATACATCTTACTCTCTCTTTTGTTTTTCACATGAACTCTCTCCCCCTTTGACATCAATGGCAAAATGTGACACACCTTCAAGCTTTCTCCCCCTAAATATGATACTACACATACTTGCATTGTCCTTAGCTACTTTGAATACTTCCTTCTGACTGCAGCACTCTTCTTAGGCTGCTACCTGCTCCCCCTGAGAGGTAGCCTCCACAATCAGTTCCTGGAGGAAACATCTGTACCAAATACTGGCACAGGCTCATCCTTGACTTCATTGACACCCTTGTTGATCTATGTCTTGTTCATCTCCTTCTTGGTTTCTACCAGATCATCCTTTTGCACTGGTTTCTTCTTTTCTACTGGGTTATCCTTCTTCATGTTCTTACTTCTGCAGAACTTTGCAATATGTCCAAGCCTATTGCAATCATAGCACATAGTATTTCTTTGACCGTTGTTCCTTCCATTCATTCTGGACCTGCATTGGTTAGCCTTGTGTCCAAATCTATTGCATGTAAAGCAACTGTCATTGAAAGATTGAGCATTCCTTCCATCACTATAGTCATTCCTTATCTGACTTCTACATTCACTAGCTCTATGACCAACTATATTGCATGTAAAGCACTGACCGAAGAAAGATGGAACATTTTGATTCACTCTGCTCCCACAATGAGTAGCCTTATGACCAAATTTATTGCATGAATGACAATAACCATTTAAAGATGGATACCTTTGAGCATTTGGTTGCCTGACCGGTGGTCTTCTTGGTCCATTCCTTTGATTCTGGATCTGCTTCCCTTTGTCCTTGTTCTCAGCTTTCACTGATTTGGAACTTTCACCTTTCTCAAATCTCAATCCTTCTTTGTCATCAAGGTTTCTAGCAATCATCTCATCAAGTTTTGCAGAACTTATCTTGAACTTTTCTTCATAGCTCTTTGCCTTCTCCAAGTCTTTTCAGGTTCACTTCTTGCTCAAGCTTTGTATAATCTTCAGTTTTATCTCTCAAACATTCCAAAATTCTTGTTTTTTCTTCAACTTTCACTTTTAGATCAATCATGGATTCATTTGCTAACCTCAATTTTTCACTGTCCTCTTTATGTCTTTGTTTAAGCTTCTTGACTTGCTCTCTTAAATTTCTAATGCATTCATTTGCTTCTTTGATATTCTCCTTCAAATCTATGTTTTATTCTTCAGATCTTTCTAGGTCTTCAAGAGCAACTTTGAGTTCTTCAATGTCAGCAAACATGCACTCTTCTTCTAAAGATTTGATATCATAGTAAGTCTCAGTCACTGTTTTAGGTTCAACTTTAGAAATCAAACACAGATTTATTTGTTCTTCAGCATCTCTGCATCCTGTCAATGTGCCTCTGTGTTTACCACTAATGATCTAGTCTTCAGTGTGATGCCTTTGCATGTACTTGGACGTTTCAGCGATTCTTTCCAGAGCTTCTTGTTCTTCAATCTGCACTTTAGTTTCTTCTTCTTCTTTGTTCTGTAATCTGCATTCTCTTTTTCTCTGCAAAAGAACCCATCTAAGCCTAATACATATTCATTGACTTCTAAATACTTTTGTATGTCTTCATTAACTTTGACATTAGTACTTTCCACAATCTTCCCTAGCCTTTTGTTATAGCATTGGTAAGCTTTGCTCTTAGTTGAATACCCAAGAAATACACCTTAATCATAATTTGCATCATCCTTACCTATTTCTTCCCTTCTTCTAATATAACATTTGCTTCTAAAAATTTTGAAACATTTAGCAGTGGGAGTTCTTCCATACCATAGCTTATAGGGAGTCCTTGCATCATTTGATTTTACTTGTACTCTGTTTTGTATGTAGACAACAGTATGAATTGCTTCTCTCCAAAATACTTCCAGTGGATTTGCTTCCTTTATCATTGTCCTTGCAGCTTCTTGAACAGTCTTGTTTTTCATTTCAATTACTCCATTCTTCTATAGAGTTCTAGGATCAAATAACAGTCTGTTTATCCCATGATTCTCATAGAACACATTAAACTCATTAGAAGTAAACTCTCCTCCTCTATCAGTCTTCAAACATTTGATCTTCATATCCATTTTATTTTCAATCATTGCTTTAAATGCCTTGAACTTGTCTAGGATTTAAATGCCTTAAACTTGTCTAGGACTTCAGATTTTTCTCTAACAAAAGTAACCCAAGTCATCCTTGAATAATCATCAATGAATAACATAAAGTACTTGTCATCATGAAAACTTCTTACTCTTGTAGGACCACAAAGGTTTGTATGAACCAAGTCCAACAATCCGGTAGAAGATTTTTCTTCATCTTGTAAACTTCCTCTTGCTTGCATTCCACCTTGACACTCCTTGCAAATGATACTGTTAGGTTTGGTAATCTCTGGTAGATCTTTCACAGCTTGAGAAGAACTTGTCCTTACCATATTATCAAGATTGATGTGACACAATCTCCTATGCCAAAGCCAACTCTCACTGATCTGAGTCATAGAGCAATAACTATCACCTTCTCTAAGATAGTAAAGGTTTCCTTTTGTCCTCTTTCCAGCAGCTATAACAATTCCGAACTTCTCTTTGATCTCAAAACTATCATCCTGAAATATAATAGTGTATCCTCTGCAACACAATTGTCCAACACTCAAGAGATTTTGCCTTAAACTTTTAACATAAAGAACATTACCAGTATAATGTTTTCCATTGATATTGATTGAGCCTCTTCCACATATCTTGGCAGTACAATTATCTCCAAATATAATTGATCCTCCATCATATTTCTCAAACCTAACAAACTTGCTTCTATCGCCAATCATATGATTTGAGTAACTACTGTCAATAACCCCATAATTCTTTTCTTGAAAAGTATCTTCACTATCAGGAATTACCTCTGTATCATTTTCTTTCATACATCCTTTAGGGCCAGCGCCACAAATGTCATCCTTTGAATTAGTGAGCAAGCAGTCATTATTGTCTTTAACATCATAATAGGTTCTCTTAAGCATTCTGCTTTTATTTTCTTTCTTACTTCTCAAATTTCCCTTTGGACATCTTGATGCATAATGACCAATCTCGCCACACTTGAAACACTTGAGAGGCAACTTGTCTTTGTGCATATCAGTATCTAATTTTCTTTTCTCAAAGTCAACTTCCATATTATCAGCAATCTTCTGATCTATTTCCACAATCTCCTTAGGTTTGCCAAACTTGAATGTAGTTACAACTGAATTCCAAACAACATATCCAAGAAAGATCAAATAGCTTACTATTCTCATATTTCAGAGAACAAGCAGAGACACATCCTTCCTGTGCACCATCCCGGATCTACCTTAAGTTGCTAGGCTTTCTAACAAGGAACCTCACTCTGATACCAATTGTTGAAGGCACAAGACAACTGAGAGGGAGGGGTTGAATCAGCTGTATCAAAAACATTAAATTCTCTTAAACAAAATCACATTCACATTCATTTATTTTAACCCCTTAATCTGTTATGAAAATTAAACATGAAGTGCAGAACCAAAACTTAAACAAATCAACACCATACAGACATGAACCCCAGATTTTTACGTGGAAAACACTAAAAGGGAAAAACCATGATGAGTGTTAGCTCACAATATAATCTCACAATATAATCTAGTAACAATACCGAATAACAAAAGAGGATCACTGCCCAGAAGAATGCTCACTGAAAAAAGGCTCACTGGCGATCTGCATCAACAAAAAAAAAAAATTCAGGTTTTTGATTTCAGTTTTGACTTGTTTTCCATTGGTTTTGTCAGTTTTGCTTCAAGAGCATTTGCAGTTTCAAGCTCAGCCAAGTCTAGGTAAATTGGTTCAGATTGAAGTTCTGTGAAATTTTGGTTGTTGTCTGCTTCCATGCTATCGCGGTTGATCTTCAAAGGCGTTGAACAATTTGTTGATTGTTGTAGTAGATGAGAAGGCGCTCAATCGCTGCCGGAAAGTACATCTACATTATTATATGATGAAAATAGAGGTTTACATAACTGAAGAGTACTTGAAAGTGATGTGGAGAAGGCTTATTTTCTTCAAAGAAGGTCTTGGAGGGAGGCACAATTCGCCCAATGGAGGATCTGCGTGCAAGAGAGACATTCGAGCAAGTTACAATTTTAAGTACGAAACTCTTAGAGATGCAACTGCTAATCTCGAACCCAACAATCTACTTGGAAAAGAGGGATTTGGCGACGTTTACAAGGGAAGACTTGTAGATGGGAAAGTTATTGCCGATTAAGAAGCTTAGCGAGAGACAATCAATGCAAGTCAAGTGTGAATTTCTAACGGAAGTGAAGCTGATCAATAGTGTTTGCCACTGTAATCTTGTTCTTTTGTTTGGATATTGCTTGGACGGCCATCAACACTCACTTGTCTACGAATTTATGTTGAACCAGAGCCTTGACAAACATCCTTTTGGAACTAGAGGAATCATCTTGGACTAGGAAAGACCAAGGGAAAGACAAATCATTTGTTTTCTAAGTGGATTGACTATCTCATGGCAGATTTACAATACCTCTCAAGTGCATTTTCATAATTATCTCTAATAGAAAACTACCATCGTGGAAGTCGAGACACCTCACAGAAGACAAATTTATAATGTATAGAACCGCCATTAGCTGAAGGGTCTATTCGGCAGGAAAAAGACTTCATTTCATTTTTTCCAACGCTTATGATTTATAAGCCGCCTTTATGGGAAGTGTTGTTAAATATTAAATGTATTTAAATAATACATGATAAGCAAATGAAAAGGTGCCAGAAATCCTTATTCCCAGCGTCAAGATAAACGCCTCATAAGGGAGGTGGAGTGTATTTTGGAGAGGCGTCGCTTTGGCTCCTCTTGGGAGAGAAGCAGAGTGTGCTGAAATCTCTGTAGAAGTTCGGCAGAGTGAAACTGAGGACATGGTATGTTAGAAGTTTGACAAAGGAGTCGGCCAGTGTGTGGAGCTGTGGAGAGGCGTGGCATAGCCTAAGATTGAGAAGGCTATAGATGCAGATGTGAATATGTTTGTTTTGTTGATATAGAATTGTTTGATTGAAATAAAATAAAATCTTTTGTTTGTTGCAATTTTATTTTCTGTTGGCAGAGTGTTACCCTTGTGTATTTGTGTTTGTGGAAGAGTTTTGTTTTTGCAGAGGGGAAACGCTCTGTGCATTAGGTAGCATCTACCACATGCTTGAGTTCAGTTCCAATGAAGCGCAATACATATCACCTTCGCTACTCACAACACAAACACTTTCATCTTCGCATCCACACTCACTACACAAGATTTATTACATTTATTTATACCAATCATCAACCTTGGAACATACATCAAGGTCGGCAATACAATCTACAACCTTTGGAACAATATCCAAGGTCGGCAAAGATACATAATTCAAATTAGGTCTGAACCTAAACAAACTTGCGGAGCAAACGAATGAAGGTAGAACACTTCACGGCTTAGCTCAGACCCAAATACATCTTCACACGCTTCTACAATCCACGAAAAATTTGCAAAGAGTGTTAGCACCCAAGTCGGCCAAACTTATGCAAACACCAAGAATACTTAGGCACACGCTTCCAAGAACTCAATCATAGCTTGCGGACCAAGCACAAGCCTTTAACATGATCTGGAGACATCCACAAACAACATAAAATCACTTGGGAGCCAACAAATCCAGCTACAACAAGTTTCACTTGAAGACAACAAATCTCACATGAAGACAACTTACAAACCACACTACTAAGCTCTGCTACTCAATAACTTGCTTTCCAGAGCACCAAATCACAAATCCTTAGGAATGAAGATAGTTAAAGACCTTATAAACATATGTCCAAAACTGCAAGACCAAAAACCAAACTGCGGAGGAATGCGGAGCAAAATACTTTCTCCTTGTCACACTACAAATGTTGTCAGGCACAGTCTTCAAATTGGTGAATATAACTTCTACTGCACAGCGATCCGGACCACCAAATTCTGGATTTAGCATCTTCAAACACTTCTCTAAAACATATCCAAATCTCACACTCTGGTCTTCAACACAGAAGAAATGCGGAGCAAAAACTCAGGCAATATCCTACAAGCCAGAATACTCTGCAACACACTGTTTCCACTTGGAAAGCAAATTTTCTCAAAAGCACTTGGAAACTCAACAACATGAACAATATGCTAGCATTATCAGCACTTCTTCAAGTCATTCAAATTACCTTAACATGACAACTCAATCAAGCAACAATCAGTCAATATCAGAAGACACGGTTGACACCAATGACAACACAATCATGTTGACATCAATTACAACAACGATTAGCACATACTTGCAACAGTTGAGTCGTCCTTATCTTCACTTCTTCAATGTAGTGCCAAAACAATGAATGTTATAGAACTGGCGGTGAACCGTCCAATTTTTACACTATGATATCCAAGTTATGTAGGACCGCCGGTGGTACTACCATCCAAGGTTGTACAAGATATATATGATTTGCAACTAACAAAAAATGATTTACTAAGTATATGGCTGCAACATTATGTATTTATATTCTGATCCAAAACTGATTTCCCTGCTACAACAAACTGATTAGCGCACACACACAAAAGCTCACTCATATACTGCTAAAAACTGAAAACAAATTGAATATGTCTCTATCCAATGCCTGAGATGTTGATGAAAGCAGAAAAGAAACCATTAATCGCTTACTATGTTGATGTCACTGACCATACAGAACTGGAATCTCAAAAAAACTCTTGTTCAACGTTGAACACCCCTAGCAATGGAATCAAACCCCTCAAATCTGCACTTTCTCAGTACCACAAGTCATGGCGACCACACCTAGGTATTTGGCATCACCAAACATCAGAAAAAAAGAAAAAGGGTGGCGGTTCGTAGGCTGAGTTCACATGCCCAGCTTAGACTGGAACGGCGTAATGGTATACGACCAGCAATAGATCCTTTCAAACGTCCAAGCGATGCAATCTGCAACAGTACGGTCAATCTTGCCAGGGTTTTCTACACCATAAGTTGGTTAAGAAGAAACATAGAAACTTCTCAAGATGTGGCCCAGACTCTTCCAAAAAGGTACGGCCTAATCAGCAAATGATACAGCCTCTTTGAAAAAGCACAAACTTCAAAAGATCAGTTCCCTTTTGCCAAAAAATATACTTCATACCACACTTAATAAAATCACACCAAAATGATGAAGAACAAGTACCAATGAAAAATACTCCATTGTAGCACAAATGTGACTTCTGGATGAAATCACCAAACCCAACTTGGAGGGGTTTTGTCCCTGAAACTAGTATTCTTGAGAGTGTTTTCGTCCTCAAGAAAACAAGAGAGGAACACAAATTCACACTCAAATGTAGAAGTAAACTATCATATTAAGTTTAACCCCAACAATGAGCTCAATAACTCCTTTTATAACTTTTCTTGAGGGAATAAAATATTAATTTCCCTTATCCCTCCATATTCTCCTCAAAATAAAATAATAAAACATATCATTTTATTGTGTGCAAAAGTCCCCTTATGACCCCTTGAGCCTAGTGCCACTTAACTGCACAACTCAAAGATCTTTTTATTAAATAAGTTGTCTTTTGTTTTATTCTTTTTTGACAACTTAAGTAATAACTATTTAATAATCTTATTATTTTCCGCACAATAACTAATGTTACGGAAAATATCAAAATAGATCAAATATTAATTTATGATCATACCAAAATACCCCTAAGATCTTAGGGGGATGAACTATATGCAACTTGGCACTTTCCAAAAATGTTAGGCTTCTCCAAGAAGTATGTAGTGCTCCCAAAAAGACAGAATTGCATTTGGAAAGTGTCATTGGGCTCAATTTTGTCTCCTGAACTCACTACCACTATCAAAATCATTGCCTATTCAAACCAACCCTCTCCAAGAAAGTTGGCGTTCTCCCTTGCTCAACCAATTAGCCTACAAGGAAACTTAGAAAATAGGCTAATTATTCTCAAATTGATTATGCGAAAGAAAGGGGCATTACAAAGAATGCCTAGAAGGAAATGGGAATCCACCATTTGACTCTCATGTTGCGGCATCTTATCAAGTGCAAGTGCATTGTTCCTTAGAACATTGTCCAAGAAGAGTTCATTGCCCAGCCAATATGCCTCGAGACTATCTTTCGACTTACTTTCTACATGCACAAACTCGGGTCCATGGTTGACTCTACTTTTGGTCCTGATAGATATTCGTATTTGGCTCATCGCTCTTCTAAGAAGATTGCCTCACTAGGTCCAGTCCGACGCCGTCAATCTTGGTACTCAAAGGTCATCTCACTCCTTCCTATTGGCATCTCTATTGACAGACTACCTCCTTTCATGTATTCCTTAGATGTTCCTCCTTGACTCCTTCCTTTGAAGGAGACCATCATCAAAGCTACTAGAAGGGTCATTTATAAGCAGTACATCCAGGTCACTTAGACCTCCTCGACTATGCCACTCAGTCTGAAGCTTGCTTTTTACACTAAGCATTTCCTACAAGTCGAAGATGGTATGCTTTACCGCCCTCACTATCTCCAACATAATTGATCACATGGCTCAAGGTTTCCCCTTGGCCAAATGAGCGCGTGTTCCCATCAACTACGAGTTGAGACAAATCATATTTCTCGCCCTGACCAAATCTATCGTCTTTACTCCCTCCAAGAGGTTAAGACTGAGGAGCATTTCATCTTCATATACCCCATTTATTATGAGAATCGAAGGAGATATTGCTACCTCTACAAGTACTCAAGCAATAATCTCTCTACTTTCTTTAGATATTCAGACAAGCGATGTATGACTTTATCTTCGGGAGGCCATCACCCTTCGGCACAGATCCTTACATGTGGCTTCTTGGGATTCTAGAGCTCCCAGGTTGATCACCTCCTTTCAGCACGTCCAAGAGACTGGTAGCCCTAAACAACCTTTGGATACAATTACTTCTCTCGATGCAAATAAGCATATGAGACGACATCTCTCACAACTTATACCTCAACATGTTACCCCTCAACATCATGGTCCTATTTCTTCCCGACGATGCAGCCCAACTTCCTCTCGTCAACTTAGATCTGCTCCTCTCCGGCCACCTCTCCAATCACAATGGTAGATGCATAGTACAACCTTTATCACTACTACAAGGGTTACTTCGGCCTTAGATGTTAGGTGTGATCCTAGTGGGAGTACCCCTCCCGGTCCTCGGCACCCCCCGACAAGCATTTTTAGATCTTGTATCAGTCCCTTCACAGTGATCGATGATGGCACTAGTGACTTCCTCATTTCTAGCCCAAACAATGATACTTGATTATCCTCAGTTTTCCTCTATGGTTGTTTTTTTCTTTTCAAAGTTTTCATTCCCCTTTCTTGACTATTTGTACCTATTTCCTAGCCACCTTTTTTGGGCGGTCCCCTATTGTTTTGTATTTCTTTTGTTCTTCCCCTTGGTGGGACCTTTCTAGGTTTCTCTTCCTAGAACTCTCTATTGTATACTATTGTTCTCTCAGGTCCCATTTACCTACTTTTGGTCATTTGTGGACATTAATATAATTTATTTCTTTCTTTCTGTGGAGATACCTATCCCCTTCAAGGACCAATCACCACAAGGGTCAGCGCATGAAATACACATACAAAAAAGATCACCTTGATACTTGTCCAGATTGCGCCCAAAATCTAATTGAATACAGGAAGATTGACAATGGACACAATCAGTAGAGTATGCTTCGAATGATGGATGTATGGATCAAACACCTAAAGTTCCTGACTCTGTCACATGAGGATTTTTCTGCCGCTGCAGTTTTGGGCTCCTCAGTGATTCAAGTCGCTAAAGTGGTACCTAGTAGAGTTTGGCTCCCACACCTAACCAAATATAGCAAGGAAAGACCAACAAGTTGAGCAGACCATTGAGTAGGACCTTTGATTACTGATAGATGGTACAGCCATGAGTGGTTTAACATGAATTACTCAACAAGGATGAAACATATAAGTATGAGTTGGTGGGAATTCAGAAAGGACAAAGATGTATAACAGTATAAGAAAGAAGCAACATATTTTGTGAGATGTAGGCTTCGTGAATGAAAGAATGATGTCCTGATCTGACCTATCTGATCCTGAATTCCATGCCTATAATGTCCAACAGCTAATCCAGACAAGCTGCATGCACACCTACCACTACACACAGATTCCCTGCTTCAGAAAGCCATCTCCAACTACAATTTACACACTCACACTTGTACATAGTTCACCTCGCATATCATTTCTAGCAGCTATTCTTGAGCAATAGATCAACCTACAAGGCCTCCTAACTAGGGATATAATATTTTTTATATAAATCTATGAGCTCTATATATCAATCTCAAAAACCAAAAAAACAGTTTTTCCACAAATGCTTTTAAGTGATAGTTGTATTCTGAACACAAGTAAGCAAAAGAAATTTCATTACATCAAGGGCAGGTAGCAAAATTATGAAGACATTATTCTCATTAACGAAAGCCATCAATTTCTTAATAATGAAGGCAATTTATAAACTATTTATTTCTCTATCTATACATGATCCAGTCTTACTTTTCAATATCAAGATTCTAATTCTTCATTTTCTGATTTTCCCTAACCATTCAAATAAGAAGGCCTATAGAGGTGAAGGAAAACTGAGTAAATTTTGGGCATATTACCATGGTGATCTAAAACATAAAAGAAGCCAAATGAAGTGCCGACAAGAATGTCCAAATAGCCATCACCATCTAGATCAACCACTGTAGGAGTAGAATAGATATGGGCACGAAATTTTCCAGAGTCTGTGCTAAGATCCAATTGACTGGTCCATTTTACTTGTTTGGTATCGAGATTAAAGACCACAATCGCACCCGCAACATATTTACCAATATCTATACCTCCCAGCTCTGCTAAATGTGCAGCGTTCTCATAGTATCTGTCAAATGGCATATGATATCTTTAATTAGAGCAAGAGTAGAAATAGATTATCTCACAATTGAGAATGCTAGCAGTAAAATCTGAAAGCAAAACATAGTTAAAAAAAATTTCACATCTGAAGACATAATATGGGAGGTAATCTTGGAAATGCATATCAATGTGGCTTCATTATGGAAAAGTTTATCAGCACAAAATCTTTTCTGTTGTGTCGTACTTGCTTTTGGTTTTTCTTAATTTTGTTCTTGAATGTACTTATTCCAGCATGAATACTACCTGGAAAACCATGTAAAATAAGCCTAGGGATAACCTAAACCACAACAAGAAACCTAGCTTAATGCTTATAGACGACACAATGTCACAAACAATTTAAAGTAATCCGAGCACACAAAATTGCCAAATAAAATGTAATTGGACCGGTGTTAATTTTTTGTTTTACATTGGCCCAAATGCCTCAACAAAGCCCACTCACCCTAATTCTAGTCCAGTGAATGATAGAAACAAAATTACTTTTGAGCTTTCTTGGAAAGCATTAGCTCAGTTTCTATATAAGGTAAAGCAAAAGGCAAAGCAATCAACAAATTCTGTAGAAAGAGGAGGCCTTACTCCCGATCAAAAAAATAAGACACTGCAATGATCATCTCATCGATGCCATCCTTGTCAATATCTGCAATCACCTGAAACAGTTGGCTCAAGATTATTAAAATGCTACACCAATAATCAACAAAGCAGTGTTTCAATTTGCAATTGTATCTTTCATCCAATATATATTTTCATTGCATAACTTTAAAAAGGAAACCTACTGGAGAAGAAAGGATATGTGAATCAATATTAACAAAATCTTCTTCTTTTTGATGTTGAGCCTCAGTCCAATCTTCATCTCCCCAGGCTGCTTCATCAACATAGTCATCATAGTCATACGTATATTCATCAGCCAAGCCTTCATCACCTTCTCGAAACAAATCAAAAGAGGCATCTGCATCCTCCTCCAGCTCCTCATTGTTTTCAACAGTTACAGTATTTCCACTGTCATTTTTCTTAGAGATTTCTGTTTCGGATTCCATAAGAAGCCTCCTTTTACTACCTGCTGGATTTGCTGTAGTTGTAGAATTTGTAATTGCTTCCATACCCGGTAAATCGTGCATGGATGCCTCATCATCACCAATACGGTCAGTTGTACTGACATTTGATTTTGTTCCATTCTCCACATTGGTGGATGTATGCTCAGAAAGATTGGTTGAAACCACATTTTGGGCATTGTTTTCCACAGCAGATTGGCGACCTCCATTTTGAGGAACCTCAGATAATGATTGTGGCTTTGATGCATTTGATGAATCTTTATGCTCAACTTTATGTGAAGATACAGACTGGTTGGACTTTGTCTCTTGGATGCTTCCATGTTTCCCTGCACAGCAATTTTCGATAAAAAGGCATCTAGTCAAACCTATTCTTGATGAAAACCATGAAATTGTACTTTAAGCATAAAGAGGACTTTTTTTTATACTAATAATATTTGAATGCAGGTAATCAAACAATATTCATCTCCTGTTACACTTTTGTATGTCACTGCAACATTTCTGGTTGCAGAAAATATTTAAAAATATAAACCTTTATTTGAAGCAATGGCTCAGATGTTAGCTCTTCTGACTTTCATAGGACAAGATTTTGCATGTATTTCGGTTCCTCAGCTGGTATAACTATCATGTTCTTCGGTGCAATATAAAATGGGTTTATTTCTAAAAAAAATAAAATTATAACACAAGTTAAAAGAATGGCATAAAATTTAAAACTGACATATCTTGTAAGAAAATGTGGTCAAGCCCTTGTCTCATTCCTATCATGAGAGAATGATTGGCATTACATGCAAGAGACCAAGTACTTTTTGAAAAAGAAAACCATGGAAATAAGACATAAAATCCTACATGCTTAAAGATTCAAGAACTTCCCAGCATAAGGATCCTTCCATACACAGAGAACTAAGTATAACTCTAGAACCAAAACAATCTTATTGTAGTGGATAAAAGTGCATACCCTCCACCTTTACCCCTTCATTTTATGCTCACCTAGCCTAAATATTGTAAATGCATGGTTCTAGCACCCAATTCGACTCTTTTGGCACAACCGCTGATCCTAATCCTAAACCATCACTCTGTTATGCTAAATTTGTCACTGTAGAACAAGGCCAGTCCAATTATGTATGGCTCTGCCTCCCTAGACTAGGCCGCCCACACAGTATTGTCTCCGACACAGAACCACACCTGCAGTCCAGTTCTAGGAATATGATCGTTAGCTGTTGGCATGTTAACCAAAGGTTTCAAGTTGTGTCTAGGACTTACATTTAAGGACATTAACCCATTTCATTTTAATCATCAACTCACAACACAAAAGCAATTGCATATAGTCACATCAGTCTCAGAATAGTCTCAGTTGCATCAGCATTTACATCCTCTATTTGGCATGTTTTCAAACTCATTATATTGGCCATGGGGCTTGACTGCTATCAAGGAAGTCAACAGCCTTCCCATTGTCTATAGCAGGCCCCCAAAGGCACTTTTCAGCACCACCAATTTCTCAAATGCAGATACAAGAACAGGCAAATAGGTTCTATAGATCCCAAAAGGTTAAATTTAGAAGTGGACAGAACTATGCACAAGCAACATGTCCCAAGACCAAACTGCAGGCACAGCCTAGTCCCAAACATCAAAACTTACAAATCATCTCTATCTCAAATTCTTGATAAATAATCCACTACCAGATTATAGTTTCCAATTCTCTATTGCAGCATCTTGGCCAGTCAAAGCAGTCAACATCAATAACACACCATAAACCAAATAAACCAACTAAAATTCTTAGCATTTTTATTTCTATTTCTCAATTACTAGTATCTATGTTGATAAGGTGAGATCCTTGCAATAGATGATGATATGTTCACTTCATCTGTTGTTGACGCTCTTACCAAAATACTTTTTATTAAACAATGTGACATAGGCTCAATTAAGGATATAGCGAAAATCATTGATGATACAGAAGCTCCTCATATGGTGAGCCATATTTCTACACCCCTATCCCAAACCCTAGGTGCTACAGCATTCAACTTCACATAGTTTGCCTTTGAGATCCCACCCATCCTTCATGTCCATTTTCATCCCTCCCATTTCTATGGCCCATGCTCATTCTTCCCCCATCCTTTACGTTACTCAACTCTTACCTACCAAATCCATAGCCACACCTTCTATTCCTATACCTGATTCTAGCAGTGCCAACTTTATGTCTCGAACCATTTACACTCCCTTTTTGAGTACACATATTCCATTTGTTTCTACCACTCCTTTGTCTACTCATATCCCCTTTGTTGCCTACACTCTTCCTTTGTCTACTCATATGCCTTTTGTTTCTCTTACACCACCCAACCCTTCCCACCAATTGGCCACCATTATGATTGAATTAAGAAATATGAAGACCTGTATAAATGATATGCAAAAACCTTCTAAAAAGGATCTAACAAGTGAGTTACTACACAATTAATTGGCACATGACATATTCACTTATCCTTTACCAACAAGATTAATAATGCCTAGTTATGCAATATATGATGGTAGAGTTGATCCTTTGAATCACACACATTCTTTCAATGCAACATATTGATTACAAAGCTTGAGAGAATATGCATTTAATTGATTCTATTATTTACCTCATACTTCTAATAGTTCCTTTAGGGACTTAGCCAATGCTTTTTATTGGTCATTTTTAACACACCATAGGACTTTAAAGTCACATTTGCAAAATTAGCACAATAAGCAAGAACCCAATGAGAAAATCAATGATTATGAGCTTAGATTACAAACCGTGCTAGCTAATACATGTTTTCAAGCACAGGGCATTGAGCTTCAAGGTTTATTTATCAACAATCGACTTTCAATCATCAAAGAATATGAGGTTTTCAATACTTAGTTCATTTTCTGAGGTATGTGCTACTGTACACTATTATGAGCTTAAATTGTTAGAAAATAATCTCCTCCACTAAGGCGTTTCTAACATTCCTCATTCCCATAAGTTTTTTTCAAAAATGGAGGAACTAAATATTAGCATAATGTGAACATTACAAATGATTCTCATGCAAACATCATTAAACTCAAACCAAGGGAGCATAGAAAGTTTACAAGATTGGTGGATCTTCCGCACATAGATTTACAACAATTTTTGCAACATCGACTTGTTGCCTTACCTCCCATCAAACCAATTAATACATCTAAAGGTGTCCCACAATAGTTCAATGCTAGTTCTTTTTGTGATTACCATCAGATATCCAAACACACTTTGGGTAGTTGCACAACACTCAAACATAAGATACAAGATCTTATAGACAATAATGTGCTTTGAGTAGAGGGCATTAATGACAATGGCAAACAAAATCTATAGCGCCTAAACATGACGAATCCAATCAAGTTGAAATGGATGAGAAAGATCCTCCCAAATGCTAGTTATATTGATCACATCAGTTTTGTTGAAAAATCCAAGGATATCTCTAGTACGCCCAACAGTAATGTTACAAAGGCATATGCATGTCAAAGTTATGCATATCAAAGTTATCAATGGCACACCATGTGGTGTTATGATGATTGATCCTACAGATCCAGTGAATATTACAATAGGAACAAGGATACCTTGTGATGTCCTGGTTATAATTAACGTTAAGAAATCGATTGTGTTCTGATTTACCCATAGCTCATGAAAGAAAATAACAGTCACAACAATAATATATCATAAAAACTGCAAACAGGAAACTATGCTACTAACAGCATAGAATTGCAAATTCATGTTATTACAGCACTTCTGGGGATATATCTTAATGTTTACAAAATACTCAGTCCGCAATATAATGTCACCACAATAGGGGCAAGCATACAAATGTCTGTCACCGCTCCAGGATCACAATCTAGATTTTGTTTGAAAGAATTAGTTGCGATTTTCACTCACTGTAGGATACCGTGGAGTGACATGGTCTTGATAATGCGACTACCAGATGGATGTCTTCAGCAAATCTGGATGATGTCGATCCTATTACTGGGGTCTGGAATACTTCATGCGTCCTTCGGATGAAGATGGAGTGACTGACAGGATGGCGACCTGGTGCAGCTCTTAAACATAAGGAGGATGGAAGATATGCCATGCATATTTATATCACTGGCACTCACATCTCCTGTTGGGACCTTAGATGGTAGGCAGCTGCTTGACTGAACTACCTACTCCAAAAAGTGGGCAATCAGAGTATATCCATGCCTTACTCCTGCTACAGTATCGCCTATGATGGATGTCTCAGCACTTTAGATTGACTACAGGACTCTTCTCTCCTAAACTAGGCTGGTATGCTAGTTAATGCTTAACCAGCGGCTTGCAAACTAACTTGTCCGCACTCCCCTTCTATTCATTGTGGATCACCGTGCACTGATTGAGAGGACTGTTGTTCTAGATCTCCACATCTCAAACCTGAATATGCCCAAGATCCTAAATGATGGTCTTCAGATGGTAAAATCTGTGTTGGACTGAGAAGAGATGAATCCAACAATGTTGCCCTCTAATTTGTCTATACTCCTCACTTCGATCACCTAAAATTCTCCGAACAAGAGATCTGTTAGTGCACTTGCAATCTCTTGGTTGGAAATTGCCACTAAGAGATTAGAGTTTTCATCCTACTTCAAACTAGCAGTCTAGGGGTTTTCATCCCTGATTGTTTGGTTGCCAAATTCGAACTTCAACAAAGCAATTTGAGAAGTGACTCGATGGGTGTAATTATTCTTCCTAGGTCTCAGGGTGTATATATCATCCCTCCCTAGTCCTCATGTGGCACATGCCATTCATATGAGGTGTTCTTGTCCTTATGTGGCGCATGCCATTCATAATATATCGCCTCGGCCTCATGTGGCGCATGCCATTCATATGAGGTCGCCCCGGACTCATGTGGTGCATGCCATTCATATGAAGTTCATTATCCTCATCTTGTCATCTTTTCCATTTCCCATGATTGCTCTCCCTATATTGTCATACCATGATAGGAGAGTGAGGTTACGAAAGTGTCCTAGTAGCTACTCTCTAAGCCCAAAGGTAATATCCTTACTGCTAAAAGCAGTACCCCTCTAGCCCATGTGGGTTCATTGCGTACCCTCGCGGGTGGTGTACCTAGAAGAGAGACCTCGCGTCGTTCCCCTTTGTAACTCTCCTTCTCCATCATGGTGAAGGTGTGTGCAAAATGAAATAATAAAAATCACATTAATAATAATTCATGGTAATAACAAGCATAAACCATTAGCCACATTGACATTATACTCCCATATGAGTACCCTACCACAATAGATTAATGAAACAGTCCTCAATTTGATAGTTTGATTATAGATCTGAATATATACTTTCCTCTTGCTTGTTGTTATGCTCCCAAAAATATATCAGCAATATGTTCACTTTAGAATATCAATATATATTCTTGGAAATCAAAAAAATATGTTATTTACATCTTTTACTCGGCAGATATATATTGATTGCTTGCTTGATATTCCAAGGCTTGCTTTATTATATTTTTGTTGTGATTTGTTTTTTGCCCCATCGATCATTCTTTTATGGACTTTTATACCTATCAAAGTGCCTTACTAATGGTCGTGGCTTTTCCTTTATTCAGTCGCAGCCTTTCAATTAATACTCCCCATGAACTAATCGCAATTCCTATTGTTGCTGCTCTTATATTAATATTAATCGTTGCCTATTTTATAAAATCGCTGGCTGCCTTAGAATATCAATTGCAGCCTTTCCATTTGCTCCCAAATCGCTGCTTTTAAATAATGTGTATTAACCTTATTGCTTTTATGTAACTAATTTTTATGTTTGTCTTTATTCTCTTTGTTGATCGCTGACTCTTGATCAGCATTACTCTCTTATTAAATAAGACAAGCATGATCACCGCTGCCTATATTTAACTATTTTATAGTATATAAATATATTTATTTTTATATATTTATAGTTTTAATATTTGAATTTATATTATATTTATATTTATATTTATATTTATAATTATCATTTATCAATATAATAATATATATTATATATTATATTAGAATATTTGTATAATAATATTATTTAATATTGTTTATTACATATTATATATTAATATTATATGTTTATTTAAATATGAATACATACACAATTGTCTGAATCATCCAAAAATATCATATTTTACGAAAGCGACTTCACCGTCTTTATCATAATGTTTAAATCTTTAATTTAAACAATGCCTTAATATCGGGACATCACAGGAGGATTATAAATTATGGCTTTGGAGGTCATTTTCATAATCTTGTGTTATTGTCATTTGGAGAGTTTTCCCTTGGCAGTAACAGAGTTTCAGCGAAGTTCTAAGGACGAAAACCCTTAGGATTTGTGGTTTGAACGAAAACCCAACACACACTGTGAGGTGGATCCATCTAGGGTTCATCATTGAGCTTATTTGCAAGTTTTCACATGATTAGAGCTTCATATCAGCTAGGGTTTGGAAAGGAATTCATCATATCAGCTAGGGTTTGAAGTTCTATTGCAGTTTTTAGGCGATTTGCTCCATATTTGAAGGTTTCCATTGCATATTTTCATCACTCCTTCCACGGCTAAGGTTTGGAGTTGGATTGCCACACTTTGGAGGTTTTGTTGGTGAAAATTTTCATGCTTTTACATTAAGATTATTGAATCAGACATCAGAGGGTTTGAAGGCAAGTTTTGGTGTTTATTTGACATGTTTGGCATCTAGGGTTTCATTGCCCTCATCCTAGGATTGATTGCCATCAACTAGGGTTTGTTTGGCATGCTTATTGTGATCAGTTTTCATATCAGAGTTTGCAGATCAGAAAATCAGGTTTTGGAGCAGCGTTCTTGGTGGCTTTGTCACAGTTCATTAGGGTTTCATGCCCTAGGATTGGCGCCATTAATTGGTGGGTTTGTGGAGCATCAATCGGTATGTACAAACCAAATATTAAATCTGAATTGTAATGGCAGCAATTTGAATTGTAAATTGGGCGTGTTTGAGCCTATTCATTGGATGTAATTGCATATTCAGAAGTCTGATTTTTGTAGCAGCAATTTGGTGTGACTCAGAAATCAGTTTTGTCTCCATTTTAATTACCATTAGATGTTCTTTATTCGTGAAAGTTCATGTTTGGACCTAATGTCATTAAGATTTATGTTTGCCCTAATATTTGAGGATTTAAAACGCATTTGTGTTCGCTGTGATTAATGAATTAAAAGCAGATATAAAAATCAGAATGCTAGGGTTTTAAACAGAATTCTAAAGTGCAGAAATTTAGGGCAGAATTCAGAATTTTAAGGCAGATCCGATTAGGGATCTTACAAAGAAGGAGATGATAGGTTATTGAAAGCCCTTGCCAAAATCAAAAGGGAAAAAAAGATTGATGTTCCTAACTTTTTTAAAACCTTAAATCCAGAAGAACTAATTAATTGAATCAGCAAATTGGAAGAGTATTTTGAGTATGAGGATGTCCATGATCCTCAAAGGGTAAGAATGGTGTATACCAAATTGAAAGGGCTTGTTATCCTTTGGTGGAAGCAAGTGTAGAATGAAAGAATCAAAAGTGGTCATGGCAAGATTACCCATTGGAACCAAATGGTAATCAGACAAAGGGAGAAATTTCTGCGTAAAGATTATCAATTAGAATTGTTGAAGAAGCTCCAAAACTTGAAGCAAAATGAGCTTAGAGTAAAAGGCCATACAAAGGAATTCTACAAGATTGTCATCCAGTTGAGCCACCACGACATAGATCAAGAGAAGGTTAAGATATTGGAATGGATTGAAGCTCAACATCCAAGATCACTTGAACATGCTAAAGATTGATAATGTAGAGGACGCTTATCAGTTTGCCTTGAAAGCCAAAGATGAGTGATACCAGAACATTGGAGAGGAGGATTTTCTAGAGGAAGAGGCCAAGGGAGCACTAGTAGAGGCAAGAGCAAACAAGAAAGCAAGGCTAGCACTTCCTAGATCTAGAGTTATGTGCAAAGAGGAGAACTTCGTCCAGAGTAAGATAAGGATATGGACATGGTGGTAGAGGATTTGCATGGGCTTGCTTCCAATGTGACCAAATGGGTCACAAAATTTTCAAATGCCCTCAAATCTACAATGAAGGGTGTGGAGACAATAAGGTTGGTGCTCATCTTGCTAAAGGCAATGAAGACTCAACTACTTTACCTCTTGAAGAGCCAGAGCAACAAGAAGCCTGTAACATACACCCCCTAATGTATGTTCTTTTTGTGCCAAGGTTTTTGCTTTTCTGACTATTTTAGGTTTAGGGTTTTATTGCATGTTTTGATTTTGCAACATAAACATAGAATAAAGGGCATATAACTAAAACCCAGAAAAACTAAGATAGTTATGAGCAAACTAATGAAGACCCAAATTGTATTATAGCAAAATATGAATTACAGTAACATACCCATGTGCCAGATTACAACTTCATGTCGGTGTTGTAGCCGGACCAGCAACATGAGCCAAACAAATATGCTCCAAACTCCTAGGAAAGAAAAGATATGGCTTTACAAAAAGAAGCAGCTTAATATTAAACCCTAGGCATCCACAATGCTAGTTAGAGTAGCTGCAAATCAAGAAGAATCCACTCCTTCAATACCCACATCTTCCCTTGTGTTGTACGGCCAAGATGGAGTACAAATCAGCTCCAAACTATTAAATAACAGCCACTAATATCTCTGTTTTGAACAGCAAATCACTGCACCCTTCTGGCGACCTCAAATCAATGCATAAACTCCACATATCCTCCCAATATCTACTTGCTAAGAGAATGTACAGCCTCTAGATGGTGTACGGCCAGCATAGCAAGAGTATGGCCTACCTTATGAAGATTGTAACAGCATTAAATTCAAGGAAAACTGCATAAATCTACCCTCCAAAATCTGCTAACAGCTATAACAATAAAACTCCTCCGAATATGATCGAATCATGCTCAAACCTTCATCAAAATGCTTCCAGCAAATGCACAATTGAAGCCTCTGAATGAAGCCTCCAAGAATCTCTTCCCGATGTGGTCTTTCACACACGAAGAAGAGGACTATGCAGAGGTTTTCGTCTCAGCAAAGCTAGTATCAAACCCTCAAGCTCCTAAAGCTCAAGAATGCACAACAAGCAATTCTCATAAAGAGTGAATAATAAACCAAGCATACCAAATGACTCCCATTCACCTCCTTTTATAATTCCACAAGAGGGGTCCATTCACTTTGGAGGGAAATATTTCTTTTAATTTCACTTTTAATATTTCCCAAGGTGAGCGCTCCACAAAATGACTTAGTGTCTTTTAAATATTTTATTTTTCATCACTTAACCATTATAACCCAAAGTCCAATATTAAATAATATTATTAATTTACGGACTTTAATATGGAGGCCCAAATGAACTCGGAATTCAATGATGTATAGACCGTTGGAAAGTTCTCGTCAAAACACTCCATCTTCAACAATGAAAATCCTGTAACTGACCAAAACCCTAATTTGCCAAAAATAGCAAGTCTGGGCCCAAAGTCCGAAATCGCCTAGAAAGACATCACTGCAAACCATCTGATATCACTTAGCTCAATGCAACATCGAGGATGGCCAACGGCTAACTACCAAGTCACCAAAACAATGTCAAACTGACACTTACTATAAATAACAGTGTTCTCCGAGGACCAAAGAGAACAAATCCAGAAAAACCCAAAAAGATTATCGCCATGCAAGCACTTACTATAAATAGTAAGTACAGACAGTTTGTCTGAAATCTCTCCAAAAAGTGTCATACAGCTCCACTTGATCACCCGAACACCCCGGTGACATCAAAATACTCCTCTAATTATGTTGTCACCAACCCAAAAAGTCAACTCTGATTGAGCTGCAAGAGAACTCGAAAATGCGGACATTACAATCCGCCCTTCCCAAAGATTGCTTGTCCTTAAGCAATGCCAATACAATCTCCAATCAACAGATTGAAACAAACTGAGACCAAAAATGATCCCAGGGTCCCAAGTTATTCTCAGAATAGAACCACCACACCAACGCTGTGCTACTTTGATAAATCCTTCACCATGCAAGGAGTGGTGAAGCAACTCATCGGAATCCAGTCGATCTGACGTGCCAACCCTATCACCACCCAAATCCCAACACACTAGACCCTCACATGCATCGAACATGAGGAGATGGAAGTAACTCGAAGTGTCAACATCACAACATCCCCTTTTATCCTCTGCAAATCTCCTATGCATGTGTTGTTTATCCCTCATGGGTGTTGGAAGATATGTAACTACTCCCAAATCGAGGGAATGATTAAACTCTCCTCCATCACCGCTATAAAAACTAAACATGCCATCATGCCTACTGACACTACAACCTCTCTGAAGCCATCTCTCCAATGGAAAATTTTGAGACAAAAGAGTTGCAAACTCTGTCTAGTACATATCAGCATGATGGTCATCTGATCTCTAACCCTGCAAGTAATCCTCTAAATATATCTGAGTCAGACACCTGCAATCTCTAGTTCCATCTTCTGTAGATGGCAACCCTTCATCCCACAATGGATGGTATAAATCCCGAGCCAATCCACACTTATGCATCATCAAGTCATCTGTATGTGGACTAAAGGAGAAATGATGAGCACTCCTCACTATGCAATCAAGATAAAAAGCACCTGCTTGTGTCAACAATTGACCATCATAGTCATGGGGAACACACTCCTCATTACTCTCATCACTCGAATCAAAAGATGGTTCATGTCTCTGATCCTAAATAGCCAATTGGGTAGATACTTTGGCAACCCTCTCTGCATACCCAATAGCATACTCCCTATCATGAAACAATTGGAGCTATTCTAATTTTATCTCCTCCAAAGCACTCCTAATGAGCTGCAAATCACGAATGTGAGTACCAGCCGAGGCCCCATACCGTCTCTCCTCAAACTCTATTGTCCAAAGAAGGCACTCAACATGCTTATGAGTGCAATCAAAACAAGATAAGGTTGAATCAACCTTCTCTCCTCTAACCTTCAGCTGATCTCTCCATCTCTGTGACTGAATAGGTTGTCGATCAAAATCAGCTGCATGGGATGTAATCTCTTATTTGCTTCTAGGAGAGGAAAACAAATCAACATGAAAACCAATCTCCCAACTACATGATACCCTGCATACCTCTTGTGAAGAAGACGAAGCAGCATAGTGATCTGTCACACAACTCTCTGGAGAATCCACTACTTCACCACAAGAGCTATCAATAATCTACTCTGCATCACCTAAAATAGGACTATCCTCAGTGTTGTGACCAAATCACACATCGTCCCATTGCAAATGGGGACCCCCTTTTTTTTTGAATTCCAGTGCTTTGCTAAGTCCAGGATGATGTTCTTTGCATGATGAAGTTAGTGGTGTTTGAATCTTAGAGTCCCTTGATGACCTGATCCTGATGTTTGAGACCCTGAAAATGACTAAGTCTGGTATCCTGATCCTGAAGATCCTGAAAATTGGCTAAGTCTGAAATCTGGTGGATCCTCAAAAATCTAGAATCTGCATGTTAAATCCAGTGGATCTGAGACCTATCTCAAACATCCTGAAAGGTATATTGAAAAATATTTAAAGTATAAGAAATTCATACTTAAATATATTTTTCAATATACCTTACCTTCAGTACTGTCAGTTCTGGGCGCGAAATTGCTCCAAGGTCACCTCAAAATTCCGCCTAAGTTTAGGCGCCCATTCCATGTTCAGAGGATCATAAGAGTTGCGCCTTCAGTTGAGGTCCATGAGTTTAGGCGCCAATGCCTTGTTGTTATTGTCTTTAGGCGCCCTTCAACATTCAAAATGATAGAAAACAATCCAAGTTAGCGCCTAGAGCTAGATTCCTAGAAGAGATGAATTTGGCGCCCTAGATCAAAGAGCGCCCACATATACAGGAAGTTTGAGCGCCCTAGAAGGAAAGTTGGTGCACTTTTGATGAGGTGTTTTGAGCGCCTTGAATGAATCTAGCGCCTTGAACTCATTTTGGCGCCTTATTGCTTTGATTGCTTTGAGGAGAGTTGGAGAGTTTTGAGCAGAGGATGAGACTTCCAGGCGCCTTGCATTGTTTTTGGAGTTGAGCGCCCTAATGTGGATGAGCGCCTTAGTGTCATTTTGCGCCTTGGGTAGTGGAAACCTTTTCTTAGAGTTAGTGCCTTCATGGATGAGGTGAAGTTGCGCCTTAGGGTGTATCTCCATTGTTAGAGTTGTGAGTTGAAATGAAAAGGCGCCTTGGAGGTAGAGTGAGGACTCCTTGATGGAGAAGCGCCTAGGAAGTTAAGAAGATGATGAAGTGTCTCATCAAGTGAATGATAGCACCTTGGTGTGCTTTAGCGCCTTCTACGAGTGAATGATAGCTCCTTCAGAGAGAATTTGACTAAGACAAAGCGCCTTTGGAAGAAGACAGGAAGTTTGAGCGCCCTCCCTTGGTATCTAGCGCCTTAATTCTAGTGGCTTTGATTGAGCGCCTAGGGTAGGAGTTTGAACTTTTGGCGCCTAGGGATTGAACAAGGTATGAGCGCCCAGTGAGGAGAAATAAGTTTTGGAGCGCCCTGGGTGAAAGAGACCACTTTGGCGCCTTTGGTGAGAAGATCTTCCTTTTGCGCTTTAGAAGTAAGATTAGATTGCGCCTAGAGGAAGTCTTAGCGCCTTAAGATGTTTTGATGAAGGGTTTTAGCGCCTCAAGGTAAGTGAATGCCTTGAGCAATGGATGGAATACGCCTTGGATGAAGAGTTTTGGCGCCTAGTTTGAAATCGCCCTGTTGGAGCGCCTTGTGTTGGAGAGTTGCCTTGACTAAGCCACTTTTGCGCCCTTGGTGAAGAGATCTGCCCTCTGGCGCCTTCATGTGGGAGGTTGTCTAGTTTGAGTGCCTTGTGAGATAAGAGTGTCTTGATGCGCCCTGAGAACACCTTGGAGTGCGCCTTGGAGAGATTTGGGCGCTAGCTAACAAATGGAATGTATCTATAATACTTTTTGCGCCTTGAAGAGAAGTGAGCGCCCTGTAGTGAATTGAGTGCCTTGAACTTAATTGGCGCCTTGATGAGGTCTATAGCGCCTTAGGAGAAGTTTTAGCATTGGTCAAACATGAAAAGATCTTCTAGGCGCTAATTCCCTCCTGAGTGACTTCACATTGGCGCCTAGGTTGAAGAGAATTTTTATCCTTGTCTAAGCGTTAGTAAAGGCTTGTATAACCTCCAGTCTGTGCTTATCAATCATGAATTGCTAATGACTCCTTAATGAGCGCCTTAGGAAGAAAGAGTATGAAATCCTTGATCCTAATGTTTGAGAAGATCCTGAAAATGACTAAGTCTGATAGCCTGATATCCTGAAACACTGAAAAATTGACTAAGTCTGAAATCTGGTGGATCCTCCAAATTCTATAATCTGCATGTTAAATCTAGTGGATCTGAGACCTATCTCAAACATCCTGAAAGGTATATTGAAAAATATTTAAAGTATATACTTAAATATATTTTTCAATATACCTTACTCCTTGGACTTCCTTTTCTGGGCGCATTTCTCTACTCGCAATGACTCCAGATGGCGCCTGCAACTAAGGGCGCCTCCCATCATTCCAACCAACTTCAGAATTGCGCCTTGACATGAGATGAATACAAGAGCAAACCACTTTGAGCGCCTTGATTGAAAAGTTGTCAAAACCCCGCCTTAGGGTGATAGGCGCCCTTCATGCATTGAATTATCTTTTGTGGCGCCCTAGTATAGAAGGACATGTTTAAACACTCCAAGTTGCGCCTAGGAGGAATAAGGATTAAAGGTTCAGTTGTAAACAATCTAAGGTGGCGCCTAGAAATGGGGAAGCCAAAACCATGGTTTATTGATTCAAATATTGAAAAATCAGCTTCATAATGTTGGGCGCCTTGACTTGTTTCCCCATGAGCGCCTAAGGGTAAGTTGTGCGAAATGATTTTATTGAATGGGCGCCTAGGTGTGGAAGTCCTCCCAAGGCATTTGCTACTGTCTTAAATCATAAAAATGATAAGTATGAGGCCATTAATCCAAGGCACCCTTCTACTCCTCTGCCAACTCAATTGGCGCCCTAGAAGCAACCACTCAAATCCATGTCTAGAGGTGAGCGCCCTAGAAGAAATTGTGTTGAAAGGCATGTTTGAATGAATCTCTTAAGTGGGAGAAGTCTTTTTAAACCCTTACAATTGCTAGAAATCATTTGAAATAATGAATGTGGGACTAAATGACGTTAGGCGCACTTTGTTCCTATTTTCACCTATATTTGCGCCTAAGTTTGAATTGGCATTATTACATGTTTAAAGTTATTCCTATCTTATGAAGTAATTGATATATTGTTTATCTTGTCTTGTAGGTACATCAAAAAGGATAGGAGTTGTTCGAGGAGTCACCTTTGAGCGAGGAGCTTAGAATCACCTTCAAGGAGTCATCGTCATCTAAAGAATACTTCAAGATCATCAAGAGCAAGTACCTAGAGCACTTCATGTTAGATCACATTAACTTCAAGTGTTCATCATCAAGTTGCATCATTGAAGGAAGGATTGTTGGTGAAACCTTGGAGTCATCTTGTTTGATCACATGTTCGAAGACTTTCTATCCATCCAAGCTTCAAGTAAAGTTCTCCCAATCTTCAAAGATTCATCAAGTTTTAAGTCTCCTTGAGAGGTCATCTACTACACTCCGAAGGGTCACTTCGAAGATCATCGTTCAAGATCACTTCATCAACTTCTTCATCAAGTTGCATCATCTATCATACTTCAAGTCCCATTCGACCTTCAAGTTCAAGAGAGATCTCCTACTCTTACATGACGGAAGCATCATCATCGTCTACATCAAGAAGCTACAAAGAAGATCATCATATCAACTTACCTACAAGAAGAAGAAAAAATCATGAAGTTAGACAAATGAGCTACAAGTATCATACATCCAGTTGCAAGAAGAATGAACAAGGCAAGATCTACAAGATGTATTCCTAAACATACAAGTTCAAGCAATTACATTGAATACATCACACAAAGATGATACAATTTTCAAAGTATGCTGAGTTGGCATCTATGTGGCGAGTACACATCATTCAATTTTGATTAGCCGCATTATTAAATGCATTAAATGTATCATTTAATGAAAGAAGCCAAAGGGATTCCTATGTGGAGGAACATTTTAAATGCTTTCGCCTTACTTTATCACATTGGAAAATGTGCCTTCATTGCCTCCCTCTTTTGGTACTAAAAATAGAAAGTTGTTGTAACTACCTCTGAGGTGGCGTGATCTAAGCCCTTGGCTATTGAATTAATCTTAGCCCTTCATTGTATTCTGGACACTATATAAAGGCCTTGTTGTCTCATTTGTAATTCAGTAGATCATTAGTAGTAGACTAGAGAGTAGATTTTAGGAGTAGAATAGGAGACTCAAAATTCTCTGAGAGGATTTGAAGCTGTTGTAAATATTTCTCAAAGTTAATGCAAAGGACATTGGAAGTTTATTTGGTGTTCAAGTGTTGTCTTGTGGAATCGCATGGTTTCTTGTACTTCAATGGAATGGAGAGATGTTTCAAATAGATTAGAGCTCATTGTTGTAATGTTCGTTGTATTGAATATTTGATCAACTCCTAGCTCATGCTTTTAACATTCATCGCTGGTGAATTGCTGTGTAAAGCTAGTCTGAGCCATATTTACTTAAGTTCGATTGTGGATGCTTGTTTGAGCTGCGTCGTTCAATGGGTGCTCATATGAACCTTCATGATTTGAAAACCATTCGCAAACCTTAGGAGATTGCACCAACTTCATGTAGTTGTAGACATCCTTGGCGAAGTGAAGTTAGGTTAAATCAGGGGTTTGTCTGTTCAATACATCATCATTGCCTCATTGACCTTAGATAGTTTCCTAAACCTTTATCTTTTTCCATTTTCTTTATCATTGAAGCTCTGTATATATGTCATCCGCACTGAAAGGAGGAACAAGCTGAATGAAAGGAGAAGAGTCTGTGTAAGTCCCTTTGTGTTTAACAGCAAAATCATACTTAGTCACTGAGCTGTCTCTTACAAAACTATAAGAAAGGAACCTTGGAGTCATCTCGTTTGATCACCTCGTTCAGCATTCGAGAGGCTTTGCTCAAGAGGGAGTCAGATACTTTGTATTTCACTCTAATTGTTGAGTTGTCCAAAAACAATCATCAACACTCAGGAACATCTGGTGCAACATATTGTTCCCTGCTAAACTCATCCAATGCACTCATTCCATCTGTGTTACCTGCACCAGTAAATGAAATGGATGTAGCCACATCCTCCACATACTCATTACCACAATCCGTGGATATATGCTCATCACCAAACGCTGCCATAGATAACTGAATTGTATCTGTAGGTGATGAGGACTGCGCTAAGCTCAACTCCACGGTAAGCTCATCTATCTGTAACTTTGACTCTTGAAGGGCTGTTTGAGTGCTCTTCAAAGAGTCTGTGGTGACCTCAAGCTCATAGGTGAGCTCATCAACCTCCTCTTCCTTTCCCCTTAGAGCATCATAATAGATACCATCGAGCATAAGAAGATGATCTCTATCTGATAATAGGTGTAGGTAATTATTCTTCATTATCCCAATTGCATCTCTAAGTGCCTGAAACTCAGCAAGGGAAAGTCCATTATCAAGGTGCTCATATATACCTGGAGTCCAAAACAACAGTGTGCCACCAACTGCTGAACAACAATATTTAAATTTGCTACTAATACTTAATTAACTCTGGAAGAAAAGTAGCATTGCAATCTACAAACTAAAAGTAGTTAATTCACTCTTTCCTTGAAGAAACAACTAGGCAATTCTTCACTCATACCATAACAACTAAAATAATTTTTAAGATGCTTTATTCTTGAACACCACCTTGCCTTGCTACAAAAGTCCCATGCCCCACCCCACTATCATATCTCAAACCATGTCCATTTAAAACATTAATTATAATAACTATATCAGTATAAATCAATATACAAGACGTATAAACTTCAAGCAAATACACCTTCAAATACTTCAAGGCTTTTAGTTTGGCAGGTCCCCTTTGCCCATCCTAGTTTGACATATTCAATGACAATTTACACTTGTAGAACTCCCATATCATCCACCTTGCTTATAAATTAGGTAATCCAAAGTCAAATAAATCCAAGAAACTAAGTACACATCATGACAAGCCATGATTTGACCAAATTGTTTGCCAAATAACTACTATACTTGAGGTATATGCTTTTATGAGGGTAGAATATCTTAAAGAAATTTAAAATTTAATCTAACATTTGATAGAACTACCAAACAATGGATGACATTTTTACTTCTAAAACTATAAACAAGGAATCTTTAGTGACCTTCCCAAATTTAGTAGTGCTTCCCAAACTCTACAAAGGTCTTCGGTACGATTCTTAGGCATCTCCCTTGTAAGAAGATTGATTGGATTTTCATACTTTCATTAAGATTTTAGTGTCATCTGTAGCACCGTGTTCCCTTTCATAGAAACTATTTAAGATATAAGTCAGTCAGATAAAGCATCTTAAAGCAACAAAGCCTTGCCTTCTAATTCGTGTCATCCTATTTACCAAAAGCATCCTCCTCTTCTCCTAGAATCTACACAAACTGGGAAGACAATTAGATTCACTGCTATCTTCTATGGAAATGCAGGATTGAATGTCAAACTTATTAAAACTATGTTATTGTTTTTTAGTATATCTAGCAAGATTTTTCATTTTACCAAAGTTCCACTTTGCTTAAAGAAAATTCCAATAGGGCAAATATCTTGTTCCACACATCTGTATAGGAATTTAGCATATTATTTGAAATTCTAGCACAACACCTACCTTTGATATTTGTTATATAAAAAGCCTTCCTTGCTCAGAATCCAGCATAGCTTAGTTTGATGTATCCCTGGTTCCTCTTCTACTAGAGAATGCTTTTAGATTAACCAACCGTCTAAATAAAAGCTACACAACAAATACGAAATTAGAGAAAGAGAAATATCCCTGGTTGCTCTTGTGATCCTCTGCATATACTGGCCTTCACTCATCAATGAGGATGGTAGCTAAAATATTTATATTTCCTTAGACCAAAGATGTCTCTAATGGTAGGCACCAACACTCAAAGAATAGAAGGCCTAGGCTTGGTCAGCCTGAGCAGATGCGTGTGGAGAGAACACAATATTATGCTTAAATATCTTGTTCACTGCAATTGCAACATTCCTTTAATGCATTGGACATCCTAAGTTTGGGGCCCACCCTTTAGCTCTTGGGACTATCTTCTAGGATATCTCTCATCTTCTTGGCTTGCAAGAATGTACATCAAACACTACTCACATCCGCAATTGAGGACTTCAATAGTTACAAATAATTGAGACAAGTGATGGAATTTGTTCTCTAATAAACATCTTGGCATCTTCAGAGAATTCAAACTCAAACATAGTGTTTTCATGGGTACATAACAATTAAACAAACATGTATGATTTGCAGAATAAATAATTAGGGAAAGTCTCATACTTTTTGTGACTCTTTTCTCCATGCTTTTAATAAGAAGAGACACAAAAAATGTAATCCATTTATGGTTCAAAAATGAAACACGAGATTCAAAACATTAATGTCATATAATCCAACATATAACTTGTAATAATCTACCCTTTCCTTTCCATCCTTCAACTCAACATTAAACATTCCACATTGCGATTAGTACAGTTTTTTCCATCTCTAAAGTCAGAATCCAAAGAAATAAGTATAGATCTAGTTACAAGTACACCTTGACAATTACTTTTACAAGATTATCTATAGTCAGATATATAATGCCTTGTTCATAATACATAAAAAGTCCTTTGTAGTTAACTCCTTTGCATATGTTCCATGTGTATGATAAATGCAGCCTTGGAAGATGTATCATGTGAATATCCATAATGTACTACACATGATCAAAAGGAAGGAAAAGTTATAGGATTGAGCTACAGTGGTTTTTTTAAAAAGCATTCCAAACCATCACTTACTGGACAAAGTTTCCTGATCAATAGCCTCCTGGGTTAGAAGATCGTCATGTACATCAGGATGAGAACGATCTACATGATCTTTTTCTAGACCAACATACCAATCTTTGCGAACGCGTAAACGGGGAACTTCCAATTTTTCTTGCATTAAGTATCCTGAACTCCTTTTTGCAACCAAGAGACAACATAATAAATCATCAGATACAACACTATACCTTATTAGCAGGCAACATTGCCATCATGATCAAATCACCTTGCATATTGATAGAGAGGCCACCTGTTGATTACCTGAAAAAGAGTACTTCTCCATTATACATTGCTAAGGCTATCTCTCTGGCCCCATCTTTATCAATGTCATAGAGAAGTGGGCTTGCATGGGAAGTTGACTGATGGAACACCGGCCACCCTACAATATTTATTGCATTTTGTCATCCGTGATAATAAAAAAATAAATCTCTTTTGTATAAAGAAAATTGATAATTCTCCATCTTTAGAATAACCACAGGACATTTAGCATGACCAAAGTTAATGTGGAATATGCTATGCAAATAAGTTGAAAAAAATTAACACGAGACAAAGGAAAATACCTGGCATTTTGTCTCCATCAGAACCATCTAGCACTTCCAAGTAGTGTACAAAAGATGGAACCACTACGTCTAATTTACCATCACTGCAAATTTCAATGAAAATATGAAAACCAATAAGATCAGAACAAAACGGTTGAAGACTTGTCATTTCATTAGCTCCCCTTTTTGAATAACTATCACCTATGTACAAGCATCAATGATCCAATATTGATAACACTAAAAGGAGAACTTTTGTTTTTTGAAACATATTAATTCACTGAACAAAAGAAGCTAGCATCTGAGCTTATAGCCCAAGAGGCACAGGCTGCTTTGATGTTTGAAAATCATTTACTGCCAAGTATATCATGTGACAATTTGCAAATTTCACTTTTGTACCCAAAAAAAAAATAAAGACAATTATGATGTTAGCCAAACAAGGAAGAGAAACATATTCCTGTCAAAGATAGCCACAAGGGAAGTGAAATATCCAAGTGACTGCAAAGGCATCTTTGGGTGTAGTGCAAAGAGAAATCCTATAACAGACAATAAAGAAAAATGTGCGAATGTATTTAGAAAAAGATAAAATATGTTAAAAATTTAAAACTGAAGAGAATCTCCAGCCACCACTGCAAATCTTGTTAAAAGTACAAACATGTTACATATGGTCATGAAAGTCCTCTAACCTCTCTATCAAAAAATGGAAAAAAGAAGAGAAAGATAGGTATATAATAATACAAACACACCAACAGTAACAAGGCAAACACCAGAGAAGAATGCAAAGTCTAATAATGTTCACTGTCACAAGCATAGATAATGATTAACCCCAAAATTATAGCATCTACAATGATTAATACAGTGCTGAGAGAACAACATAAAGAGCTGCAGAAGTATTAATAGGATAGCTAGTTGGATTTGACTGCATCACATGAGTTTCTCATTGCTTTACTTAGTATTTCTCATTACATCACAAGTCAAAAAGCACATTACATAATGATGGAGACATAACTTGGTTTCATTGTTATTCTTAAAGACAAACAAATTGAAGGAAAATAGCAGAACAAGTTACGCAATCAAAAGTTACTCCAAAAAAATGTCAGAACCTGTTAATATCAGCAATTAAAGGTGTTGCATAGACGCTGGAGCTTACTTCTGCCTGCCACCTCAACTCCACATTCTTGGGACACTGTGTACTTAGCAATGCATCCTCGTCTCTGCAAATCAGAAAAAAAGGATAAAATGAGTCAAGTTCAAGCATGTTTGTGCTTTCTGTAATCACTTTCACATATCCTTCCTAGAACTGAATTTATAACTTTCCATCCTTGTAAACATATCCACTGGGATGGGTTCTGCAAGCCTCTCTTGGTATTTATCTCCAGATTATTCTTCAAGGTTCTTGTGAATGCAAAAGGGGAATAATTCTTTAGATTGTTATGTAAGTTAACGCATGGGATTATTAAAGTATTTCACTTGAGAATAAAATAATTCATGACGGAGAAGATTCAGTGATTTCAGACAAATGAAAGTTAACAAGAGAATAGCTGATGCCAATGGTATTCTAACTTGTGTGAAGCTAACTACAATAATAATTTAACAAGCTTGTTATCAGTACTGGCTTGTGTATTCAGTACACAAGAGCTCTATCAACAACTATCCCAAATTACAATGATCAGTCCAAGACCAATAGTCATTTGCCACCCATTTTATTCAACAGAAGACATGTTATTCACATATAACAAACGCAAAGAAAAATTATGTTGTCAATGTCATCTTACATTGGCAAGGGTTGCCGCCATCCATTGTAATCCTTCATTCATAGGCCACCATGACTATATTAGGGTCCCCTATTGATTCTTCCCTTGTGATTTTCCCTTTAAGATCAGGTGATCCAAAGAGAATTACAGAGAAAGACAATTAAACAGACACCTCACAAGGGCCCCAGGCCCCACTTGGTGATCACTTGCCAAAAAGTTCTTCCAGCACTGAATTGTACAGATCCATAATGCATTTGTAAGGATGTGTATTTATCTAATGTGATGAATATATTTTGGTGTTTCAATATGATATTATGAATTAACCATTTTCCATCCTCATTATGAACACTGTCAAGCATCAAACCTCACAAACTAGTGGCATGCTCATACACAAAATATGCATATTCTACTGTTGTAATAATAGAGATGCAAGAGTCAGCCTGATAAGGGCTGGGGATGTAACCACATGTCATTAGATATTCAGATCAAAATGTGGTAATTATAGAATGAAGGAGCGGGGTACTCCAGAAGGGTCCTTCATTAATGGACGCCATGGGCACACTATCAATAATAATGAGAGTTTGAGGTTGGCCTGGCCAAATATAGTGGGGCTCTCTGATATTGATTATTCAGGCATGCACAGTAATAAGCAAGCCTTAAATCTTTCTTAGCCTCCATCCTACCCATCTTGGGTCTGCCAGTAATAGGGTGTTGAGTGCTGTCTAAGATGTTCTGCAAGTTTACCCATGGCTTCATCTGCTGGTGGCAGGAGGGAGGAGAGGCAACACCAAGACTCTGGTATGGCAGTGAGTTTGGAGAAAGATCAAAGGAGAAGCAAGTGTGCTGATGCAGGTTAGGCAAATGGAAGACTTCATCTAATACCTGAAGAAGAAAACCTCGAACCGTAATTTCTGAATTTGGGTTATGTGGATATAGGAATTGGCCAAGGAAATGGATGGCTTGCCCTATGTGGGCATCCAGGAGGCAATGAAACACCTCTTGCTTGATTCTGGGCAGTCCCTAAAAAGACACAATGTGTTTAATGCTGCTCAGTCCTTAAACCACGTCTCAATGCTAACGTTGGCAGCAGGAACATATCTAATGCATGAGGATATAGATGGGGTGGTCAATCAACTGGACACCTCAATCAACTGGACACCTTCCATATGTGCTACTTGGAGCACTTCCATCACATCAAAGAAGGTAAAGCCAAAATCCACCACGGGATCGAAGTAATCGCAAAGTTAATGAATGTGAACCTCTCTCTTGCTGCTTGAGTGGATGATTTGATTTGTTGTGAGGACTTGGAGACAGACTTGGCTGAAGTGCCTCCTACTAAATTTGTGAGATGTGTTAGAAGTAAAAGGGCTCAAGAGGGTTCAGTGGGGCTTGCATAATTTGCCACCTTCCCATTTCAGTAATAACACCTTAATGACTAAATACAACTCCAAAGGGGGGACGATGTAATTTGCCCTTCCCTCCATAGAGGAAAATTTTTTGACTAAGTCCATTTTTTTGCAGACTCAATCTGGTTTTGGAGTCGAGTCACACAAGTAATACAGCTTCTGGCACTCTTCTTGTTCGATTATGAAGTTTTTTTGGGTTTCGTCTCATCAGTCCTTGATGGGAAAGCATGATAGTATTATGTAATCAAAGCAAGGTGGCTGCTTTCACAATATATGTAATCAATGCTTTTGTCTTGAGGATTAAGAACTTCCAGTTTGGGGCTTGGTTAACACCATGCAAAATATTCATTTAAACAATATTGGAATGAACATTTCAATCATACTTGCTGCCCAGGATGATATACTGTGGATTGATTGATAAGTATAGTTAGATGGATCTGGTGAACTCACTGTTACTAGAATCACAATAGCACTTGAGTCAAAGGCCGTGAAGTTAAAAAGATGGAGCCAAAATATTTTCTAAAAAGAACCACCAAGATCAAAGAGAAGCAGAAATGAATATGTTTCAATACAATCAAAGGTAGAGTCAAGGAGAGAAGAACTTATCAATGAAGAAGATGAACATGGAGATATTGTAGCAAGTGTGAAGAAATTAATAAATAATGAGATTATTGTAGATTCAAACAAAATTATTTGAGAAATTAATAAATTGTTGCACCTAAACACAAACATGTGAAATTACTGAGAATTAGTTGAATATATATTTTGTGCAGGACCAAGCAAAGCAAAAGGTGGTTGACAAAGAATATGAAGATCTAATACATCCATCAAAGATGTTCGTTTTAAGAAACAAAAGCAGAATCAACTGATTTTGAGAATGAACTCAACAAGTGGAAAAAGCAAAAGACAAATTAATAACAGTGAGCAAGGAGGTTCAAAATGTTTTTCTAACTACGGGAGAATGATGCAAGGCAACATAGAGCTACAAGTTGTCTTTTTCTTAGAAAATAATAAAAGTGGCTCTAAAAGTAGATGTTAAGAACAATTTATCCAAAATACAGAAATATGTTGCAATATAACCAGAATTGCACAACACAACATATTGTACACAAATTTACTCTAATCTTCAATATACACAGATTAGAAATACACTTAAGATGTGGTTACACCATAAAATATTCATCACGGAACACTCCAAGATATCTTATGCTATGAAATTCAAACCTACTTCCCTTCTCTATCTTCTATACTCAAAAGAATCTGTCCATAATCCATGAGCAATAATGATTTGCAATGATAGATTGCCCCTATATATAAGCATTTATCTAATTATCATGGGAGAGGGTAAACCTTTACACATTATGCCAATTGCTAACCAAATATAACCTATTTCACAAGTTATCCATTTTGACCCATTATAAAAATTGCCCATTGGAACCATCCTATCTGCATGAGCTATGAATGCCACAAGTCAGCTACTCCATAACCCAATACACATCACAATACCATGTCCCTAGGTGTATAACATTTAAACCCCCTCATATCCTTGTTAGTAAAGCTGGCAAAGAAGAGAGATTAGAGAAACTTGCAAGAAGGCTTGCTTCACAATGAGTGAAAACAACATTTTATAAGGTTACAAAGGTTACTATTACAACTATCATTATTAATGGTACAATCTACTGCAACCACCTACATTAATAACTATAGCTAACTACACCTAACTAATATACATTATTATACTAATATACTAATACACCCCCTTAATGACTAAAGCAGAAACAACGCCAATCTTGTCCCGAAATTGGACAAAGTTAGTCATTAAATCAATAGTCTGCTCCTGAGAAGAACAAAAGTGGAGGGAGATGTCTTCACAATCCACCAGCTGTCGAATGTAGTGATGATGAATCTTGATATGTTTGGTCCGAGCATGATACACTAGATTCTTCACCAATTTCAATACTCCCTAATTGTTGCAAAAAGTGGTGTTGGAGTATGTTGAGGAAGCTGATGATCTGTCAAGATCCTATGTAACCAAACTGCTTCACATTTGGCACTCACAACTACTTTGTATTCATCCTCAGTTGAGAATAAAGCTACAATTTGTTGAAGCTTACTCTGTCAAGAAATGTCTCCTAAACCCAGGAAGAAGATGGAGCCGGTTGTAGACCGTTGAGTATCCACAGATTCTGCCCAATTGGAGTTTATATACCCATATAAACCAAAATCTTTTATCCTCTAGTAGAGTATGCCAAAGTCAAGAGTACCATTGACAAACTGCAAAACCCGCTTTGCGGCTATCTAATGAGTGAGCTTTGGTTTCGATAGAAACCAAGAGAGATAGCTAATAGCAAAGCTAAGAACCAATCTAGTGGTTGTCAAATATATCAAGCAGACCACCAACTGTCTATAGTGTGATTCATTGGTCGAGGGTTAATCATCAATGGCTGACAACTTCAACCCAACCTCCATAGGTGTAGAAGAAGAACTACAATCTGCCATTCCAAAACACCCCAAGAGACTCATAGCATATTTGATTTGAACCATGAAGATATTGTGATCAAATTGCCGAAACTCAACCCCTAGGCAATAATGTAGGAGGCTTAGACCTAACAGGTCAAAATCTGCACACAATTCTGATTTTACATGTTGAACTACAGTGTTTGTGCTACCTATGCTGGTAAGATCAACATCTACAATAACAATTACAATCTCATTACCATCGCTTTTGACATAAAGATTTGGATAAGAAAGGCTCATTTTGAATCCAATATATTTTAGGTGTTTATCAATTTTCAAATACCAAGCTTGAGGAGCCTGCTTAAGTCCATAAAGGGACTTAAATATCCTGCAAACCAAATGTTCACATCCTGGAAGCTGAAAACCCTCAGGCTACACCACGTAGACTTCTTCATCCATGTCCCCATTCAAGAAGGCACTTTTGACATCCATTTGACATACCTTCCAATCAAATTGAGCGGCAATCGAGAGAAGTAACCAGAATGTGACCATCTTTCCAGTAGGGGCAAACATCTCTTACAAGTCTATACCTTCTTGTTGTGAATATCCTTTAGCAACGAGACGTGCCTTGTATTTGTCCAATGAACCATCAGCTTTGCATTTGACCCCTGGGGGCAATTCAACCAACTCCGAAGTCTAAATTTTCATCAATGCATCACCTTCATTGTAGCTTCCCATTCTGGTTTCCCTTGTGCCTTAGAAAATTTTTGGGGTTCAAAAGCCTAAAGAAGATCAAAAGACAGAGCATAATGACTATGCTCAATAGTTGAACCAGTTACCATTGGCTCTTTTCTTCGAGGACGTTCACTTGATTTAGGAAGTTCATCCACACATACACCTTCCATAGTGGAATAACAGCATTTAGGTTTCTAGTGTGTCTCAGATGAATGTTGCAAAGGCAAGTTCTTTAAAGTCTTATTTGGAGTGGAAAGAGTTTTAGTTCTTTGTCTCTGATAGACAAGCGGTGTAGAACCAACCATAGATTGATTTGTAAGCTGACCTGATGAACTGAAGGGTTCCTCCTTCAAAGGTACCATAATACTACATTCAATGTCTTCATTGACTTCTTGTTGAACATTTGAAAAATATGGCACTGTTTCTTTTACATCAACATCCCAACTAACAATGACCTTGCTAGTGGAAATGTTAATAAGCCTTGTATGCCTTAGACTATTCACTATAGCCCACAAAGAAATACCTGATGCTTTTGGAATCTAGTTTATGCCCTTTTGTTCATGAACTAAAGTATATGTTGTTGAACCAAAATAAGAAAAGAAGTTACCTCGGGTTTGTTACCGGTCCAAGCTTCTTCTAGTGTGATTTTCTGCAAAGCTTTGCATGGACATCTATTCATAATGGAAGCCGATGTGTTAATAGCTTCTCCCCAATATTGGTAGGGAATGTTCCTGTTGTGCATCATGCACAGTATTATGGCCCTGTTACGCCTTTCAACCACTCCATTCTATTGTGGATTATATGGTGTTGTCAACTGGCGTTGAATACCTTCTTTTTCACAAAATTCCTTGAATTGAGTGGAGGTGAATCCCCCCCCCAATTATCGATCCGTAGAGTCTTGATCCACCGCCCTATGAATGTTTCCACCAACGCCTTGAATTTGAGGAAGGCACCATAGCATTCAAACTCCTTTAAGAAGTAAACCCACATCTTTTTGGAGAAATCATCCACCAATAATAGGAAGTACCTTGATCCATTATTGACAATGAGAGATTTCCACGAAAGCTCACAAAGATCTGCATGAATGAGATCCAAAAGACCCTTAGCACGCCATGCACCTTCCATCGGAAATGGTTTCCTCTTCTACTTTCCAGCCAAACATCAAACACACAAATCTTGTTTTTCCTGTATAGGGGGCAGCCCATGAACCATATGGGCTCAGCTGAGTTTAGCCAAATACTGAAGATTCAAGTGACCATACCTTTCATGCCAAAGAACACTGGTATCAACTTCAATAGGTAAGGCATGCGAATTAGTTGTAGCAGCATCAACTAGCTTATACAGACCTCCTTGCCCAATGTCGATGGCAACAACCTTTTCATGTTTCACTAATACAATGCACTCCTTTCCATAAAATCTGACTTGGATGTTAGGGTTCTCAGTAAGCTGACTAATAGATAACAAATTCTTGTTCATGGTAGGAACGTATCGAACATTCCTTACTAGACATATTTGATAATCATTTAATACAACCTTAACATCTCCTATCCCTTCAACAACATGTGATCTACCATCACCAAGTGAAACTGCATCTTTATGAGTAGAATCAGCAATAAATTTTACACACCAATCTTTGTGACACATGAAATGTCAGGATGCTCCTGAATTAAAAAAACAGTATTGGTTGTCAGTACTGTCTAAAAGAGATGTCATGAGTGCAAACTCATCATCGGAACCATGCTCTTCATCGACAACAACCAAATTAGCTTCACCATGCTTCTTTTGAGATAGATTGTATAATCTTTTCTTGCATTGTTTTTTAACATGTCCAAATTCGTTGCAATAAAAGCATTTCACCTTTTTCTTGGACTAAGTGGAAGAAGCATTGCTAGAAAAATTTTGAGGTTTGTTGCCAAATGGGTTCTGAGGTTTGCTCTTCTACCGAACAGCAAAAGCACTTTCCGTGAACTCGGATGTAGATTTCCCTATCTACTCGTGTCTACGCTCCTTCTGCAAGAGATACTAACTCACCTTATCAGAAGTCAAAGTTTGACTTTCAGCCAATAGATTTAGTGATTCCGCATAAGCCCCATAGGAGGACAGCAGGTTGTTATTAGTCAAAGCAACCATGTCATCATTGTCCACTGGTTTATGGATGACGGTAAGTTGATCACTTAGGTCCTTAATTTTTTGGAGGTGTTCTAACAATGACCCACCCCCATGTAGTTTTGTAGAAACTAACAGATTCTTCGAGTACAAAACCCGACTTTTCTTAGAGACCTGATACTTGTTTTTGAGGTGATTCCACAGTGTAGATGTAGATGAGGCATTCTTGACTTCAGGGATTAAGTCATCAGACACTAATAGCTTGAGTAGCAATAGGACTTCCATGTGACACTTGTCAAAGTCATCTAGGTTGGTTGCAGGTTTGGTTTCGATCTCAAAGATAATACTGTCACACATCCTATACTTAGCGATCGTGAGTATTTTGTGACTCCGGATGTTATAATTCTTCCGAGTGAGCTTGTGTGCCTTTGGTAACACCAAATTTTAAATATTTGCCATTATCCTAGAAAATATTTAATTCTCGAAACATGAACAACCCTTTAAACTCTGACCCCAGAAACAAATCTTGGAAATTTTAAATTGACCCCACAAATTTAGGTAACCCCAGATATTAAAAACCCCCCTCAAACTAATATTTCTAAAATCTAGAAAAAAATAACTGGGGGAAAATTAAAATAATGAATACCCAAAAAATTTTATGAGCACCCGTACCCTAGCAGCAGCTTAAATTCACCTTACTCATTGAAAAAAAGGGTAAAAACCCTAGCTGGAACCCTACTAGTAGTACAAACACTAGGCACACGAACTTTATGTTCCCTAGCCACGGTCTATAGAGGAGAATTCAAAAGAACCAACACTTGTTAAAAATACCATGTCCTAGATGGCACATCTTGCAGAACCACAACCCTAAAAACACTGAAAATCGCGATTAGAACCCTTGTGACTTGCGCGGCCCTTCAAAACAGCAATTTTCGTCTGCATATACTATGATTTGTGGCACGATTTATCATGAAATACTGGTGCACGACTTGCAAGAGGTACCTGCACGATTTTAGATGCAAAAACATCTGCGATTTTAGTCAAAAAAAGGGCACAACTTTCTGTAGAATGTAGGCACGATTTTGATGAAAAATTGGGTGCATTTTAGAACCCTTGTGACTTGTGCGGCCCTTCAAAATAGCAATTTTCGTCTGCATATACTATGATTTGTGGCACGATTTATCATGAAATATTGGTGCACGACTTGCAGGAGGTACCTACACGATTTTAGATGCAAAAACATCCGCGATTTTAGTCAAAAAAAGGGCACACAACTTTCTGTAGAATGTAGGCACGATTTTGATGAAAAATTGGGTGCATTTTTGCACGAAACAGGCTGCACAATTTTTACCAACAAATTATTGAGACATGGACCAGCTAGGACTCAAACCTAGGACCTTCCATTCGCTGCTGGAGTGCTCTACCACTGAGCTACTGGCCCTTCTTGGACCAGTCCATCATCGGTCCAGGTGTGGCTATTTCCAACACCAACACCCCCCCTTAAGCCACACCTCTCGTGTGCTTGGGGCTCCTAGCCTGGGTCTGGCTCTGATACCATGTTGAGACATGGATCAGCTAGGACTTGAACCTAGGACCTTCCATTCGCTGCTGGAGTGCTCTACCACTGAGCTACTGGCCCCTCTTGGACCAGTCCATCATCGGTCCGGGTGTGGCTTATTTCCAACACCATCACAAATGACCCGCATTTTTCCTTCCGAAATGGAGTAATTTTTCCTTGTGCAAACCACCACAATTTCCTTCCTATTCTATCGCAAATTTTACTAAAAATAACCCACAATTTTTGCTTGAAAATTTCCCTTGGTTTTTTTTGCTTGAAACCTAGGTGTGATTTGCCCTAGCCAAAAATTTGGAACCCTTTCTAAATACTCGTGCCCTAGCTAACCTTGCACGACCTCTTTCTCAACCTCCTTTGTGTGAAACCCTAACCCTAACACCCTGTTGGCTCTGATATCAATGTTAGTAAAGCTAGCAAAGAAGAGAGATTAAAGAAATTTGCAAGAAGGCTTGCTTCACAATGAGTGAAAGCAGCATCTTATAAAGTTACAAAGGTTATTGTTACAACTACCATTATTAATGGTACAATCTACTATAACTACCTGCATTAATAACTACACCTAACTACCAACTTAATTAAATACACTTTATTACATTATTATACTAATAGCAGCATACCTAGGAACACATCCCCCAGGCTAAAAAAGGGGACATCCCCTGGCCATCACCTCAACTTGGGGGATGTTTCTAGGGATGTCCCCCAATGTGGAATGCCAAGAGGACACCATGACATTCTCAAGATTCCTCAACTTTCCCAAGGACTTTGAAAAGTCCCAGACAGCCTGTTGTTGTAAAATGGATTTAAGAAAAATGTTTTCAAAAAACCTAAGAAGCCAAATGGGGGACCACCAAGGTCTCCAATCAATAATAACCCCTAAAACATTTCTTGTTTTGACATTTAGATGTTTGTCACTTTTGATTCTCCACTCTGATTTCTAATTCCTGAGTTTCAAGTTTGTAACTTTGATTGATGAAATGAGAATCATATCATGGTCATCAAATGGATTATTCAATCTATGGATTGTCATTGCAAATTTAGCGCATTGTATTTACTTTCTTAAAATTTCAACTTTTTGTAGTTTTTTTTGTTGTAGAAACAAATGAAAGTTTATTGAATATGTTCGGATCTCTTACAAAGAGAGAGCGAATGCTCTTTTATAGAGAGATTACAGACTATGAAAGCCTAAAAGCTAGAGAAAAGCTCTACCTAACAAAGCAGTAATGCTAAAGATGGAAAAACCTATCTAAAAGGAGAAAAACTAGGAGCGAACAAGAAGTAACCATTAAGATTATCTTAATACCCCCCCTTAATGGTTACTACACTAACTAAAACTGATGCCCCCCAAAACAAACTGCCATCCAAGACAGATGGAGGCATAACCAGAGAACAGAACCCGAGCACGGGTGTTGAAACACAAATCCCGAGGAATCCGAAGAAGCAGAACACAAATGAGGAATGCAGATCCGGCTGGTGACAAGAAGGGGCTAAGCGCTGTAAGCGCAAACCAAGAAAGCCCTCAAAGCTACGAACCACAATGAAAAGGTAGAAAACACTCAAGAAACAACGACAAGGCAAAAACATTTGCCAAACCAGGAAGCCGCCGAAAACAGAAAACAGAACCCCATTCATAGGGCTACGGAACAGGAACCAAACTTTGATAAGATCCTGTAGAGAATACTGATGATAAAAAAAATTGTTGCCGTTGAACTTCTGACTGCCTACTTTTGAACCAGGATGCCATGTTTCACATTTTCCGAGTTACGAAAAGACGGATTACAAATTGATGGCACTAAAGCAGATAGACGGCGCAGATTTTGAACAGAGCCCTTGCACGGGTTACGAAGCACAGATTCCGAAGACACGGAATAAATCTGAAACACAGATATTGAGGCACAAATCTCGAGATAAATCCAAACATGGATTTCAAAAGTCGGGTCTCGAGAATACAGAAAGCACAAAACATCCGAACACGGAGTTTGAGGAAAATATTTCTGAATGTTTCCAACCAAACTTGCAACTAACAGAATGAAGAGAAGGCACTGCTGGGGCCTACCACTTTTCTAAGCACTTAGCACTTAGTGTTGAGAACTTCCGAACGGGACCTATGAAAAGCAACCCATGAACCCAGAAAATTGGAACTTGCCAAGCCGTGACCACAGAAGGTACTTGAAAAAGCACCAAATACTACCAAGCACAGTTGAAAGCAAGCAAAACACGAGCCTTCTCCAGAATCGCGACTAGAGCCATGGTTGAAAGAAACCGCATGCAAACACCTCTAAATAAAGCAGCAAGGAAGGAGGCGCCCGTCAAAAACCAACGAACATGACTACAACTGAGATAAAGCCTTCGAAAAAGACGTCCACAACCGTTAAAAAACCGCCAAAAAACTGAGAAAATACCACAGTTTCTTCAGAACCTACGACCACAAAACGTGAGCAACACCTTGCCACACAGTGACCAGAGACAGGTTGAAACCGCCGCATATAGAAATGGTGCCTTGATACAGAAAAGTGGCCACAGGAACAAAAAATGAATTCGTGGTTGGTAGAAGACCGACAAAAAACTCCAAATGTCGGCGCCAAATACAGTGTCCTCCACAACGCGACCTCCTTCAGAAAAAGCTGCTCGAAATCACGAGCTCAGAAAAGAACGGCGACTGAAAACAAACAAATGCGACCCCATAGCTACAAAAAAACTTCCGAAATGCAAAATCCAGAAATCACGTCCGCAATGAAAATCTTCCGGACACCCACAATAGTCGAATCGCGACAGAGGAAATCATGATTTGGGAGCTCCGCCGAAACCCTCGAACCATTCACGTTCGCGATGAAAAAAACAAATACCCATAAACCAGAATCACGATTTCAAACAGAGGGCAAGAAACCCTAGCGACCAGAAAACTGGAGGAAAATCGCGAAAAGAGCTTCAGTTGACATCAAACAGAAATCGCGAGCAGGAACAAACGCCAAAAATCACAATTTTCAGGAACCCTCGATTTTCAGAGGTATAGACATCAAAACTGCAAAAAAGATCCCCCGTCTAGAAAATGCGTGACCTTCCACGAAGATGGTAGCTTCCAACAGAAAATGGACAAGGAGCAAACGGGTATGGCCGCCCGTACGACCTGTACAATCCGTACGACGTACAGAATACGAAGAGCCTACCCTGGCTCTGATACCATGTTGCAGAAACAAATGAAAGTTTATTGAATATGTTCGGATCTCTTACAAAGAGAGAGCGAATGCTCTTTTATAGAGAGATTACAGACTATGAAAGCCTAAAAGCTAGAGAAAAGCTCTACCTAACAAAGCAGTAATGCTAAAGATGGAAAAACCTATCTAAAAGGAGAAAAACTAGGAGCGAACAAGAAGTAACCATTAAGATTATCTTAATATTTTTATGTTATTTTTATTTTTTTTACATCTATTTGTATTTTGAAAATTCAATTTTTTTTAATAAGTAAAAGTGGGTAGGGCCCACTCCTATTAATTATATTTATAAAATACCAAAAACTAGAGCAAGCTCTATAAGTCCAAGAGCAGTACAGCAATACAGTGCATCCCTGCGGGCAGAAGACCCAGCTATTAGATAATTAGAACCATACATTCCAGAAACCTAGAAACTCATAACAACTATACCTAGCTGGCAGTAAACCAGCGTTACACTATATGCCTAACATCCATACCCCCAATACGTGAGCAAGATCGGAGAAAAAAATGGAGTATCATAGGGGGTCATTTTACTCCAGCTTAGCCGCCTTATCGGCAGATGTGCTCTGGCCATTACCAATTCCAGGAGGAGCCACAGAGGCCACCTTCAGAATCACAGAAGGCCCTTCACCCTTGCTCTCACCATGATCCTCCAAAACCACCAATGTGTCCAGGTTTGCCAAACTGATAAGGGCCTTAATGGCCACCTTCACTGCTCCGTTGTCCTCCATGCATGGCTGTTTCATAGCCCTCTGGAAGGGAGCTCTCATGAAACCCAATTGATATTTGTAGTAAAGCTTCTCCCGCTGCCGTGAGCCAAATGCAACTCAAGCTTCTCGATTTCCAACATATGACTTTCACTCTTTCAAACAACTCCAAACGCACAGCCAGACCATTCCTATAGTCCAGGTTAATAAATTTGACTGTCATCACCCTAACCATGGCTTTGTCTCTTATACACTCCTGCAACTTCATCACAAAATGAGTGATGATGTCAGTATTTACCCGCGACACCTCCAAACCCTGGATGAAATCCTCCCCCAGAACTATAGCTATCGCAGGGAGGATAATGTCATTGCACTGGCAAAAGAGTTTCCCCATCCTGTTCTCCCTTATTGCATCCTTGAAAGCCACTTGCCATTTGAAGGTTCGGAGCCTCACTGCTGCCATCGCTAACCACAAACCACAGTCAACTCAGACTCTCACACAATCAGAGATTTGGAGAGCAACCACCTGTTGATTGTTCCCATATGCCGCCAATCCTAAACAAATATCCTCAATATACTGCATCCCTCCTGTCCCCAAAGCTGAGAGAAACATTGTCTGACAGTAGCTTTTCTTGCAGATAAAAAGAAGTGGCTTTAGAATACGCTATTTTACATGTACGTAAAAACAGAATTATTCTTAGGAAAAGCAGCTATTAGAACATACAAAGCATTTGTATAAAAATAGGATGAGACAGTATTATGGGGGTAAGCAAAACAATGCATTTTAAGTAATAAGAGAAACATTCTGAAAAATCTGTCACTGGATATATATTGTTTGTGAAAACTTTGTTACTGGCTTTAGTGTTCAGTTGTACCATAGATTTACCTATAGCCTAGGCACTCTAACTTCTTGCATTCCTGCTGCATCAACTTAAGATATAAGTAGTTTAAGTTGTCTCTCTCGCTGAAACCAAGTGATTGTGTTATTGTTAGCAGTTAACAATTTATCTCTTTCTGTAATAAGAGCCTCCTCACGCAGATCTCTAGTCTGGTACTAAAAAATCATCTTATGTAGAAGACAAACCATACCAACAAGACAGTTTTAATGTTTCCACTAACTCAAGAATCCATTCAGATGTGTAGAAACTCCTTACTTACAAGATTGGAAGTGGAAGATTGTCATCAGTTGCTTCTCGTTCACGAAATTTATTCTTTTCTGGAACATCAGACGATGACTTTGATTGGCATCTGATATCACGTAGATAGGTGCATAGAAGTAAAATATAGAGAAGGATCAATGCATATTTCATGATTCCCTACCCTGCAGGATCAAAAAGTTCAAAGTATATCAAATCAAAATATTCTTCCAAAGGCTCTCATGTCTACAGAATCCAGCTATGTCTCACAATGTTGCAGAAAATTTAATCCCATTAATAATATGCCTGGCAACTGACCATGGTCACATTTAAATCAATGTCATTACAATACATGAAGTCAAGTGGTCTTCATTTCTTCCTAAGTAAATCAACGCACTTTTCATGAAACTTTACAACTTAACATTACTAATATGAGGAAAACACATTGAAGAATGTATCATGACAAAGTGGGATATCTCCAATAATTCAATTAAGCAAAATATGCTACTGGATTAGTAGATAATTTAATCAATATAAAATGGCATTTTCTGTAAGATCCCTTGTCTTATATTGCCTTCAAACCCCTGAATTTTCTGATTTTAGTGTATTGACATTTTTTCAAACAGAAGATAAATATGCTCAAACTAATGCTAAAATAGATACATTCAATGAAGGAAATGATCAGACATTACATCAAACAATTGTCATACAATATGGTAATTCAAATCTGCCTTTTATTTGGTTCAATTCAATGAAATACAAACACCTAGATGGCTGTAATGAAATTCAGAATTTTCAGACCTTTATATCAGCAAACTATAACTTCATACATACCTAAAAATCTGAACACAATCAAGTTGCTGTTCTAGTTTGAAAAGACACCTCTTTAAGCATTTTATGGCTCCCAAAAGGCCCACTATCCCTCATAGAATTCTGATTTATCTCTGCATACTTCAAAACTGCATACTCCACACATCCACAAACACCTGCAATGCCTAAACGTCCTCCATAGAATGCTTCAATAATGATAATGGCTGTGAATAGGGTTATCAAGGAGCTGCGACTCCTTAGATAGCTGCGGCCATACCCTAGATGGCTACGTCTAGGGTTTTAGTTCTCAAAATGATGTGCCACATCCAATATGAAAATAACCTCCTCCAAGATTGGCATCTAGACTAGGGTATAAAGTATAAACCCTCATCAATATCCAAAAATCTGATATAAAATCTGAAATGAAACCTCCAGCAAATCTAAATATGTTGCCCAATTTGTTTTTGTATTTGGAACAAATCACACAAATTGGCAATAGAACCCTCCAATATCAACCTGCAGAAATATATCTCTATGAAGCCCAAATATCTCTCCAAATCTGAACCATGAAGCACAAATGTGAATTCTGAAGAGAATCCACCCAAGGATGGAATTGGGTTTTCGTCCAATCCACCAATACTCCAAGGGTTTTCGCCCTAGGAATATGCTGAACCTGTAGTTGCTCACAAGGAAACTCCAATTGCAAATAACAAATCAAGGATGTGAAAATGACTTGCCTTCACCTCTTTTTAAAGCCACAAGTGAATCCTCCTTTTTGGTCGATAAAGCTTCACTTCTAGAGGATTCTCTTTTTTTTTTTTTATAGTTTTATGTTTTCCTTCAAAAGTGACTTATTTTATAATTTCCCGATAACTTATTATAAAGTCACTTTTTACAAATAAAAAGGCGAAGCTAATTAATTAAATATATATAACCCAACTATGACTTTGGATTATTTAACATTTAATTAATTAAATTATTCCCTTATAACTCCCAACTTAGCCCATGGGAATAAAAATAGGCTAGTGGACCCCGCTGGATGATCACTCGGAAAATGGGGACATTACATTTTCCTTTGAGCTAATCTACCACAAATAAATCATAAAAAATATCCCTCATAATAACGTTAGATTTGCTTTCTTTTTTGACAATATCAAGTCCCCTGTGTAGTCTTTGAAGCTACTACTAAAGACTATGGCTCAAAACATCAGTGTCTTGAGTATAGCCTCAAGCCATAAAATGGGCTTCCTATGCAGCTACACCAACCATGAGAATCCCACCAATCCATATATAATGCCTAAAATAGGAGAGTTTGGTACCTTCATAACTCCCTCCTTGAATTGGTCATAAATTATGAAGACGTGTGCTAAACAGCAGCTTTACTCATTGAAAGATAATTGCATCTAGCTTAATATTTAATCCAAATGCAAAAAGGCTTTAACTTTAACTTCAATTGAAAACAAAAAAGTGCATGATGATCTATTTCCTTTACACTAATATAACCTGATTTATCAGCCAGATGGAATCAACCTTTCAACAAGAGAATTAATTTTATTTATCCATGTGTTGCTCCATTGTCATCATTTGGCAGTACCTGATGATGAGTTGACAATCAACTCAAAGCAATAGCAGAAATAAATATCTAAAGCAGAAACTTATGATAATATTGTGGACTACCAGTAAAAGTCGTAAATAGAGAAAACAAAATGAGGTGCATTATATAAATGAATAACCTGAAAGGTGACAAAAGCACTGCTAATTATGTGGTGTATACCACTCCAGGAAAGTCCTTAAGGCATTTTCAAATTTTATGGAATCCTCCTAAACCTCACTGAAAGTAACTTCAACTAATTCTATCCATTGGATCTGTGATCTAGCAATAAAATGGGTCGTTCATTGCAAAGATGGGACATGTTCAAATCCAGCATGGGTGTCCCCGTGAGACCTGCTTGACTTTTTGTTGCAGGTCCTGTTTGGTGTTCATTTCATTTTTCTGGCTGTGCTGGTCTCCTTTCTGGAAGTGATCTTACACATTCCTAGACAATTTCACTTCATCCTAATTTCCATCCTCTGCTCAGAGTGTGGACAGGGAAAATAACAGTTTAGTCTTGCTGGGCGCTGCTAATGGGACCCACTAATAACTTCTATGTGCGTTTCTTGAAGCCTTTTGCTGTAGCTTCAGCCCTGCTAGGACCCGCCAACCATATTATTTCCTGGGTGTTGCCATAAGCAAAGGCTTTTACTTACAATTTCTAGGCACTGCATCTGCTAGGACCCACACTTTTTAGCTGGTTATAATTTTTTGCTGGGTGTTCTTCTATATTCTGACACTGGGACCCACATGACATACAAGTACAAATCGTGGGAAATTGTTTTTAGCTTCTTTAACATTTGCTGCTGGGACTCACCAGAGGACTGCCTGGGCATTTTTCCGTACTGAGCGCCTTACTGTTGCTGGGACGTGCCTAAGGCGTATCGTGCACTGACTCACCTTTATTCTTTGGACATGGGAGTTACAAACAATATCATTTGCTGCAGCCATCCTGACAGCAATCATTCCTCCTATTTATAACTGGGCGGTTACTTCTGCTTGGCAATTGGCATTCCATATAAGCACAGGATGAAACATATTTTAAAAGAGCAAGAATGGTACTATGCAGGTATGGGGGGGTTTTGAATGCAAATTTCTGAGTGAACAAATTTCTTTGGTAGCTGGGCTCTAATGGCTGCAGCTGAACCCTTATGATGGACAATATACTGCAACAAAATTTGTAATCTGGAATTCTGATTTTGCCCTGTCATTGGGCCATGGGTCTGTAGGAGAATGAAGTCTTAGTCAGAAAATCTGAATTTCTGGATGGCTATGCTGGTTTAAATTCCTGTGCATTAGTGACTGTATGCAGCCTATATAATATATATTGCAAATTTCTGAGTGATGTTCGAAGGTCCCTGTAGCTGGACGTTGAGCCTGTGAGACCTGAAATTTGATTAATAAAGTTAAGGTAGGTCATTATTGCTTCCATAATGTGTTTGTGTGTTGATTTTGTGTGTGCCTGCGAGGATTAGCTGCCCTTCACTGGGTGCCTGATCCTCGACTGCATCAAAAATCTAATTTTGCCTAATTAGCCTAACAAAACAGCTTATCAAAATGGTTCCACTGCAGAAAAGTTACTATGCCAGTTTTATGAGATTTGAGATTAAAAAAATCTTTCCAAAGAAAATACCTCAGATAAAATCTCAAACAAAACCATTTTAGCACACAACTTTATGAAAAAACTAAGATAAGACAAAAATACCTTTGCAACGAAAACAACATAAAAAGAGAACAAAATTTTAAAAAATAAACTTCACACGAGATTATTGTTTTTAAATATAATTAAAAATAAATATTAATAAATATCCAACAAAAACACCAATCAGATCTTTCAAACAAAAAAGTCTTTAATATAATATAGCATAACAGACCAGAATTTTTCAACAAATTTATATTAACAGATCTGCTAACCAAACAATTTATGTTAATGTAGGGATTTGCAGTAAATTACAGTGGGATTTACTCAATTTAGCATACGTTATGGTTTCTATTGATCTGTTAAATGACAGTATTTTGCAGTCAAATGACAGCCAAGGCTCCCTCTGGAGCTTGGTTTTTCAGTGCAGTGGTTATTTAGTGTTATGTATTCCTGCCATTGTTTATAAATATGAAAATGTAAATTATGATCAAAAACAGATTATGGTTGAACTCTAAGGTGGGATATATGTTTAGCAATGAAATGAGGCTTTTTGAGGGTTATAGAGGTTTTTGATTTGGGAGGTGGGATTAGGGGTTGAAATGGGAGGAAACTGCAAGAAACTTTGTATTTTGAGTATTTGACTTTGAGTTTACAATCATTTTATATATGAGAGAGAACCTGGTAGTTGTTGAGGCTAACTTTGTATCCCTTGAGTTTTTATATGGTAGATCAAATGTCACTTAAATTTTCATATCATTTTATTTGACAAGTCAAATGTTTAAATATATTGTTTAGGGTCAAGTTCATTAAAAACAGGGATACATTGGCATGTTTTGTGTAACACTATTGTACATAATCCTAGGTGTAGCAGGATAATATTTTATATTTTATATTTCTTAGATACACTAGAAAATGAACAGTCATCTAGAAGATGAACTAAGCAATCATTTCATATTGATAAATATGTACATTGTATCATATTTTGATTAATGGATGAATAGTTATAAGTTTCATTGAACATTTTTGTTGTCCCGTCCATTTCATTTGTCAATCTTTCCTTGGATTACATTCCTGGGACTACATTAGTATCAGAGCAAGATTGAGCAAAATCTATGGCTGTGGAATGGAGAAAGTTTGAGGAAATTAGTTGTAGTCCATGGTATGTGTTTTTTGCAGCCCTTTTATGAATAGTTCTTTTGCTGTTAAAATTTTTATCAGGGACTAGAAAGAAAAATATCGGACCTTGGCTTAAGTTTGTGTTTGTGGAGGTTGTTTGAGAGAAGAAGATGAATTATTGTTCATGTGCATGTACAACAATATAATTTGAGATTTTTGGGAGGAAAACTGTGTGAATAAATCTGTTGACAGTCACCCTGGGGGAACAAGAATATTTTTTTAGTTAACCCTTGTTCAAATTATTCTATTCAAATCCTAACAAATTGTTGTGTTCAAACTTCAAACCCTAACAAATTGTTTCTGTCAAGTTGTCATAAATATTGAAGGTGCCAAATTCTGCTATGGAATTATTGTTACTTTAAATGCTTACAATGTTCTTCCCATTCAATGTTACCTCTAAAAATTTGCAGCATCTGGATCTAAGTTTCACAGATGTCAATGATGCCTGCTTAGCTGCCATAGCAAATAGTGCATATTTTCTTCATCACTTGAGCTTGGTGAAATGTTGTAACCAGTTGTCTGATTTGAGCTTCGCATCGACAAGAATTACATGCACTAGTGTATCTTACCTTGCAAGCTGTAACCTGTTAAGGTCATTGAAGATTCCCTAATGCACAGAAGTTTGAGGCCCTGGCATGGTTACAATTGCAAAGTCCTGTTGCTGATTGCAGTACTTGGTCATAAGTAACCACTTCCAGGACAGTGATGTTGAGTTGTTTGTAGCTTCGATCAGATAATGCATAAACTATGTTAAATATAGCATGATCGAATGATTTAAACAATAATTAGCAATCGCTAAATGACAATTCACACCTGTGATAGACGTGACTCCTTGAGGAGTCACGTCTATCACAGATGTGACTCCTACCATTGCTAATATATATATATATCAACGTTTTGCCCTGCAATCATATACATCAACACAGAAATCGGAAGTGTATGAGAAGTGGAAATTGCATCTGCTAAACAAAAGAGAGTAATAAATTAAATCTGCAATACAAATATCCAACATTCAGAAGATATCCAAGTCTGAGATTATAAGTTCGATTTGATTTTACATGGTATCAGAGCCAAGTTAAGCAGAATTCGGGCAGAAAATCGAACTTGAGAAATTCAGATTCAATACATATCATTTCTCAAATGGCAGCAGCAATCCGATTCGAAGACAGATTGGAAGGAGGAAATAACTTCTCATCATGGAAATTCAGAATTATGATGATACTAAAAGAAAATAAAGTTGATTCATTTGTGAGAGAAAATAAAACAGAACCAGAGAATGATCCTGATAAAATGACATGGATTGAAGGAAATGACAAAGCCATGAAAATCATAGTTGATGGAGTTAGAGATCATATCGTGCCAATTCTGACAAAACATGAGACTGCATATCATATGTTTAAGTCACTTGAAAGCAATTATGAAATTAATAACTCCAGTAGAACCTTAGCCCTAAAGAGAGAAATAAATCATATAAGTATGAACAAAAGAGAATCTATCAATGCATACTTTATGAGAATATCTGCACTAAGGGATCAACTATCAACACTTGGGTACCAAATTGAAAGCAAGGAACTAACACTTATTGCACTAGATGGTCTCCCAAATTCCTGGGAGACATTTGTTCAAGGCATTAGTGCAAGGTCTAAATTTCCAAAATTTGACCGCCTAAGATCAGACTGTCTTCAAGAAGAATCTAGACAGACAAAGAAAGGGTCAAAATAGAAAAATATAGATGAAGATCTTCATGTTCTAAATACAAACTCTCACAAGAAAGAAAAGAAGAAACACTTCAAGAAGAGGAAATATCATCACGGGAAAGGTTCATTCAAGAAAGATATTTCTCGCATCCAATGTTTCAGATTAGACCAATATGGACACTATGCAGTTAGATGTCCTAACAGAACCAAGCAACAAGCATCTTATGCCAAAATAAAGGAGCATGAATCCGAGAAATATGTATTCTACTCTGCACTTTCAAACTAATTAACAAATAAATCCAACACTTGGGTTATAGATAGTGGTTCATCAAGACACATCACAGGGTTCAGGGAGCTACTAGACACCATGGTAGAAGAGACTAACGAAGAAGTAACAATTGGAGATAACTTTGTACATCCAGTCAAGGGTGTTGGCACATGCACCCTCAAATTAAAGACTGGCATCTCCATCCAACTTACTGGAGTATTGTTTGTCCCAGGCATCAAAAGAAATCTAGTCTCCATATCTGCACTTGAAGATAATGGATATAGGGTGACCTTTATGGATAGCAAAGTATTGGCATGGCCAAAGAATTCTACTATTAAGAAAGCCAAAACCATAGGTCATAGACAAGGGTACTTGTACGAGTTATGTACGGAACCAAATCTAGCCCTAATTCATGAAACTACAGACTCTAATGAAATATGACATAGAAGACTAGGACACCTAAATTTTCGTGCCCTATCTTCCATGGAAAGACTAGTTACAGGGTTACCCAAACTCAAACAATGCAATTCAAGGGTATGCAAGGGGTGTGCCTTAGGGAAAAATACAAACGGGTCCTTTCAAAATAGTTCTAGCAAAACAAATAACGTATTAGAACTAGTCCACTCAGATTTATGTGGACCCATGTCTGTACCCTCCTTAGGTGGGTTTCTATACTATGTAATCTTCGTTGATGACTTCTCCAGAAAGACATGGATCTATTTTCTTCAATGTAAAGAATCACAAGAAATCCTTAAAAGATTTAAGGAATTCAAATCCATTACTAAAAACTCTTCTGGGAGAAAAATCAAAACCTTAAGAACAGATAATGGGAGTGAATACACTTCAGACATTTTTAAAGACTTTTGTAAAACCACTGGGATTAAGAGGGAGTTCACTGTACCTTATAATCCTCAACAAAATGGAGTTGTAGAAAGAAAAAATAGAACCATTGTAGAAGCTGCTAGGGCTATGTTACTTGATCAGAATATAGACACTTCACTTTGGGCAGAAGCATCTAGTACTGCTGTCTATATACAGAATAGATGTCCTCACTCTCATAGTGATGACAAAACTCCTGAAGAAGCCTTCACTGGCACAAAACCAGACATTAGTCATTTAAGGATATTTGGTTGTCCTGTTTACATTCATGTGCCCAAAGAGAAAAGAACTAAGCTAGAACCTTCTGGAAAAAAAGGCATCTTTGTAGGCTATAGTCAAACATCAAAAGCTTATAGAATATATATACCTGGTCAAAGACAGATTGAACTAAGCAGAGATGTGATTTTTGAGGAAGACATAGCTTTCAAAAGAGCCAGAAATTATATCGAGACAGAAATTCAAACTTCCAACTCAGGCATAGAAGAGGATCCTACACCTGAGTTTCAGAGGGAGTATACTGAGGAAGATGTAAACCATGAACAAATCACATCACTAGAAAATCCCAAGAAAAGACCACTCTGGGCCACCAAAACAATGGAAGAGGCTAAAAATTATGCCGCCCCATCAGGGACTTTTAGGGAAAGCACAAGACCTAAGAGATTCTCTAGTTATGTAGCTTTAATGAGTGAATTCATTAAATCAGAACCTTCTAGTGCTATAGAAGCTCTTAAGCACCAGGCATGGAAGGATGCTATGACAGAGGAGTATCAATCCATCCTGAAGAATGATGTGTGGGATATAGTACCTAGACCAAAAGGGAAATCTATTGTTTCTTCAAAATGGCTATTTAAAATCAAACATGCTGCAGATGGCAGTATAGGGAAATACAAAGCAAGATTTGTAGCTAGAGGATTTTCACAAAAGGAAGGAATTGATTACGATGAAACCTTCGCTCCTGTTGCTCGATATAGATCAGTCAGGGCAGTTCTAGCTATTGCAGCAGCCAAAGGGTGGAAAGTCGATCAAATGGACGTAAAAACTACTTTCTTAAATGGAACCATTGAAGAAGAGGTTTACTTAGAGCAACCTGAAGGATTTGAGATTCACAATGCAGGATCCCATGTATGTAAATTAAAGAAAGCTCTATATGGACTTAAACAGGCCCCCAAAGCCTGGTACGAAAGAATTGACAGTTACCTCTTGAGATTAGGCTTCTCAAAGAATGATGCAGATCCAAATCTCTACTTCAAACAAAGCAAAGGTGATATGTTAATATTGATATTATATGTTGATGATCAATTGATTACAGGAGAAGATCACCTTATTGATCAGTGTAAGAAAGATCTAGCTTCAGAATTTGACATGGACTTAGGTCTATTACACTACTTCCTTGGACTAGAAGTATGGCAGAAATCAGACTGTATTATTCTAAACCAAGGGAAGTACACAATTGATATATTAAAAAGGTTTGGTATGATGGAATGTAGACCTATGTCTACCCCCATGGAAACAAATCTTCATAAATTGAAGGAAGCAGCAGCAGATTCTCCGTTGGCAGATCCCACTCTTTACAGACAGATAATTGGATCCTTGATGTATTTGGTTAATACCAGATCTGATATTTGCTATGCTGTAAATGCCTTAAGTCAGTTTATGTGTGAACCCAAGGAGATACATCTTGTGGCTGTGAAGCATATAATGAGATACCTTCAAGGTACTCTAAATTATGGCTTAAAATATGAAAAGGTTGACTTAGATCTACATGGATTCACAGATTCAGATTGGGCTGGAAGTGTAACTGACCGAAAGAGCACCTCCGGATGTTGTTTCAATTTAGGGTCATCAATGATATCGTGGATCAGCAGAAAACAGTCTTCAGTTGCTCAGAGTTCTACAGAAGCTAAATACATTGCAGCTTCTATGGCTGCTAGAGAGGCAGTATAGCTTAGAAAATTGCTTGTGGGATTATTTGGTAAATCTCTGAAACCAACTATCATCCACTGCGACAATCAAAGCTGTATTAAGCTATCCATGAATCCAGTATTCCATGATAGATCTAAACATATTGAGATTCCTCATCACTATGTGCGTGATATGGTGGAAAGGAATGTGATTCAGTTGGAGTATATCAGTACAAGAGATCAAACTGCAGATATTCTTACCAAACCACTCCTCAAGGTAAAAGTTGAATACTTCAGGAAAAATCTTGGTATGATTGAAATGTAAAATTCTAATTGATTTGTACTAATATATTAAAGATGTTTAATGTGTAAACATCTTGTGTCATATGTGTGACTATGACATTATGGGCCTACCCATTCTGTGTTTATTTCTAAAAGGTGACGATCTTTTGGATAATCTACACTTGTACCTAACATTATAAGGTGACGATCTTATAATGTTCATTAGACTGATATCATGTGACTTGATATTGGTATGAATCATGGAGTTATCATGATTAAGTTATGGTAGACATTATGTGACTTAATGTCAGTGCACATACCATAACTGGGATATATATAAGGAGAATGTAATATTCTCGAGTATAGTATATCCTTTAGTATCACGAGGTAGGTGATGCTACGTATCACGAGGTAGGTGATACTATATATCATGAGTTATGTGATATTAAATTACTATGAGTAATTCATTACAGATCAGATAATTGATATTCACAAAGATTATTGTGATATTGTTATCTTCCCGAGCTAAGAGGGAGTGTTGAGTTGTTTGTAGCTTCGATCAGATAATGCATAAACTATGTTAAATATAGCATGATCGAATGATTTAAACAATGATTAGCAATCGCTAAATGACAATTCACACCTGTGATAGACGTGACTCCTTGAGGAGTCACGTCTATCACAGATGTGACTCCTACCATTGCTAATATATATATATATCAACGTTTTGCCCTGCAATCATATACATCAACACAGAAATCGGAAGTGTATGAGAAGTGGAAATTGCATCTGCTAAACAAAAGAAAGTAATAAATTAAATCTGCAATACAAATATCCAACATTTAGAAGATATCCAAGTCTGAGATTATAAGTTCAATTTGATTTTACAAGTGAAGCATTGGTGGAATTAAAAAAACAGTGTTGCATGGTACAGCTAGACATTGATGACTTGGCATCAGTCCCGTTCAGGCTCTAACTTTGATGTAATCTGCAGCCCTTGTCCAATGCTTTAAAGTTTAAACTACATCATGTCTGCAATGTCTGCATTAGCACAGAGACCACAGACAATTTGGATTTGGACCAGCTGAATGCCCTTTTTGCCAAGGTGGGGTTTGTTCGCCGTGAGAAGGAGAAGCTCGAGACTCTCTGCACAACACACCATTGCTGCTCTAGCTGTAATACAAGAAAACCGGCTCAGTCTCATCCTCAAGCTTTCTGGCCTCTGTTCTGCCACCAATGTCTCCTCCAAGAATTTTCATGAGATGTCGTTTTTAACGCAATCTATAAGTCTTTTTAGGTTTTGCATTATAGTCTGATTATACTTGGGCTTTTGTTTTAAGTCTAGGGATTTTTCACTATCTTACCAGAAATGGCACATTTTGCCTTTGGTAAGAGGGTATAGGAGCATGAGCGGGAGCGAGGACGGAACTGCCAGGGTATGCCCCTGCCACCCCGAGTACCCTGTGTACATCTGGCAGGTACAGGAGTGTGAGCAAGAGCGAGGACGAGACAGACAAGGTACGCCTCTGCCTCCCGGGTACCCTGTGGGTATGTCCCGGCAGGGTGTACCCTGACCATCCCTGGATGTGCCCAAGTGCTCCCAATCATGCCCAAAGCCATCCTTTCCTCAAAAATATTCAAATGTACAATGAATCTTCTGCTATTATTTCACAAGCATTCCTATCTTGAGTCTTTCAAGATTTTTTTTCTCAGTGCGCTTTTCGGTCAATAATTATATGGAGAATAGCAGTCATGATATTTCCACAGTCCATGTTGATAGAATAGTAGTGCTTCTGGTAAAACTGTGTAGCTTTTTTGCCTCAACGTTTCGGATCACACTCCATGATCCATCATCAGGAAGAAAAGAAGAGAGAGTAACTGATGATGGATCATGGAGTGTGATCCGAAACGTTGAGGCAAAAAAGCTACACACAGTTTAACCAAAAGCACTACTATTCTATATGGAGAATATTAAAAAAAATTATTTTTAGGAGCACAACTAATTGAAATCTGTGCGTCTTTTGAATTACATTTGTGGAGCAAATCCCTTCTTAGTTTTCTACATCATTAGAAAACAAAAATCTTTCAAAACTATGGTGAAATTTTGCTGATTTGAAAAAAAACGAAGTCATTAGAATCAGCTTGGTAATGCAAAGGCTATTGTTTGATCAGATTTCAAAGCTTGGCATTTTGTTGCAAAGATTCTCCATATTGAATTTGAGCTACAAATGCATTCGGCTTCTCAGAGTTTTGTTATTTATGGAATGAAAATTCAGTTTAAAATTAACTGCCATGAACTTGCTGTACATTTCTTTACCGCCTATTTTGGGTGGGTTGGAATATTTTTACCCGTGGTAACAAACATCCCCAAGTAAATAAAGAGCCTAATCAAGTATGATGATGTTTAAGGGTGACAAATATGTGATTACTTTAGTCTCAATCTTTCGATTGTATGTTATGGAGACTATGATCTTTTTTTCTTTGGGAACACCTTGGAATGCTTTTTTAATTTTAAATTTATGAAATAAATTTATATATAAATCAAAGGAAATAGATACAACTTATTTTTAAAAAAGAAAGATGATGGAATAGAATCACATCTTAAAGACATACAAATTGGTAGAATTGAGAAACAAAGTAGCACACGACTTCAAACACAGTCAAAGCTATAAAGTCTGTTCTCAAAGGGGGTTCTTGTGTTAGTGCATCATTTTATTTATGCATTAGTTTATTATGCTAGCATTATCTTGCATATTAAGATAAGCTTGTTTAGGTAGGTCTTTACATAGAGGTAATTTCTTAGGGACGTAACTTGCTATATTTAGAAAGTAGTTGTTTGTTAGGACTCTTCACTTGGTGACTTCTCACTTAGTAGTAATTTTTAGTTAGGACTCCTAACTTAATAGTATTTCATTCATATTGACATGTGAATGAATTATTTATTTAACTTATTCTCAGTATCAAGTATCAAATATATTTTAAATTCTGCATAGTCACTAGTGTGTGTGTGTGTGTGTAGGAGTAGGTCTTTACTTAGAGGTAATTTCTTAGGGACGTAACTTGCTATATTTAGCAAGTGGTTGTTTGTTAGGACTCTTCACTAAGTGACTTCTCACTTAGTAATACTTTTTAGTTAGGACTCCTCACTTAACAGTGTTTCATTCATATTGACATGTGAAGGAATTATGAAATGTATTCTCAATTCTATTATTTTACTTATTTTCAGTATCAAGTATCAAATATATTTTAAATTCTGCATAGTCACTAGTGTGTGTGTGTGTGTGTGTGTGTGTGTGTGTGTGTGTACAGTCATACCCATACCCAGGGGAAAATAATTGTCATACCAGCATAGCCAAATCCCAAACCAGATACTATTCCCATACCCGTACCAGCAACTTAGATATTTCATAGCCAATTTGAATAGTGTGTGGTGAGTTGAGTTGAATGTCAAACACAGAAAAAGGGGGTTTTGATTTTATCTAGTCTTTTCTTCCTATAGTTGGGTGTTTTTAATTAAATCCAAGGGAAATTTTCAAATAGTGAAAAGGAAAAATTCATTTTAGAAGGTAATGTTTAGCATATTTTGGGAGGGGGACATTTTTAGCAATAAGTTGGTTTTTTAAATTTGTTGGTGCAATCAAAAGTCAAAAAATTCAAAACAAATTTTGCAAACCAAAACAAATTACAGCGTTCAATATACACAATGCCTTTGATTCACACTTAAGGGTCAAACCGTCGCGATTCAACTACTACATCTTAATTCTAACACCTACATAGCTGCAACAACAACGTTTGTGGTTCCAGCACTATAAATTGTCGGGGAGAAATTATTAAAGTAATAATGGTCAATCTAGTTGTTTATTCCTAATTTTAGTTTCAGTCTAGGATAAGATTGTTTTATGCTTTATGCTTTAGTCTATTTTTAGACCTTGTATTCTCTTTATATTGAGCTTTCGCTCTCTTGTAAAACATCTCATTCTGTAATACATTATTCAGTTTTTTCATCATGTAACATGGTATCAGAGCCAAAATAGGCTCTTTGAATTCCGTACGTCGTACGGAATGTACGGGAGGCCGTACTCGTTTATCCTCTGTTTGTGAATCCTTCTAAGGTCGTGTGTTTTTTTTACTTCCTCCCGTTTTGAAGCTTTCTGGGGGTTTCTGGTCGCCATCGGATTTCTGTTCATGACAGTTTTATACCTTAGCTATTCACGCTTTTTTGTGGGCATTCTCTTGGTCAACGTTTTTTGATAAGGGTTTTGGCGTGTTTAAACTATTGGAGGGTAACGTTTTCTTTCCTCACTGCCCAGATCATGCGTGATGAAAACCCCGTCTCGACTCACGCATTTTTTCTTCTACTAAAATCGCGATCTATATTTTGGGTCGCGAACTTTGGCGCTTTGTTTTTCTGCTCGTGTTTTCGGTGGATTTCTCACCTGGTCGTGCCTTCTATTTTTGGGCATCGATTTTTATTCTGCAACTCGCGGTTTTTGGCATCCCATTTCTGGTCGTGGGTTTCTTGTACTTGCCCGCGATTTTCCTCCAGTTTTCTAGCCGTGGGTTCTCTCTTGGCACTACTCGCCGTTTTTTTCCTGCAAATCGCGTACTATGGGTCGCAATTTTTTCTAGCGACGGCTCCCTGGAAGGTCACACTTTGTGAGGAGTCATCTTCTGGTCTGTAGTCGTGGGTCCCTTTTGCAAAATGACTTCATCTAGATTTGGCACGTTTCCTGTTTAAACCTCGTGATTTGGGGGTGATTTGTTGCTCTTTCGAGTTCACAATATGGGCACCATTTTTAACAATCTGTATTCATCCCTACGTGAAGAGGTCGCGTGCTTCTGCTAGGAGGTGGTCATTGTTTTGTTTGCCTCTTGTGTTTGAATCCAACGCTCAATGGCAGTTTAGATGGAGGTTTTCTATCTTCAGCGTTGCTACAATCTCTTTGGCACCATTTGTTAAATCATCGGTGGGAATCTTTTTGTGTGGGTCCGTGAATTTGTTTCTAACCTGCAATGTAGAAATATTTTTTTGAAATCCGTGTTCGGATTTTCTAAATCTCTGCTTTTCGTGCTCTCGAGATCTGTGCCTCGGTATTTGTGTTTCAAATTTATTCCGTGTTTTCGGAATCCGTGCTTCGTAACTCATGCAAGGGTTCTATTCAACATCTGCGCCGTCTATCTGCTTCAATATTTGTGCCATCAGTTTGTAATCCGTTTTCTCATGCCTCGAAAAACGTGAAAAATGGCATCATGGTCCAACAGCAGTTAGAAGTTCAATGGCAGTAAACTTTTTGATCGTATGTGTTTTTCTGCAGGATCTCATCAGAGTTGGGTTCCTGTTCCGTAGCCCTCTGAATGGGGTTCTCTTTTCTTGATTGGCGACTTCCTTGTTTGGCAATGTTTTTGCCTAGTCGCTATTTCTGGAGAGTTTAATCTACCTTTTTGTCGTGGTTCGCAGCTTTGAGGGCTTCTTTGATTTGCGCTTACAGCACTTAGCCCCTTCTCGTCATCAGCAGGACCAACGGTCAGCATTTGTGTTTGGCAGGCGACAATTCTACTTCTTTGGATCCCTTGGGATTTGTGTTTCGACACCCGTGCTTGGGTTCTGTTTTCTATTTTTTGATTATGCCATCCATCGGTCTCGGAAGGCAATATGTTTTAGGGCATCTTGGTGTAGTTAGTACATTGACCATTATGGGGGGGTATTAAAGTAATAATGGTCAATCTAGTTGTTTATTCCTAATTTTAGTTTCAGTCTAGGATAAGATCATTTTATGCTTTATGCTTTAGTCTATTTTTAGACCTTGTATTCTCTTTATATTGAGCTTTCGCTCTCTTGTAAAATATCTCATTTTGTAATACATTATTTAGTTTTTTCATCATGTAACAGAAATAAGGACATTGCCATTTTCATTTCCCTCCGTTACCCATTTGTCGCTTTCGTACGACATAAATCCTAACTAAAAGAAATTCTGATTTCTTTCCAAGCAAGTGTTATTGATAGGACGAATCCTTTTAACATGTTGCCTAAGTGCCACATGCCTCTCTATTATTATGTGCTTTAACATCTCTTTCACGTATTAATGGGTATATCAAAAGGACGGGCTTCTTCCACATACTGAGAGGTATATCGAAAGGGTGAGCATATCAAGAGGTTTGGTATATTGATCTAGCAGTATATAGAAAAAGAAACCTTTTGGAGTGATATTTGAGTGAGGTTTTCTGATGATAATTTTTTTCTGTTTTGTTTATCTAGTTTGTTGTTGTTTGCGTTTGTTTGTTTTCTCATTCATAACATTTTTGCAATAATTTAAACAACAAATAACTTGGCATGCAACAATACCCACATAGAAAAATGATTCAAACCAAATAAACTAACAATTACCCAGGTGCTTAAATGGCATAAACTTCAATTAAATGACATGCCCATTTGCAGATTTACAACGTCACAGGTCTGATATACAAAACCAGCAAGAGGAATGCTACAGAAATGCCTCCAGGCAACACCAATATGCACTTCTCCGATCAGCAAATACAAGATAATGAGTCATGAATCCTAGACACCTCAAATGCAAGTGAAAAGAGCCTCCAAAATGAGGCGTTCTAACTCCCAAGTGCCCCATGTCCCTGGTATGAGGTTGTACGGTCTGGTGAGGGTTTTGTCACAGCAATAAAAACAGATTTAACACTTTAATCTGCCCTGCACTCTACCACAATTCAATAGTCTGCAGCTGATAATGTTTGGCGCCAACTATGAAGGATGTAAACAGCAGATTAAACACTCAAAACCCCATGCAATGGATGGCATCCAGCACAAGGAATGGTACAGCCCTCATGAAGATCAATGCAGCTCTAAAACAACTCAAAACTCTTTCATTTGCATCTGCATTTTGTCTTCAAACCGTCTCAAAAAATCTGCATTCAACTCGTGAGAAAAAACGAATTGAAAATTCTTCAATAAATGCCCAAGCGTGATCCCTGTATAGAATCACCAGCAACTCCCCAAATGATCTCTTTCAATCACGTAGGAAGTGGTATTTGCAGAGGCTTTCGTCTCTACAAACCCTTGAAGATTACCAACTTCTCCTCAAAGCCAAAGCTCCAAAAAAAGAAAAAAATGCACGACAATAAGATGAGGAAAAAAAGCTCATTTTTTTCTTTTATTCTTCCTCCTCCTCCAATGCCCAAGAGAGTCTTTCTTTTTAATATTTTAATATCATTTTAAAACACCTTATAACTCCCATGGGTTGAGTTCCCCTTTTCTCCTAGCTCATCAACTTTTAGAACACACTTATATCTCCCTTTTAAGTCACTTTATAAAATAAAATAACCTACACATTTAAAACATTATAAGTTAAATATTTAATTTAACTTAAATATATCAACATTTAAAATAATATTCCTTGACCACTTCAAATGTCGTGAAACTAGTGCAAGTTGCTCCCACCGATGCTACTAAAAATAGAAACACCAATACAGGCTCCACCAGTGACCCCACCTGACTTACTAAAAATAGTAAGTCCTAGAAACTATTAAGTTAATATTTATATATATCTATGATAATGGTCAATCTTAGAATCTTAGTTGTAGATTGCTTTTGCTTTTCCGTCTTTTGCTTTTTAGTTGCTAGATAAGCTATCTTCAGGTCTACTTTGTTAGTTTAGCTTTATCCTAGCTTTTAGGCTTTCTTAGTCTGTAATCTCTCTATAAAAGAGCATTCGCTCTCTCCTTGTAAAATCTCTAATCATATTCAATAATATGTCTTATAGATTTATGTAACATGGTATCAGAGCCAGGTTAGGTCGTGGAGTCGTTTGCCCGATGGAGGATTCTGAAATCATTTTTCTGGGTTGAGATCCTCAAGTGTCTCGTTCTCTCTTGGTCTGGGCCGTCGGCCTTTGTGTTTCCAGTTAGCGCGGGTGTCTTGAAATCGCGATAGGGTTTCTACTCGCCGTTTGTGGAAATCACGATTTTAAAAATCGTGTTTTTTTTTAATTCTTTTCTGGATTGTGTCTGTTTCTACTCTCTTTTTCTGAGATTCGGGTTTAAAACCCTTGCCGACGGTTCCTTCTCTGCAAACGGCATGTGAAATCATGGTTTTTTCGTGGTTTTTTTTTTTTAAGGTCGCGATTCTTCTTGTTTCTATGGGCGCTCTGGCGGCATACTCTGTTTCAAGCTCGCGTTTTTCATGGTTTTTGTTCGTGATCTGAAGGAGGTCGCATTTTTTGGTGTTTAATGATTTCAACGTGTGTTGAGTACTTATCCTGTTGGATTGGTCGCTATTCCTAGAAGTTGCGGATCTTTTTGGCACCTATAGTCTTTGGCATTTGAAGTTTTTGGCAGTATTTTGTTTACCTATTTTCAGCGGTTTGTATGCTTCAAAACGGGTTGCTTCGAGTGCCCTTTTCTACCTTGTTCGTGGTCCCATTTGGACTTGTAGCGCATAAAAAAAACAGCGCCCAATTTCTATTTTAACTCAGCATCTCGTGTAGAGACTTTTGTGGGCATCTTCTTTCTATCGGCGTTCAAACCCAGGTCATGTTGCAGACTAGTGACCAGTTTTCTGTCTCAGTATCTTTGCCTCGAAATCCATGTTCAAATGTTCTGAACTTTTGCTCTTCGTACTCTCGAGATTTGGGTTTTGAAATCCGTGTTCGGATTTATCTCAAGATCTGTGCCTCGGTATCTGTGTTTCCGATTTATTCTGTGTTTTTGGAATTTGTGTTTTGTAACCCGTGCAAGGGTTCTATTCAACTTCAGTGACGTCCATCTGCTTTAGTATTCGTGCCATCAGTTTGTAATCCATCTTTTTGTGCCTCTAAAAACGTGGAAAATGGCATCATGGTTCAAAAGTAGTCAAAAGTTCAACAGCAGCAAATTTTTTAATCATCGGTGTTTCTCTGCAGAATCTCGTCAGAGTTGGTTTTCCAGTTCCATAGCCCTGTGAATGGGGTTCTATTTTCTATTTTCGGCGGCTTCCTTGTTCGGCAAATGTTTATGCATTGTTGTTTCTGGAAGATTTTCTATCTTTTCTCTGTGGTTCACAACATTGAGGGCTTTCTTGATTTGCGCTTACAACACTTAACCCCTTCTTGTCAGCAGTTGGATCTACGGTCATCATTTGTGTTTTGCTTCTTCGGATTCCTCCGGATTTGTGTTTCAACACCCGTGCTCAGGTTTTGTTCTTTGTTTATGCCTCCATCTGTCTCAGAAGGCAATTTGTTCTAGGGGGCATCAGTTTTAGTTAGTGGATTGACCATTAAGGGGGGATATTAAGTTAATATTTAAATATATCTATGATAATGGTCAATCTTAGAATCTTAGTTGTAGATTGCATTTGCTTTTCCGTCTTTTGCTTTTTAGTTGCTAGATAAGCTATCTTCAGTTCTGCTTTGTTAGTTTAGCTTTATTCTAGCTTTTAGGATTTCTTAGTCTGTAATCTCTCTATAAAAGAGCATTCGCTCTCTCCTTGTAAAATCTCTGATCATATTCAATAATATATCTCTTATAGATTTATGTAACAGAAACGTGTCCAAAGATACCCCGAAAAAGGAAGATGTGCTCGTAACCAAAATCGGAACTCGATCAACACATCCAAATCACAACTACTAGAAATCCATATTGAAGTTCCCTAACCCTCGGACATTAGCCTATGGGATCCCTAGAATAGGCTAATTGAGTCAAAATGTTGGACTGGTTAGGAAGGGGACATTACAAATATGGAACAAATCCATCTCCATTTGACAATAAAAGTCATTAGGTGTTGTGAATTGTATTGTCTTTGAGCACTATCGGTGGAACCCAACTCAGACGTGTTTGTAATCTTTGTAATCTTTGTCCACATTATACACCAATGGCATGTTATCCTTGCAAGTTAACATCAGCAACCAACAAGAAGCAAGAATAATATATGAATGTTGGCATTAATACAAGATGTTGCAACAAGAAATCAATAGATTGCAAGATCAATTACAAGATCAGATACATAATGCCTTAGCAGAGAAGAAAGTCATTGTTAATGATGGCATTCCTTCTTCAAGCAATTAAAATCAAAAGACTAGTAAAGACAAAGAGTCCTTGAAGAGTGTGTTAAGCCCCCTTCTATGTCACAAAACAGTGTTGTAGAGAAAAAAGATGTTCATGTTCCTTCTTCAAGCAGTACAACTCAAAAGGTTGGTAAAGACAAAAAAGTCCTTGAAAAAAAGTGTTAAGCGTGCTCCTGTGTCATAGAATAATGTTGTTGTGTCTAAATCAAAAAGTGTGTTGTCAAAACCCATCATGGATACAATACCTGTTAGTCCTATTGTTGAATCTCCACCCGTTGTGCGAGTCTCAGAGACAATAAAACCAAAAACACATCATAATGGTCTAGGACATAAGTGTTGTGAATTTTCATGTACCAAAGTATTCCCAACCTATCAAATTTGTGTCTGGAGGTAATCAGAACAATAGTCAAGTTGAATATTCACTTGTTGGTCAGCGATGTGAAATTGACAAGTTGCCAAGTCGATCAAAATCAACTTGCACTAAAATCCTTCAAGTTCAAACATGTTGTAACTGTGGACATCAAGTACATACCTCTAGTAATTGTTTTCATCTACATCCTTGTCTATCATGTGGTCAACACACACATTCTGCAAAACAATGTCATGTGATGTCCCCAATTATATTTTTTTCAATGTCTTTTGATATTTTTGTATGCAAATTGGAAACCTGGTGAAAATATAATTGTATTGTCAAAAAAAAAGGAATGGCACATGAACCTTCAATTTTTAGAGGATGTCCATTAGACACATTATACTCAACTGAGTTAATTGATACATCAAGTATGATTACTATATAGTGTCTAATTTGTGCATGAACAATTTGAAAGAAGATCAGGTTCAGAGTACGAAAGAAAATATTGATGTTGTGTTGTTCAAATTTCTAGTGCAAATTGAAAGAAAATATTTCAGTCATAAGTTTTTGAATAAAGGTGGACTATACTGAAGGTATAATACTCAGATTTGATATTCAGCAGAGTATACAGCATCAGACCTGCATTATTGGAATTGCTACAGCACAGCAGTGCATTGTCAGTCAAATTGTCATCATCATTGGGCATGTAGAGTTGCTATTTCATATCAAAAGGTAACAGCCATCCCTAACTGCCATACTTCTGAGAAATTGATTTAAAAGATCTCATTTGTAACTACAATACTTGCCATCATTCAAATCTTTATTTTGAATAAGCCTATTCTATTCTATCAGTCATTGGATTGGTACACAAATGTATCTAGATGTATTGAAGCAAGTTGAAAATCATTATGAAACTTTCATTTAAGCAAACATTCATCTCAGATACCTCAGTTTGTAAATCAAATTGCAAGAATTGATTAGTGTTCTAAAGAATATCCTATTCGGGATATTACGGTGGTCTCAGAGCCATGGTCTTGCCAGCTTGAGTATTAGGCTAATTATTTATTCTATTTTTAGTTAATGGTCACTCCTGTATATTAGCTGTAATTATCTTTCTTCTGCAGTTTCTATTTTGAAACTTGCTCTTTGTAAATCCTGTATATATTTTGCTGAGCGTTTTGCTTATAATTAATTCATTCATGTTTTTACCAATTACTGAGTGTAATATGGTATCAGAGCCCCATGGTTAAAAATTGATCTTCTAAAATTTCGAAAAAAAAAAATTTAGCTTTTGAAGATCAATTTCTTTTGTTCTTTTTTTGTGGGTTTATTAACGCTAAAAATCGCGGGTGTTTTTGAAAGGAAAAATCGAGGGTTTTGATTTAAGATTTTCGTGAGTATTTTCTCACTAAAAATTTCGATCCTCCTGCTGCAAATCTGGGCACAATTTCACTCCAGTTTCGAATGATTAGGGCCGCATTTTTCCTCTGTCTCTAGCCGCGTTTTTCTGTTGCATCTGGCCACATTTTCTCTTTGACAGATTCTGAATTTGGACACGATTTTGTGAGGTCGCGGTTTTGTTCTGTTGAAAGGTCGCAGTTTTGTTCTGTGATTCGCGTTTTCCCTTGGTCGCTGTTGGTCGCGTTTTGTTTCTGGTCTGATGAAGCCCGCACGACTTCATGCACTATAAGACAGCCGCCTAGGGCTTCGTATCTGCCGGAGGATGTCGTGTTTTTCTTGAGAATCGCGACTGTTGACTCGTCCCGTGTCTGGTTGATGCCGTTTTTTTATCTGCAGCGGCTAGGGCTTTGAAATTGCAGACTGGTTTCTTGGTTCTGGGTGCAGCCAACTAGGGTTTTGGCTATAAATCCTTTGTTTAAAGTCGAAATTTTTTTTCTGATCATATATTCTTGGTGGGTTTTTCGAGACAATTTTTGGGTACCTGTTAGATTTATCTAGGTGTTTCGAAATCCGTGCCTTGAAATTTGTGCCGATGGATTTGTCTCGAATTTTGTGCCTGTACACTGCCTTAGCGACTTGTGCATTGGAATTTGTGCTTCGAGTTCCGTGCATTCAGCCTCTTCTTAGTACCTCGTTTTTTGTGCCTCGAAAAGCGTGCAAGATGGCGAGTTTGACCAACATCATGTTGGAATGCAGTCAGCGATTTAATGGCAAAAACTATAATACCTGGAAGCAGCGAATGATGACCATTTTTTAATATCGCTGCCTCGATCAGATGATTTTAGGCACCGCTACTCGTCCTGCAACGGCGGGAAAAGACCAGGACAAGTTTGACAAGTAGAACCATGAAGCAGTCATGCTCATTAAGCTTTCAGTCACAGATGATCAGCTACCTCAGATTCCGGGTGGAAAAACAGCAAAGGAGATTTGGGACCATCTAAAGGGTTTGCATGAAACCTCTGACAAGAGTCGTGCGTTCTTTCTGAAAAATATACTATTTTCTATCATGATGGATGAGAAGACATCTTTGCAAGCGCACCTGAACAAGATCCAGGAGATTCGAGATCAACTGGAAGCTATTGGTCGAAAAATGGAGGAAGAAGACATGGTCGTGATCACTTTGAAAAGTCTACCCAAGTCCTATGAACATTTCATCGAGACTCTCAACATTACATCAGCTAATGTTGATCTGAAGTTTCCAGAGCTCTGTACTATCCTCTTGCAACAGGATCGCTGGAAACAACAATTTGGTAGTAGTGCTTCTTCCTCCTCTTAAGAGCAGGCTTTTGCAGCCAAGTTTCAGGCTCAGAATAAAGGCAAAGGTCAACCTCCACAACAGAAAGGCTCAGGTCCACCTCAGGACAGCAACAAGAAAAAGAATATTCAATGTAATTACTGTCACAAATATGGTCACATCAAAAAGGATTGTCGTCAGCGTTTGGCTTCTGAACAGAAGAAGCAGGGAGGGTCTCAACAGAAAGCAAATATTGCCGAGCATACTGAGCAGAAGGAATCTACCTTTTACGCTTTTATGGCTAAAAGAACTGCAGATCATGTGAAGTCCTCTACCTAGTACATTGATTTAGGCGCTTCGCGTCATTTCACTCATTGACGTGATTGGTTTTCAAACTTTACTCCCTTCAGTGACTCAGTTATTTTTGGTGGAGGAGAAGAATATACAATTGTCGGTAAGGGCACTGTTCAAATTCAGTCTAGTGGGAGGAATCTCATATTCCTCAATGTCTAGTATGTTCCTGGCATGGAACTTAATCTTCTCTCTGTCAATCAAATCATGCGGCACTCTCCTCAGTCGGATGTGGTTTTCAGTACACACAAATGTTCCATTGTTTATCAGGAGACTCGTAGCACTATGGCTATTGGTATTGAGGATCATGGTCTATACAGACTTGTGGATACAGGTGATTCTCCAGAGTTAGTCATGGCAGCCCGAAATTCTTCCATCACTAGTCTTTGGCACCAGCATTATGGGCTCTTAAATGTGCACTATCTTTCTCAACTATCTCGGGAGGGCCTTGTAGCTGGTTTACCTGAGATCCAAACCCAGCATCATGGTGTTTGTGGAGCTTGTCAGGCTGGGAAGCAGCATCAGACACCGTTCCCGACTGGTGACTCATGGCGAGCCTCCAAGGTACTACAGTTGGTTCACGCTGATGTATGTGGGCCAATGAATACACCCTCTGTTACTAGTTGCAGGTACTTCTTACTTTTTGTTAATGATTTCAGTCGTAAAATGTGGGTGTACTTTCTCAAACAAAAATCAAATGTGTTTACTGTATTTCAGAAGTTTAAGGCCTTAGTAGAGAAAGAATCTGGTTGTTCCATAGTCACTCTTAGGTCAGATAATGGGGGGGAATTTTGTTCTACTGACTTTTCCAACTTCTGTGATATACACAGCATCAAATGCCAGTTAACCACTCCCTATACTTCTCAGCAAAACAGTGTTGTAGAGCGGTGCAACCGCACAATCACTGAGATGGCTCATTCTATGTTAGAACACAGGAGTGTTCCTAAGAAGTACTGGGCAGAAGCAGTCTACACTGCCGTCTATCTCCTTAATCGGTCTCCGACTTATGTTGTTAAGGAGAAGACTCCTGAAGAAGCTTGGACTGGCCGCAAACCTCGGATTAGTCATTTAAAAATATTTGGCTCTTTAGCTTATGTATGGATTCCAGATGCCAAGCGCTCCAAGGTGGATTCCAAGAGTCAACAGCTTATGTTCACAGGGTACAGTGACAACCATAAGGCTTACCGATTGATTGATATAGATACTGATCGTCTTACCTTTAGCCGGGATGTTGTCTTTGATGAAGAACGAAGACTTTTTTCTTCCTCGTCTATACAACATTCTAAGGATCAGCCTTTGAAGGCTGCTGATTTGGGTGTTCATCTTCCGTTAGGTCCACCTGATGGGAGGGACGATGATGCAGATTCTGATTTTGATGATGCTCAACCCGAATTTCCTCCAGATGATGTTGATCTTCCACCTGTTGCACTTGTTCCGGCTCCTCCTGTTACATCCAATGTTGGCACTTCTACTCTCAGGCCTAAATGGTGAGCTAAGACTATAGGAGATCTTCATGACGATAAGCTCATTGAGGGTAGATCATCCAGAAACAAGAGCAAACAGCAGCATACAGTTAACTTTGCTCTCATGGCCAACATTCACAGTGTCTATGAGCCTCAGACACATTCAGAAGCTAAAGGAATTCCTGAGTGGGAAAAGGCTATGGAGTCTGAATACCAGAGTCTTCAAAAAAATCACACTTGGGTCCTTTTTGATCTTCCTCCAAGGAAGAAGCCCATTAGCTGCAAATGGGTGTACAAGGTGAAATACAAAGCTGACAGAACCTTTGACAAGTACAAAGCTCGTCTCGTTGCTAGGGGGTTCTCACAGAAGGAAGGCATTGACTACAAGGAGACTTTTGCTCCTACAGCGAAGATGAGTACAATTCGGCTTGTCCTTGCCTTAGCAGCCCAATTTGGTTGGAAAGTCCATCAGATGGACGTTAAGAGTGCCTTCCTCAACGGTGAGTTGAAGGAAGAAGTCTACATGACGCAGCCTCCAGGGTTCAAAGTTGCTGGTCAAGAACACAAGGTGTGTAGATTGGTCAAAGCACTCTATGGCCTGAAATAGGGTCCTCGAGCTTGGTACATCAAGATTGACAAGTACCTCACTGATCATGGCTTTCAGAGGAGTCCATCTGACTCTAATTTGTATGTCAAACGCACTGGTAGTGATATTCTGATTCTTGTTGTCTATGTGGATGACCTGATCATTACCGGTAGCTCGGCACATTTGATCGCTGAGATCAAATAGGATTTGTGCAACACATTTGACATGATAGATTTAGGACTCTTGCATTATTGTTTAGGTGTTTGAGGTTTGGCAGACTGAGAGCGGTATCTTTATTTCCCAATCCAAGTATGCTCGCAGTCTTCTGGATAAGTTCCGTATGTAGGATTGCAAACCTGTCTCCACACCCATGGGAAAAGGGCTTAAGTTGTTAGCCAAGTCAGACTCATCTGTAGTAGATGAATCATTGTTCAGGCAACTAGTGGGCAGCCTCATCTATCTCACTGCCACTAGACCTGACCTCAGTTTTGCAGTGAGCTATATTTCATGCTTCATGACAGCCCCCAAGGCTGATCATTGGGTAGCAGCAAAGCGTGTGTTGCGTTATGTGAAGGGCACTTCTAATTATGGACTTCTTTACTCAAGGAGTCACGATCCTAGACTCAGTGGTTTCACAGACTCAGACTGGGCAGGTTCAGTTGATGACAGGAAATCCACATCTGGGTATGTGTTCAGTTTGGGATCCGGTGCCGTCACATGGACTAGTAAGAAGCAGCAGACAGTGGCTCTCTCCTCGACAGAAGCAGAGTATCAGAGAGCAATTAAGGCAGCTTGTGAGGTAGTTTGGCTTCGTCAGATGCTTGCCGATGTGCAAATATCTCAAGCAGGTCCGACTCCCTTGTTCTGTGATAATCAGGGAGTTCTCAAACTTGCCAAAAATCCAGTCTTCCATGAAAGAACCAAGCATGTAGAAACTCATTGTCATTTCATCAGAAAGCTTGTTGAAGACGGATCAGTTCTGTTGCTGTATGTTCCGACGGAGGATCAGACAACTGATATCCTCACCAAGTCCCTTGGTCCAAATAAGTTTGTAAAATTCAAGGGGTCTCTTGGTGTAGTTGATAGATTGACCATTAAGGGAGGGTATTAGACTAATTATTTATTCTATTTTTAGTTAATGGTCACTCCTGTATATTAGCTGTAATTATCTTTCTTCTGCAGTTTCTATTTTGAAACTTGCTCTTTGTAAATCCTGTATATATTTTGCTGAGCGTTTTGCTCATAATTAATTCATTCATGTTTTTACCAATTACTGAGCGTAATACTGAGGGTCATCAATCAGATTTTGCTACAACAGGTTTCAGTTGTGGATTTGGAACAATGGGTCTATTTTCGTTTGATAAGCAAGTGATGAGAGAGATGATTGAAAATCAAAGAAGAATGGCATATAGTCAGCAGCAAACAAATGCAAGCATTGAAAGGATGTTTCAGGCTTTGATGAGTAAACAGAATAACAAGAACAATCGGGCTAATCAGAGAGATGCTAGTAGTGCATCAAGTTCACATCGAGTTAGAAGGACACACACATGCACACCTACAGTTGAGAGGCCTATTCGTGCTATATTCATTCCTCCAGTGGATGAGGAAGACATGTTCAAGAGTTCAGTACAGATTCATGAGATTGAAGATGAAGACCAAGCTGATTTGGAGGAGCACGATGATGACCAAATAACAAATTTTTATGGAGGTGTTGAGTCTCATGCATCACATCCCTTGGAAAAGCATTTAAAGGTAAATGATAATCAGATTGTTGCAGCTCTAGCTCATTTTGATATGCATGAGGTGATTGCAGCGTTGTGTTGGAAGGCTCTATATTTTAAAGGAAGTTCATCTCTTATTGTTTTGCACGAATTCAAGGAGGCTTTGATGATAGTGAGTTTGGCAAAGGAGAATTACATACATGCAGGTTTTGTTTGCAGCCATCAGACAACAATTATAGCACATGATACACATGATTTTCATTTGATGGCATCTTATGGGTCAGCACTTGTTGATATTCATCCATCCTTGGTAGAAGAGATGATAGAGTTTGTAGAAAATAACACAGTTGAGCATGATATGAGGTCTGATTTTCTGATGTACAACAGCAGTCTATTGTCTTTATTACATCATGATATGATAGCAAAAAAATTCAGCCTTGAGGCATGTGAATTTCATGGAGAGACTCATATTGGACTAGCCTTTGATGGAGTAGATTGGCATGACATCATACCTGATTTATTTGAGGACAGAAGTCCTATACCTTTGCAATCAGCTCTACTTGATGACTTTGGGACAGCCACTGATGATATGCATGAGTATGATAATGGAGATGAGGAAGATTCAATTTTGTTTGATGCATTAGTTCCATTTGGTGAACTAAACCAGCCTACTCATGTTGTTGATGATGCTTTCTTATTGGAGTACATGGATGATTTGATAGTTCATTCTCCATGGTTTGATGGTTTTTCTTCCTTGCTGAACTTTGAAGCATGTGATTTCAGTTGTGATTTGCATGATACATTGATTTCCATTGGAGAGAATCAACCTACTCTTGAAGGGAAACCACATCATTTTGATGATACTCTCTCATTGGCAAATGTGGATGGTTATTCTTCATTGTTGAGTAGTGAAGTATGTGATTTCAGTTTTAGCACAACAGGAATGGATATATTTGTGTTTAGCATCCTTCATCTATTTATGTTACTATTCAATGGTAGAAGGATTTTTAGCTTCATTGGTTCATTGCTTGGCATCTATAGCTTCATGATTGGCATCTATTTTGGTTTGGATGTGTTTGAGTCATTGTGCGATAGCGGAAGCGGTCCCAGGATCTTCTACATCAGCAGCCTTGAGGAGATGCATTTGAGCATGATTGAGGAGCCTCGATGGATTTGGGATCCAGGGATTGATTGAATTCAGTTTTTCTTCCCAATGTCAAGAAGGGAGGGCTGTCATGTCCCCATTTTTTAAGTAACTTAAAAATGTTCTAATTGTAAATTAATTTTATAAAGTATTTTTATTTACTTTATAAAATTAATATTTTTATTTAAGTTACTTAAGTCAGTGTTAAAACACTTTATAAAAAGTGTTGTGTACACAAAAACAAGCATTTAAAAAAGTTAGTGTGTAAGCATTTAAAAAGGTTAAGTGTGACTGTGTACACAGAAACTTTCATTTAATAAAATTAGGCTAGTCCTAATTGATGAAAGTTTAAAAGGAGAGGTCAGAGTCATTGTTAATCATGCTTGTGTTGATGTTTATGTCTTTGTCAAGTTTGTATCCAGTTGATGTCAAGGAGATGTTCCCTTGCATTCAATGTACCGAGGAGACGACCCCTTGGTAAAATTCTGGTTTGGCGATGCTCCCTTACTAGTTGTAGAGGTGAAATCACTTCAGGTTTCACAGTTGGACTTCAGAGTATTTGTTTGGGTTTTCGATATTTGGTCGAAGACCATTTGTGAGTTTCATTGAAGATCTATGTTTGCAAACATTGTTGAATAATTAAAAGATTTATATTATGCAAATTTGAGTATATTATTTGTGCAAAGGGCTTTTGTTGCAAATTTATTGATTTCTAAATAAATATAAATTTGCCAGTGTTGAATTGATATATATCTCAGGTGTTTGAAGTTTATGAATATTTAGATTTTAGAATATATATACCTGTTGCATTTTAAGGGATAATATCTGACAGGAGTTCTGGATTGCATGGGACCCTCACTCAGCCAGCACATGAGACAAATTATAGATGTTTGTTGATAAAATTGATTATTGAAAGGGAGACAAAGTCTGACGAATTTCTCATTCTAATATAGTTTATTATCATCAGAATTTTAGTGGATGAAGACTTAATTGTGATCTTCTTAATAAATGTATATTGAGAGTAGTTTGCCATCGTGGAGCTCTAGCTGGAAATTATTAGAAGTTGTTGACAGCGCAAAGGATAATGCAGATCGTGGAATCCATTCAATGAAATGCAGTTTACACTTGGGCGTCCATTATAAATAGAGATCATGATCTAAGTTTATTTGGCACAGAAATATAAAGTCGCTTTTCATTGAAGTTTAGGGATTCAAAAAGATTTGTGTTGGACACCATAATAAAAGGAAATCAATACAAAAGTCGTGGAATTGCCTTCAGATATAATTCGCACCTATATAAAGAAGAGTTTTGTAAAGTTTGAATAGGTGTGAGGAGCCTCGGCCGGGAATAATCATTGAGCCGATTTGTTGAGGAGTTCGGTGAAGTGCACAGCATTGTATCATTCTGAAGAACTCACTGGATAGAACCGCAGGCCGTGCCATTCATCATAAGGAGAATCGTGAGTCTTGAAGATTTGGGATTGTTTGCATTAATCGCTGAGGATTAATGGTATTTACCAGAGCTTCCAAGTTTGCGTGAGGATTCATATAAAAGAAAGATCTTCATCAAATCACAGCTATCTACTTCAGCGTTTGATATCAATTTGGGATGAGTACATTAATACTCAGATTTGATATTCAGAAGAGTATACAGCGCATCAGACCTGCATTATTGGAATTGCTATAGCACAACAGTGCATTGTCAGTCAAATTGTCATCATCATTGGGCATGTAGAGTTGCTATTTCATATCAAAAGGTAACAGCAGTCCCTAACTGCCATACTTCTGAGAAATTGGTTTAAAAGATCTGATTTGTAACTACAATACTTGCAATCATTCAAATCTTTAATTTGAATAAGCCTATTCTATTCTATCAGTCATTGGATTAGTGCACAAATGTATCTAGATGTATTGAAGCAAGTTGAAAATCATTATGAAACTTTCATTTGAGCATATATTCATATCAGATACCTCAGTTTGTAAACCAAATTGCAAGAATTGATTAGTGTTATAAACAATGTTCCACAGGGACCCGTCCCCCCCCTAAAACCACCCGTCCCCAAGTCTGGAACGTTTCCGAGACTTGGGGACGCCTGCGAGACGTCTCCCCGCCGCCACGGGTACACGGGAATCTTCAAGGAAACTTCGGGGACTTCTGGACATCTCCCATGCTGGGGGGGCAGTAAAAAAGTTTTTTTTTTTTATTTTTTTTTGTTTTGCCTTGGACTTAGAGCCCAGGTCCGAACCCTAAGGAGGTGTTTGACCATTTTAAAAGCTAAAAACTCTCATTAAACTCTCATTCTTCATTTTATTTGCTCAATATGCCATTTCATGTTTTGCAACAGCTAGGTGAAAAGGAGGAAAACCAGTGAGAAGAGTGGGTGAAAGAGTGAGTTTGAGGTGTTGCAAGTGCAAGAGGGGTGAGAAAGAGAAAGAAGAAGAGGAGGAGGAGCATTCTACACCAAGTGTGAAGGATTTTTCAAGCACAAGGTAAGTTTTTATGACTGTTTTTTGAAGTTTTTTCAATTTTTTTTTTGTTTTTTTTTCGAAGTTCTTAGTTTTAGTTTTTCATGTTGAATCTTACAATGGGCATTGAAATGAAAATCAAAACATGAATATGCATTTGCAGCCATGGCTGCAAATGCATATTCATGTTTTGATTTTCATTTCAATGCCCATTGTTTTTTTTTGTTTTTTTCATCTTTCCATCAAGATTTAAGTTTTAAGTTTTAACATCAAATTTCAAAATTTTATTTTCAAATTTGTGATACTAGGCTGAAACTAGGCACTTATAAAATTTATTTGTTTATTCATTATTGATGAGCTCTCATGACATGAGTGGGGATGAGGTTCATAGTGATTCCTGATAGTGGAAGTGAATATGCTCCTAAGGCTGAGGGGAGTGACCATGGGGTTGAGCTTGAAGCCAATACTAGTTCCATGGCAAGTGAAGCAACTAGTTTAGAGTGCCCTTCTGCACTTCTGGCACCGTATGCTAAGGGTCCTTTTGATCGCAAATCCCCTCTCAAACAGTTTGCAACAAAATTACTAAACAAGGAAGGGTTACCATCTAGTGGCACAAGGAGGTGGAAGTGCAACTTTTGTGCTCTAGAGTGGTTTGGGAGCATCACTAGAGTTAATGCACACCTTCTTTTTATTAGAGGAAAAGGTGTAGACATATGTTCTTTTTTGGCAAAACCGCAAAACATCAAATACAAAGTTGAAATAAATAAGTTATGGGGTGTTCCTGATGATACTACAGCTGCACCTGTGCATGCTACTTTGCACCATAGGGCACATCTTCACCATAGCCAGCCACAGAGTTCTAGCCATACTTTGCATATGAGAGTAGGAAGGACACCAGGTTCTTCTTCCAGTGCCTATGTAGGAGAGGGGAGGGGGAAACAGAAATTGCAAACTCAAAGTAACCCCATAGCAGATTTGTTTAAAGTGCAGCTCAACGATGACACAGATGATGCCATTGGCAAGTTCTTCTTTGCCAATGGCATCCCATTTCATGTTGCTCGATCTCCTTATTATAAGGAGATGATATCGATGGTGCCAAGGGCAGGACCATCATATGTGCCACGAGGTGAGACAAAATTGAGGACCACGACCTTGGATAAGAACTATTCCAAGATCAATTTGTTGATGGAGAAGATGGAGTGTTCGGTCAAGACAGGATGCAGCATAGTCATGGATGGGTGGACGGACATTAGACAGCGTCCACTCATTAATATCATGGTTACATGTACTGAGGGCCCATATTTTCTTAAGGCAGTTGATTGTTCAGGGCATCGCAAAGATGCTCATTTTCAGTTTGAGGTCCTCAAGGAGGCTATTGAGGAGGTTGGGCCACAAAATGTGGTCCAAGTAGTGACAGATGCAACACACGTGTGCAAAGCTACAGGGAGACTTGTTGAGGCAGCTTATAGGCATATTTGGTGGACTCCATGTTGTGTGCATGCCATGAACAATGCACTCAAGGACATGGGGAAGATTGGTTGGATTAGAGAAGTGGTAAATGATGCGAGAGATGTGCAAATGTTTATCTGCAACCACCACACATCACATGCACTCTTCAGGACCTTCGCTAAGAAGTTCCTAAAACCTACTGATACGAGATATGCTTCCTATTTCATTCTCTTGGAGAGAATGATTGAGTTGCAAGAGGCACTGCAACTCATGATTATGACAGCAGAATGGAGTAGGTGGGCCGAGTCTAAGACAGAGCAGGGTCGGAGGGTGAAGGATATGGTGAAGAATGATGTGTTCTGGGCTGATGCAAAATATATTGTCGCCATCATTACACTAGTTTTCCAAGTAATCAGGTATGGGGATGCAGATGGATCTAACCTTGGAGAGGTGTATGAGTGCATCGATTCTATGCTTGATCAGATGAGGGTTGTTGTGCGACAGAGGGACCCCACATTGGCATTCTACCATGAGCACATTCTACCAATCATTCACAAGAGATGGGAAAAGCTCAACACTCCCTTGCACATGGCAGCCTATGCACTTAATCCTAAGTGGTACTTGACTAGGCCTGGTAGAGTGACACCGATACAGGATCCAAAGGTGAAGGCAGGGTTCTTCAGGTGCATTGAGAGGATGTATGATGATGTAGATGCTAGCACGATTCGCACTGATTGGACCAAATTTGCCACTCTTAGGGGTTATTCAAATGCGGCCAAGATGGATATGGTAACTATGGCGCAGGATGACCCAATTTTGTGGTGGACTTGCCATGGATCGGGATCTTTGACTACCACTCTAGCCATCCGATTGTTATCTCAGGTTTCTAGTTCTTCGGCTACTGAGAGGAATTGGTCTACATATAGCTTCATCCACTCTCTTAAGAGGAACAGACTTACCTCTAGGAGAGCAAAGAAGCTTGTGGCTGTACATAGTGCTTTGCGTCTCATTGACCGCAAAACACTTGTGTACAAAGAGAGTCCAGCAGCACGATGGGATGCAGAGCCAGAGGAGCCAGCACAGATTGATGAGGATGCTTCAGTTTGGGCTTCAGATGCAGGGCTGGTTGGTATTAGTTTGGCAGAGCTTGACCGCGAGGATTCCAGTAGTTCGAGTGATGAGGAGTTTGGGGACGATTAGAGGCCTCCCTTCACTACATTTTGATTTTTGCATTTTGTAGTTTGTACTTATTTTGATATCATCATATGCTACTCATTGTAACCATCTTTAAGACTTTATGATACATTGATATGATATTATGATGTGACATGTTATATTTTCCGTTTTCGATATAATAGAAATCTCAAATTTGACAATTTCATTTGTCTTTTAATAATAGACTAATAGTATTCAAGTATTTAAAATGTTAGTATTTGCAATTTTGCTATTTTACTAATTTGCCAAAGTTTAATTTGAAATGTTATTCTTAAACACCTTTTTATAACTAGTTATTCAAGTACCATATGTATATCAGCGCCGCCCCCTCGCCGTCCCCAAACTTAGACCCTTTGTCCCCCCGTCCCCGATAGGGGACACGTCCCCATTAGGAAACTCCATGGAACACTGGTTATAAAGAATATCCTATTAGGGATATTACAGACTTTTTGTACCTATGATTTCCCATTCTGATTGAGATATTGTTAATGAACACACTAAGACTGTCAAATATGTAGCTCAGTATAGATTGTTTGCTTCCATTGACTCTTGTTGATTATACTTTTGCACTTGAGTTGTAAGTTGAAAACCTAAACGGATGGCTTACAAACTCTTCCCATTAAGTTGAATAGCTAAAAGGGCGGATTGGTGGAAACTTGCGATGAAAACCCGAGAGGGCGTCATTGACTTGTGCATCTCTATACGCAGGTTCATATATGTTGTTCTCTTTCTAGGGGGCTTTACAACAACTCTCCACTCTCATCTTATAGAGGGGAACATCAGGGTGTAGATTTCAAGTTCTTCAAGCATGGTATTTTGGGACTTCTCGCATTGTCCATTGAGGATTTGTCATTGCAGCATATTGTCGGTTATCATTACATCTCAACAAGTAATGTTCAACTCAACACCTGAACACCTGAGATTACACACTTAATTTTGGTTTTTGATGACTATGCATGGAGCGAGATCATCATATGCCTTCATTTTTGACATAGTTTTGTATGCCATAGGAGCAATTTTTGATGTGTCGACATGTGTCTTCATTGTGGACGGTAAGTCGTTCACATTTTTAGCTTGACAAAAAGTCAGGTCATTTAGTGCATGCCTCAACACACATTTTGGTTACTCATGGGCACAATCAACCTAGATTATCCAGTTTTCAAGTCACACGGTGCACCTGGCACACTTTTGGGTTACTAATGGGCACAACCAGCCTGCATTATCCCAATTTCAAGTCACACGGGTCCAATCAGCCTAGGTTATCCTAATTTCAAGTCACACAGACACAATCAGCCTAGATTATCCAAACTCCAAGTCACATGGGTGCAATCAGCCTATAACAAAAGTTGAACAGCTTTCTTCTGCAAATTTCATCACTCAAAAGTAAAGGTATGTTTTCAAACAGCACAGAAAATGGTGGTGAACTCACAAATTTCATCACTGAAATGATCTGTTACAGAAACTATATGAGAGTTTATTGAATATTATCGAATGATTACAAAGAGAGCGAATGCTCATTATATAGAGAAGATGCAGACTAAGAAAGCCTAAAAGCTAGAGAGAAGCAAGGCTAACAATAGACGAACAGATTGCATAAAGCAACCAGCTGTAAAAAGCATAATACTAACTTATCTAAGGAAAGACAGATTGACCATTATATAAAAATACTAATTTATTTTAATACCCCCCCTTAATGGTCAATATCCTAACTAAAACAGAAAACAGAACCCCATTCACAGGGCTAAGAAACAGGAACCAAACTTTGATAAGATCCTGCAGAGAATACTGATGATTAAAAATTTGTTGCTGTCGAACTTCTGACTGCTTTTGAACCAGGATGCCATGTTTCATGTTTTCCGAGTCACGAAAAGACGAATTACAAACTGATGGCATGAATACTGAAGCAGATAGACGGCGCAGAGGCTGAACAAAACCCTTGCACAGGTTACAAAATACAAATTAAGAAACACAAAATACGTCTGAAACACAAATATCGAACCACAAATCTTGAGATAAATCCAAATACAGATCTCGAGAGTACGGAATGCAGAAGCTCAGAACATCCAAACACAGATTTTGAAAAAACATTTATGCATGTCTTGAGTACGGATGGCACACATCCCGAGAATGACGAAAAAGAAAACACTGCCAATATGATTGCCGCTGATAGTGTTGGCTATTGAAATTACCTAGCAAATCATCACCGATTCACCCTAAAACTCCTCACGCATCCACATAGAGTCTTCACGATGCAGAAAAAAATTCCCCAGAAAGGCAAATTGTGGCCGCTAGAGACAAGCTCAAAAAACAAGAAGAATCCACCGAAACCCTTCGTGAGGAGGAATGGAAAGGCGTCCAATCGCTGAGGAAAAGACAGGAAATCCCGATCACAAAGAAGACCGCGAACAACACAAACTCGTTGATAAAATCTGCCAAAAAAACACCAGCGAAAAAATCGCGCGGAAGGAAAAAAATGCGAGCATGAACAAGAAAATCGCAATCATAAAGTGACATTCAGAAGCCCACTACTACAGCACGCACGACGCAGGAGAAAGAACACGGGCAAAAGATTTGCGACTAGGAATCACAAGGAATCACATCCCTTAAACCAAAAACGGCGATTAGAGAATGCGTCTTGCGAATAGGAGAAATGGAAGTCGCGATTTGCAGGAAAATGACACGATTTTGGGCCAAACACAGAGGAATCGCGCCAATTGTCTTCGAAAACGCTTATCACAAAAAATCTTCAGATGCTAATCTCCAAATCGCAACCAGGGAAATCAAAGTCCCAATTTCATGAATGGAAATCACGGCCAGAAAGAACGACACAGGAAAAGACGCGATACCCTTTGAAATAGAATCCACAACCATAGAAGATAGGATACCAGAAACACAATTACGAACTAAAAATGGGTACGGCCGCCTTACGACGCCGTACAATCCGTACAATGTACGGAATTCGAAGAGCCTATGTTGGCTCTGATACCATGTTACAGAAACTATATGAGAGTTTATTGAATATTATCGAATGATTACAAAGAGAGCGAATGCTCATTATATAGAGAAGATGCAGACTAAGAAAGCCTAAAAGCTAGAGAGAAGCAAGGCTAACAATAGGCGAACAGATTGCATAAAGCAACCAGCTGTAAAAAGCATAAAACTAACTTATCTAAGGAAAGACAGATTGACCATTATATAAACATACTAATTTATTTTAATATGGTCTACCTAGATTTTTTTTTTTTAACAACAAGATAAGATAACAGATAGATACAAATTTTCAATTGTCATTCAATAAATCAGAAATATTGAACTCAGAAAATGCCAGATTCACCAAAGGTTGATGTTTACCACTATTTTTTCCAGCTGAGGAATAGTCATGTATGATTTGCCAAGTTCCCACACAAAATAGCAAGCAAGAACTAAGCATATGCTACTGGCTGATCCAATACAACACTCAGAAATATAAAAAACACTGCCCAGCATCAAAAGACAAACCTGTACCTTGCTGGTACGGTCATGGCTGCACCCAGAAAACTCACCAATTTGCTCATAACTCTTCTAATATCCCACAACTTATCACCAAACATGTTGCAATCTAATTCCTTGGACTAGGCATCACTTTTAAGTGACTTAGAGGGATTCAAACTGCAGTATTTTATTTTTCTAAGGCTCACGTACCCTTCAGATGTAGGGCAGCACAAGGGTCCATACCATTCAAGATTTGGGAGCCAATCAAAATCCAAGCTGCACATTCATCATTGATTTTGTCTTATATGAACACTACAAGCCAAAAATTCCTTAGTCTCGTTCACTTTTTGACTTTTGGCACTTTATGAAAATCTAGGCACTGGTAAGGCTCACGTACAAGATGTACGGTTGCCCAAGGAATTATTTTCAATCACTTCTGTTTTTTCAGGATTTTGCTATTCATCAAAAAAGAACACAGAAACACACAGAAATCAAACACCACACCAAAACTCTGATTTAAACTATCAAACACATCAAACACTGCCAAAACCACACAACTGTAAGTCATCTCCATTTGAGCTCTTTTGATTTCCTGGATGAAAATCACGAATCTCCCAGCTAGGGTTGATATTACACAACCGAAACCAGTAGTTGTTTGAGGATAAACAACCTCCAGAGTCTATCTGCTCAACAGCACCAGTTCAAAACCAATATTCAAATTACATGAAGAAGTCTCCAAATGAGCGAATGGTGAATAAATATCACTCCTCCCATACAATCCACGCTCAAGGCAGAAATAGACAATACAATTAATACTCATGATGAGCGCTCCACTCCTCCAAAGCAAAAATAGGCGACCACTAAAGTAGGGCCCCACCAAAGCAACACCCAGCAAGGAGAAGTAACCAAGCTTTTAAAAGGTATAAGTTAAATAATATTGTTTTTTTGCAAGTTGAGGCAACTTATAGGAGTCTTTTAAAAGCCATATTTCCCTTATCAAACAATTAGCCTTCGGGAAATAGAAAGGCTAATGTTTTAACCCATACTTACTGATGGAAAGGGGACATTACAATCACTCAAAAGTAATGCTAAGTTTTCAATTAGCACAAAAAATGGTGGTGAAAATTTTCATAGCAAAAGGGTGCAGTATTCTATCAAAATAGGATATAACATTGTGGACAACTAACTCAACTTGAGAAAACAGACTCAAGTCTTTGCCAAGTCAATATCTTGGTCCTTGAAAATTCTAAAACTGTAGAAGGGAACAAGCTATCACTCAGGCAAAACCTTTTGCAAAAGACTGGAGCTTCATATCAAGCAAATGAGATGCCATAAACAAGTTGCCCAATACGCAACACAAACAGTGGTTTTACCACTACCCCTACAGATTAATGGGGGATGTAACAATATTGTACATAATCCTAGGTGTAACAGGATAATAATATAATATCTTATATTTTATATTTCCTAGATACACTTAAAGTTAAACAGTCATCTAGAAGATGAACTGAACAGTCATTTCATATTGATAAATATGTACATTGTATCACATTTTGATTAATGGATGAATGGTTATGAATTTCATTAAACATTTTTGACATCCCGTCCATTTCATTTGTCAATCTTTTCTTGTATTACATTCCTGGGCCTACATTTTGTTGGGGGTTGTTGTGAAGTGGTGGATTTGAAGGGTTGTCCAAACAACATGCAAGGAGAGGGACCAATAGTTAAATTCAAACTCACTAATACATGACTATTTTCTCACCCATACAAATGTGACGGGCCACCCTCCAACAGCCCACAGAAGAAAAAAGATAACTCCTCCACCTGCTGCCTCACCATGTGAAATGTTAACTGACCTGAAGCAGTCTAGGATTGGGATGTTTAGAACATTATTTTAGGGTTTAGAATTTCCAATGCAAACATAATGTTGCATTATATGAGTCGCTGAGGGCTATGGAATGTAACACAGATAGACAACTATGGACAGAACTTGTCCAATAGAACACAAAACACAGAACTCTTCTCCTAGTAGTCCTGGAAACACACATGCCTATGGCCCTATCTCTTTGAATAAAAGAGACTGCCCAACTTCGAAAGCTGAGCTCTGTATTGATTACAGAAATTCAACGATCTGGACCGAAAAAGCATCTGTATATATGCAAATATTGCATTCGTACATTTGTATATATGTAAATATTACATACATACATCTATATATATGCAATATGAATTTGTAGGAACAAAGACAATAAATTTCTGAGATTCAATCTTGGAGAACCAACATATTAAGCATTAAAAAAGATGGATTGCATTTGTCTAAAGATATAGGCATCCTTATGCTTCTTTTTAATGACACTGCCTGGAAATGAGAAAATATGCTTATCAATTATTCACGCTAATGACCATATTACTTAGGCTGAAAGATGCCTTCACATGGTTGCATAACTTCAAAGATAAATTTAAACCATGAATAAACAAATCAGAACACTGGGAAAAGCATTAGAAATGAAAATGATTATTGTACAGATGGAAGGGATGGCAAACATCTTCTTAGTGGATCAAGATAACTGTGCACCTTATGTCAAATTTGAGATAGCCATACTATGCATATTGAACCCTTGATTTCAGAACCTTGTTCCATGTTCAGAAGAAGTTATATCCTCAGATTACGCCATGCTTTGGAAAACGGATAGATACAGATTCTAGTGGAGTCTATTACCTCTGATCCTTTTATTTTAAAAAATTACAAATTATTACCAATTCTATAAGATTTCATTATGCAAACGGATTGCTTATGTTATTGCTTAATTTTATTTGAGGTGACTAACCTTGTTGTTCCTACAATTAGGGTAGTTATCGCTTTTACAAAGTTTGAAGAATTTCCACCATCTTAGGTTTTTTTCATTTTTGGACGCACAACTTGATAGCCAGATCACACGAGGCTCTTCAAACTCATGGTTCCATTGGATAAAGGGACCCCCAACTGAAGCATATAAGCCTCTGTAAATCCACAAAATCTCCAGGAAGATATTGACGGTCCTTTTGCTATCCCGGCAAAATAAAACTAAACTATACCAGATAAAAAGAAAATGCAGGTTAACGACAAAAAGTCCAAGACAAAAAATGGAAATAAGTCGCTCTGTTCACATTGCAAAGAATGAGGTTGAGAGATACATTTAAAAGCTATCTCTTGTTTTATTAAATCATTTTGATTGAGGAGCCTAAAAGGCTTACCATAGACAATGCATGTAAAAGTTGCTGTTCATTTATCCCATTGTATTAGAGATGCATTAAGCACTCCCCTTGCTGTATACTTTTTTAGATTCAATACCATTGGCCACATTGGATATTTACATATAATTAAAGAATGGATTAGATTAAACTGTATATATACAAACCTCAATTCCCTCTTCTCAAATATGCCTCCGTCTCACAGTGGGAGAAGATCCAATGCACCGGTTGCTCCGCAACAGTAGTTTTTGAATTCTCCTTCCTTTCTCAAAACCCTTAAATTCAAACGTCCAAACAAAAATCCCTTACAAACTTTTTTGAAACAATTCAATTATTGATCTGAAACTAAGCTTTTTTCCAAGCATGTTAGAGACTCCAGAACCTAAAATTACACATCCAAACTAAGTTATAGTATTTGAAGCAAATCAGGACATAACACCTCACCTCTTTTCAAAGATATTCAGAGATCAAAAACCCTGAAATCAACCATTCAAAATAAAATTAGTAAGACATCAAAAGAAAACTCTTAAGGAATAGAGAGGGGGGCATTCAGAGTACATAAACTCTGTAAACTTGAAGCCCCCTTTAAAAAAAAAAATCCAAATTTTCACCTCTTCCTTCTTCAACAAAATCCTCAACTCAAAATGAAACCCCCACATCGAATACCTCTGAACAAATAATCCTCAAATCATATTCACAGGTACTTAACACTCCAGAAAGCTTGGGGCGGCAGAAGTTTGAATCAAAAGAGCACTCCTTGTAATATTAGGATCCAGTTAGCACAACTTTCCTTCGAGGAACTACACCCCCGCATTGCAAATCATTCATGAACAGCTACATAACAAATGATTATCCCCAAATGGTATGCATACCCAGAAACTCACAAGGTCGGCCTTCATTCTAGCATCCGTGCGCGCCTGCAAATTAAGTAAACGCCGCCCTCGTCAAATAAACAACGGTGTAATGGTGAAAATTACATAGTCATGTCGTTTTCCTAATGTTTTTGGTTCAGTTTTTATTTGTGTCTTTTTTGCAATAACAAGTTTACAAGTGATATACCCTTGTTTTTTTTTTAAATTAAGGTTATAATATTATTATGTCTAAACTTTATTATTATCATTTAGTTCTTAAAGATTGATTTCAATTTCTAGATTCTGCATTTGTCATCTTAGAGACTCAACCAAGGTCATCAAAGAACATTTATTCTAAAGCTTACATCAACATGCATTATCCTTGGCACATTGCATGCTTGCATGTTGTCTTGATTATTGTTCTAGAACTATTGAATCGATCATCCTAGGGGTCTAACTGAGAACATGACCCTTGCAATTTGATAGATTCTCTAAAGGTGCTAATAAGCACCTCTAATACTTACTGAGATTTAGACATCAAAAAATTGAGGTGAGCAAATCCCAATAACAAGATTTCTGCTAGTTCATTCATGTGGATATTGAATTGGTTTGCATCTACATGCCACTTCACGTCTGCAGGTGCAGAGATCAAGTCAGTAAGCACGGATTTGAACTAAAGTTGATTACAATTTGTTTGCAGACTCTAAAGCAATCATCTGATCAAGCCCTAACATTCTAGCACCTTGGTGAATCAATCTTTGAGATCTTTCATTACATATTTTCATCATCAAATCTCACACTAAATATCTAATCTATAATATTCTATAAAACCTTACTTTGTTGATTAAAATTACTAGAATATTATGATGCTTTGTTCAGAACTATTAACTTATCCTTTGGAAGTTGAATTATGTTGACTTAAATTGAAGATTAAAGCAAAGACATAAGCATACACACTAACCCTCAATTTTCACTTGGGAAACCCTCGATTTGGGAGGAAAAGCCCAACTTCGTAGATGTCAATAGCACTTCTACCAACTTATATTACTTGTAAATCAATACAAAGGTGGAAATACAACAACAACAGTTATTTCAATCACTTGTTTAATTTGTTATGAACTAAAACAATATTCTCAATGTTATATAATGGTGTCATACACTTCTTAGAATCTTTCAAGAATATTGAATGTACTCCTAACCTCCTTCTCATAATCATGTGTCACAGTCCTCCTATGCACTATAAGCCTCTAAAACTAGAAATGGAATGTCAAAAGTCATGTCCTTTCAACTTTCGTAATTGTTCTCCACATTGTAGCAAAACTACCACTTGTAATAGTATAAAATCATTGCAATTCCTCACCATTTGTTAGGGTGTTTCATCAATCATTGTAGTATTCTAACCAAACATTCTGGTGGACATCCATTCATCATGATGGGTGTCTACCATGACAATTGATAGACCTATAGACAGGTATTGTGTGTAAGGAAAGACACATCCCAAGCCTTTGGAACCATGTTATTGTAGCCTCTTATGAGTTGTACCAATGTCTTATTTACTACATTTGTTTGCACATCTGATTAAGGATAAAAGGGAGTACTCTGTTGGCACTTCATGTCCATCTTCTCCCACGAAGTGAACCAAAACTTACCAACAAATTGTGTCTATCTATCTACAACAATTGACCTTGGTATTCCATAATACACTCACACATCGAAGCAAATAATAGGTTTGAATTCTCTTTTTTGGTAACTATGTTCTTGCACAAGGTTAGAATACACATCTCCTTGAACCTATCCATAACAATAAAAAGATAATCATTCTCATGCGTTCTAAATAGCAATCCACCCACCAAATCAATCAAAACACTTTCCAATTGTCTGATAGGCATGAGAAGAGGAGTGTACAAGCCTTCCTTTCGTATCTAGAACTTGCAAGTGCAACAAATCTTGCATCCTCTTACAAATTTTCCTACTTCTACTTGCATCTTAGGCCAACACACATATCTTTGCAAATGGGCCACTATCTTTCCAACACCAAAATGACTCACCACTTTAGAGGCATGTGCCTCTCCCATTAGTAGAAGTCATTGTTCCTTTTATGCGCATAATTTCTCCAACATATAGAGTTACCGTTAAAAAAGGTGTGGTGTACACCTTGCATAATAATAATAATTTAATAGGAAATATTGGGGACACTTGTAAGTTCTATGAGACATGGGAAGTGCATTTAATGTGGGAGGCACATTGGGGAAGTGTATTTAATATTGAAGGTTATGGTTTAATGAACATGTGGCTCAATAGGCGCATGGTTTTGTTAGAGTTGGCTATGATTGGAGCCACCCAGGATCTAGGACTTCATGAAAGCACAAGAGATCAAATGAGAGAATAATGTTATTCTATTAATGAGTGCAAAAGATTGTTTTTACAATGTACATGATATGCCTTGCTTGTAAAGACAAGGATGAGAGACAAGATGTTGTAGTCATGTGACGAGTGACTTAATCCTATGACATGCGACAACTATAGGATAAGATGACAACTATCAACAACTAGAAACATCTAGTAGACTCACTAAGTCAACTTAACATGTGTGAATTATGTGTGATGTGTGAATATTATTTAACTAATAAATAGTTGAATATTATGAATTATCCACACAAGGGTAAACCGGTTAGGTAATAACCCTATTCACACCAACACCCCCCCTAAGTGCAACTTAGGGAGTAGCTGACTAAAGCAAGATGCAAAGATGGATGATGATGATGATGATGGGTCCTGGCTACTAGTCCATGTTAGGTACCCATGTACAACAAATCTCAAGTGGAGAAAAGGAGAAAACCTCGTGAGACAAAACTCCTCTCCAAAAGTGAGAATGCAAAAAACAAATGAAATGAAGGATGTGATGGAAGGAGGACTCAAGACCCTCCTAGAACTACATCCAACACATATGTACAATCATTTACCCTCCCATAGGAGAGCAAGTGTGAGACTATAGGTCTCCCCCACAATAAAGTAGCTCCTATGTCGATGGTGAATGCTTGAAGAAGAATGCTAGAAAGTGTCCTGTACCTACAAACAACATTTATCCCCTTAGGAAGAAACCAATCCAAAGGTTGATGTAGAAGAAACTTCATCTCAAGGAATGAGGGAAAAAGTCTCATGATGGATGTTGTCTCTGAAAACTGCTCAAGTGTCCACATGTCAGAATCAAAGAATGGCACTATGCAATGACGTGTGACCAATCCAAAATTCTGGGTAGACTCATGAAGAACAACCTCCAAAGACAAAGTAGATGGGATAATAGTTGTGTTGTAACTGTCATCAAAGAGGAGAGATATCCCCTCAAGTGTGTCCTCCAAATCTACAATATGAGACTCACAAAACAAGTCTGATATACCTTCCAAGAAAGTATCCCACAAAGCTGTATCTGAAAGACCTGAATGATCTTGCTCAACTGAAATAGAAGAAACCATGTCGATGTCGATCTCTGAAGAAGTAGGAGGTTGAGGTGATGGAAGCTTAGCACTAGTCTCGTGAACCAAAGTAGATGAAAGAACACCAAGGTTCAAGTGACCAAAATTCTCCTCAGAAACATGATTCACACTTGATGCATTAGTGTGAATATCAATCAAAGGATCTACATCATGAGAAGAAGCAAAATGGGAGAATGTATACAAGTGAGATGCATGATCAACCGTCCCAACAACAATGATATCTCTGCTCTCCAAGTCTCGTATGATCATAGAATCGGGAGTGAACTCAATTTGTCTTGCCTGCACCACAATGAGTAATCTAGTAGATGGAAAGGAGATTGGTTGTCAAGGAAGGTACACACAACACATTGTTGAAAGTACTCTCACCAACATCAATAGTTTCTTTACCAATTGCATGCATGTATGTATTATTACCCATCAAAATAGGTGGCAAAGTACATGACTCAAATGAAGAGAACATCCCTTGTGAAGATGCCATATGACGAGAATCTCTTGAATCAAGAAGCCATCTCTCTGACCATAGACTTGTTGAAGCAAAGAGTGTCTGTCCTTTTTCTTTGTCTGACCCATTTGCAAATCTTGTTATCTTTGGTTGTATAGATGATGATGGTGTCGAAGAAGAGGATGTACTAGGTGATGATGATGGCATTTTGATATTATGCTTTTGAATAATGTGAGTCAACTCATCAATTTTCTTCTCATTACACTTATGCTCATCATGTCCTAGTTTCTTGCAATATGCACACTTAGGTCTCTCGTTCTTAAATGATTCCTCCTTGGGAGAGGATGAGGAATTAGGTGATTTCGTTGACTCTTTTGCTTGCTCATTGTTCTTGAAATCCTTATTTTTTTGTTTCTTGCCTTTGCCAGTTGAAGTCTTTTGATCCTTTGTACCTTGACTAGCAAGAAGTGCTTGATTTCTAGAAGACTTCAATGTGCCCATGTGTACTAACTTAGCTTGCTCCCTTGTGAGTGATGTAGAAAACTCATCAAGTGAAGGCATTGTGAAAGCTTTCCCAAGTGCATCCATAGTAGCATAAAAGATGGAAACAAAATCTGAATAGTCAAGACCAAGCTTGGCAAGGATCGAAAGAATCAATTGAGTGTCCTCTTTCTCAATTCCACATTGTTTAAGCTGCAATCTAAGTGATTTTAGTTTTGTGAAGAAGTATTGGATGTTTGGAAAATCGGTTGGATTCAAACCAATTAGTTCATTCTCCAATTTGAAACCTCTCATAGTATCTTACTTACCAAAGAGAATCTCTAAGGTTGTCCACACTTCATTAGGTGTAGTACAAGATTCAATATAAAAAAGAAGATCAAAAGAGATAGACAAGCATAGTGTTCCATAGGCTTAATCACATCTATTGTACCACTTTCTCTTTTATGCGGCTGTTGTTGGTTCAATTTTTATACCCATTTTTACTCTATGAATTTTCAAACCTCTCATAGTATCTTACTTACCAAAGAAAATCTCTAAGGTTGTCCACACTTCATTAGGTGTAGTACAAGATTCAATATAAAAAAGAAGATCAGAAGAGATAGACAAGCATAGTGTTCCATAGCTTGATCACATCTATTGTACCACTTTCTCTTTTATGCGGCTGTTGTTGGTTCAATTTTTATACCCATTGTTACTCTATGAATTTTCAAACTTCTTAAATAAATCTCCATTTTAGTTTTCCACTCATGATAGTTATATGGTGTGAGTAGAGGAAGTTTGTTTGGATCCATGATACAAGAGTACAAAAAGAACACAAGTACAACCCCCTATTATTCAATCAAAGAGATTGCCCCCCAGCAAAAAATGATTGCGGCACTTTATACTTAGTGCGATTTATAATTGTCCTCTAGTGACCAAAATTGGGAAAGCATCAAAATCTCTTAAAACATAGATCCAAGGGAGATTACAATCACTCACACTGATTGATCAGAGCAAACAAATCCCTCCAAAATAAGTTTCACCTCCTCAAGTGTCAAAATGCCCAAGTTATCACTCAAAAGCTAAAAAACTGACAAATTGAATAAAATGAACTTGGTGCAGAATTTGAGAAAAGTGCATGGATGGATTTGTAGATCTCTTCAATACCTTTTTTATGCCACAAGAATCATGAAAATCAAAGATCGTGGCAGAAAGTTGTGATCTTGAAAGCCAAAAACAAAGATCTATCTTCAAACTATTGTACCTATCACCTGTAATAAAATATCAGAAAACTACTGATGCCACTGCAAAGTGCTCTATGTCAATTTTTGGATGATATCTCATTTGCCCAATTTCGCCTCCGTGATCAAAAGTTATTAAAAAAAGAAAAAAAAACCCTGTTTAGGGCTTTGAGGGGCCAAAGGGCCCCCTGATGCTGACGTCAGCAGAATATTCTTTGTGGTCACAATATGCTTTGCTTGGATGGAATTATCCCTCCATGCTAAAATATTCTTTTCAGAAGGGAAAAATGCCAGTCTATGTGCAAAAAACCACCCTGATTTGTGTGAAACCACCTTTAGGGAGATGAAACTGTTGTTTTGATTTTGTGAAACTGCCTTTGTAGTTTCACTAGTGATATTAGGCTTACCGCCAGTCGGGAGCTTTATATAATCACTAGGGGTTTATAGCTGGTTGGCGGTTTTGAAGACCACCTACGGGTTGGCAGATTCTGCCTGAAGGTGACCGCTAGTGGGTTCAACCGACAAATATGTTGAATATCAAGGAATATGCTGAATATCAAGGAATATGCCGATAGTACGACCAACAAGTTTAGAAAATTTTCAACGTGAGACAATGACTCTACAAATTGTTGGGATCTATGGTTGTCGTTTGATGTGGCTAGACCGAAGGCCACCAACCTTTGCTGCAAAGACTAAAAAAAACTGAGATTTTTTATTTGAAGCCCTGCGAAGACCGTTGAGGGTTTTGAATGCTTCGTGGGTGCTTTTCGATAACTATAGGATCAAATGTGTCATCGTGTTACAACAAACCACCGTGGGAAGAAGATCGGTCGATTGAAGATTATAACCGCCAATGTGATTTAAGATGCCGGTGCTGTAAGTGTGGATGTCGCTGAAGTTTATGATTACATCGGGTGTATATGCCGCTAAAGTGTATGTGGACTGCTGAAGTTTCTGATAACGTGGTTTGAAACTCTGTCGTCAATGATAAAGGCAAATGATGTGAGGGTCATTAGCATATGATGCAAAGATGCCACGTGGCACCCGCTTATAGCACTGGTACCTGCAACTGCAGGTTGTACTTTGCAAAGTATTTCACATAGAAAAAAGAAAAATACAGCTGCATATCAAAACCAAGTAACTAACATACCAATATTTTATCCGCTGCAGATTCGTCGATGCAGGAAGATTTTGCTCGTGATTCCAAGAATATGCCGCCTGTGCAGGTATATTCTCTGTAGATTCCATACGGTGGTGATTTGTAAAAAAAATTCCCTTTTGTTACAACTTTGTCCGATTTTGATGAATTGACAGTTGATCTTGGGGTTTTTGGGCCTCCTAAACGCGATGGCAAGGTCAGATTTGATCCAAAGTGCTCTGAAAGATTAGGTACCTATTGGATCTTGCATGCACCTCCCAACTTTAAACCCTCATAGATTTGGCCTCCGATGTCCGATTTGGACAAAATAAAAAGCTATCTTGACTATATCAGACCTCCTGAACACAATGGTGTGCTCATATTTGCAGTAGCATGCTCCAAAATGAACCTGCAATACAAGGCCACAAAGAGGAAATGCTCACAAAACTGGTATTTCCATCAAGTTTTTTTATTCTCCAGGTCATCATTTGATGCAAGAGAAGAACATACTCAACTATCAAGATCCACCATGAATTGCACTCAAGATCTCTCAAAAAAATGACTAACACAAAGTGATTCTTCCTAGAGCTCTGATACCATGTTAGAGTTGGCTATGATTGGAGCCACCCAAGATCTAGGACTTCATGAAAGCACAAGAGAGATCAAATAAGAGAATAATGCTATTCTATCAAAGAATGCAAAATATTGTTATTACAATGTACATGATATGCCTTGCTTATAAAGACAAGGATGAGAGACAAGATGTTGTAGTCATGTGACAATTGTCTTATTCCTATGACATGTGACAACTATAGGATAAGATGACAACTATCAACAACTATCAACAAGTAGAAACATCTAGTAGACTCACTAAGTCAATTTAACATGTGCTAATTATGTGTGATGTGTGAATATTATTTAACTAATAAATAATTAAATAATATGAATTATCCACACAAGGGTAAACCAGTTAGGTAATAACCTTGTTCACACCAACATGTTTAATATGTTATCCCTAAACTTTGTTAAGGCAAGTTGATTAGGGACAACTTGTGGGACTAAGACCCTCCTTTATCACAAGAGGAGATTTCCCTTTATTGAAAACTTGTGCAAATATTACATGTGAGGGAATATACAAGTATATTTGCTTGCATATATACAAGTTTGTTTTATAAGAGACAACTCATTGAATTACATGTTAAAAGAAACTACATTTAAATTAGATAAATTAAAAGAGATACAATCATGGACAAATTGCCCAATAAAGGACTATCCAACCATGCAACCTTGACACAAACACAAACTCTCTATGCACAATGATACTCAAAACAACTAATTCATATGACATTCAACTTGATTCAATATAATTATCAATCAAAATTACATCAGCAGTCTCTTCCACAATGGGCTTATGCATGTTATGCCTTAGTCATTTGACTACAAATTATAGAGATTGAAAGATATTGTAATATAATGCCCGAACTTGACTCCCATCTCAAATGTCCAACCTGACTCTTTCAAACGATTATGAGCAATGTTTATATATAGCAGCTTCGAACCTTAAGAATGATCTTCATTTGCTACAAGGTGGTGTAAAACTTGATGCCTTGTAAAATGTGTGGTCTTGAACAAAGTGTGTAGAATGAACCTTATAGAGTGAGTGTAGTAATGATGGCTTGACGAAACTTGATGCAATTCACACCATAAGCTCCCCTTGGTCCAATGAACTCCTTTGTTCTCACAAACATTGAAAAAGTTGTCACAAGCCTCGAACAATCAACTTGAGTATTATTTTGTTATGTCGGGTAATGATTCTAGAGGTTAATTATTCCTTTGCAGTAATGCAAATCTCCTAAATGTCAGATAGGATGTTATCACCTCTAATAGATCACATTTTCCCAACGACATGATGAAATGTATAATTATGATAGACTATGGTAGGATTTGTGGTGATTGACTGATGTCTAGAATTCTACTAATAATCTACAAACAAACAAATAAGTAAAGGAAAATATTTTTGGGTGATGCAAGATTGCTCGTACACCCTAAGATGATCTTGCATCAAACACATAGGGTAAATGATTTGTCAGCATAGTTCTCACAAATGAGGGTTGAGTGATAAAACTACCCTTTCAATCGGTAACCAACCTTAGTGCACCCTCAATACATGGATAGGCTTTTGGGATCAATTGAATGTTGCTTCTCCTTCCATCTCTACCCTTATCGAGTAAGGAACTAGGACATACCCCAGCTTCCATATTTGTGCTTGTACTTATCATCCTCCTTAAATATTTTTTCATCTTCCACTTCACTCTTCTGGAACTAAATATCTCTCCATCAATCTAGTATCCTTCTTCTATATCTCTCATTCCTTGTCTTCCTTGACTAAAACCATCTCATATTGTTGTGAAATTTTTTCTCTTCACCTTTTTTGTCATCTTCTTCAATTATAGTATCTAATTATTTGATTCTTCTTTATCCTCATATTGTATGCTACTCCATGATCCATTTGTAATTAGCATTGCTATATTTGTACCAAAATATCCTGCCACATGCTTTCAACCTTCGGTGTTTTCTAAATCTGTATTATCTATTGTTATACCAAAATTAACCTCTCCTTTTTGTTTGCTATCATTCTTTTGAAATCTCACAACCATTGCATTTCTACTATTCCACATCTACTACAAAATTTTATGATATATTTCCCTTCATATCCATCTTTTCTACTATTGTGGTACCAACTAACACATTTTTCTGTCACCCAATTACTTCTAACACACTCCTTATTACTTTATTTGAGAAATTCACCTCCTAAAATCCTCTCTTTATTACCACACATCATCCATTTACCTCATATATTGTCACAACTTCTTCCACATTGTTCTTTACTTCTATAGTTTCGTCCTATCACATATTCACCCACTATTACTTCAACTATGTAATTCATGTTCTAGACTTTGTCACCTACCTTTGAACTAATCTCCACATCATTATTTTGTCTTCTCACTTCATCGCCTCTCCACATATATCCTTCATTTACTTCAAATAACTTTATCATCCACTTCATCTCTTTATTTGTTATCAACTCTAAATTACTATTGTCACCTCCACCATTCTCACCTTAGTTACTGTAAAATAAGTATTCACCTTCTTCAGTCAAATCATCATATCTTTAATCTTCCCTACCTACCTTCATACTTTCTTCTCTCTAATTGCCTCTTACATCCATATCTATTTACTGCAAGTTCTTGTATTAAGTATACCAACCTCATACCTAACTTTAACTTCACTTCATCTTTATCATTTCTATACTTCCATTTCTTGTATTTGTGGTATAGACTATTGTTTACTTCCTTATCTATAACTTGTCTATGATCACTCCTCGACTCAAAGTCTCTCATCTTTCCATTGGAACCTCAAATCTTTATCCTTTTGGATGTCTAACCTCTCAATCATTCCCATTATGTTAAATTCAACTTTATGTCCATTCTCCAAGTATTCCATTATCTTTACTAACCATCCACAATCATCTATGGTCACCTCAGAACAAGCTTCACCCACTCTATACTCAGTGCACATTGTCTCAACTCTACCAAAAACTCTTTGATTTAACTTATTGCCACCCCAAACTATTTGGTTTAGCTCAATTCCATCACACATTATTTGATTCTTATATATCTCCTTTTCTTAATGCTTCATCCTCTACAACTCTATAGAATGTTTATTGTCTCCACTTGTTTCAACTTGATCATTCTCATCAACCTCCATCTTCAAACCTATCTTATAGCCATTCACAATTCATACATCTCAAATATTCTTCACTTGTTATCTCTTCCACGAAAATGTCTTGATCTTCCCAATCATCTAATTCTTCACCATCCTCTGGCAAGTTCAACATGACTTTCATATCTTCATCCTCTATATCTTCTTCTTCATCTAAATTGATTTCTTGTTTTCTACTTTCCTTCACCTTGAGGCTTGCCATCTAGTTTGTAAGATTTTTTTCCATACTAAACATCATTTCTACCTTGTATGCAACATAATCATCTTCATATTCATCTTGATCTTCTTCTAGTTCCTCATTCTTCTAAATTTGCATTGGAAATATGTCTGTAACTTCACCTAAAGCTATGTCTCTCACCACACATCCTTCATACCTTTTAGGATTATTGCACTTTACACTGCTTTGTCTTGTAATATTGGATTTCTTTCTTTTGATATCTTTCCTTTCTTCTTGATTTTTATGTACATCCAAAACTAATTTTCTTTATTCATCTTTTTGCATTTTATCAGCTCTTCTTGCTACATATTTCCTCATCAAATCTACCATTTACAATTTCTTTTCTATGGACCTTACCTTCATATTAGCAACCCTAGCTCCAGGACTCACATATATTCCTTTTATCTTCAAATCAAATCACAAAATACTTACTTGTAGATTGCCTCAAAATTTTGGTGCTCTATCCACTCACCTTGCACATTCACTAAAATTCTTTGATAGATTACCTCCTTGATCAACAATCTATTCACCTTGCTTACAATTCTTCTTAGATCTCACATCTCACTCTCTCTTTGTGTATACCACTACCAAATTTCCTTGTTGTTAGTGCTTTATCTGAAGGAAAATCTCCTTTACTCTCACTTATTTACCTTTCACAAATCACCTCACAATCGATGGTCTATTTGCTCCAGCTTTTCAATATTCCTCCTCCACAAATCTAAGGTTGATTGTGTCAAATATGATGGTCTACTTACAAACTCCTTATGATTTCCTTAGATTCGACAATCTATCAATAATTTGTCTCAATTCAATGATCTATCAACAAGTAGAAACCTTTCAAACCTTTCACTCTATTTTGCTCTTCTTAAGATTCCAAACCTTCGCTTTGATACCACTTGAAGTAGTCATGGACGAAGACTCCAATAAAGGATTATCCAACCATGCAACCTTAACACAAATACACACACTCTATGCACAATGATACTCAAAAGCAACACATTCATATGACATTCAAATTGATTCAATATAAGATTTGTCAATTATAATTTCATCATTAGTCTCTACCACAATGGTCTTACAACATGCTAGGCCTTAGTCATTTGATTATAAATTATAGAGTTTGAAATATATTGCAATATAATGCTCAAACGTGACTCCCATCTTGAATATCCAACTTGACTCTTTCAAATTATTATGATTGATGTTTCTATATTAGCTTCAATCCTTAGGAATGATCTCAGTCAACTGCAAGGTGGTATAAGACTTAATGGCTTGTAAAACATGTAGTCAACCAAACGTGTATAAAGAAGGTTTTGAAATGAGTCCAGTAATGATGGGTTGATAAAACTTGATGCGATTCATACCGTAAGTTCCCTCGAGTCTAGTAAACCTAGAAATGTGCTCCTTTGTTGTTGCAAACTTTGAAAAGTCTCTGCAACCCTTGAACAATGAAACTACGTATTGTTCTATTATGCCTGATAATGATTTTTGAGGTGAATTGTGCCTTTGTGATGACCCAAATCTCCTGAAACTTGGATAGGACAGTGTTAGCTCCAAGTAGATTATATGTTCATAATTGTGTGATGAAATGTGTATTGCAATGAACTGTGGTAGGATCTACAATGACTGATTGAAGTCTAGAATTCTATTGAAAACCTGCAAATAAACAAACAAGTAAAAGAAAACATTTTTGGGTGATGCAAAATTGTTGTTACACCCTAGGATGCTCTTGCATCACAAATTAGATTTCATGTTTATGGTGCATATTTTCAATAAAATTTAAGTTCACTTGGACTAAAGCAGAGATCTAAATGAAAATGACCAATTTTGTAATTCAACAAGTCATAATCTTGTTGAAATAACAATAAAGAATTTGCAACACTTGTATGAAATCACAAGATAAACATCCTCAAGGCATAAAAACCTTATAAGATATCTTTTTATTAAATCAAAATGTCTCACAAAATATTTACCTACATCTCTTCTATGCATGTCACTTTTTGATTCTTGAAAAAGTTGTTTACAAGTGGCATGAGTCTTACTTTTATATCCAACTTGTAACTACCTTTGAAATAGTTGAAACCCTAAAATGACTTAAGCCACTTTTAAAACACAAATGGGTACCCTTATACAAAAGTGAAAAAGTCACTTTTAAATTATAAACTCACAGCAAGGCCACTCATCCTTAACAACGAAATAAAACACCAACCATGGCGTTCTTCCAATAGTGATCCTACAACATGTTGGCTCTTGTAATAAATTTGTAGGATCTCCCTACTAAAAATAAGATTTGATTACTACTCTCATTATCCATATAGATTTCACACAAAACAATCTTCGTTCCTTTTGATTTTTATACTAACTTCATGAAGATTAGTGTGGCATGCACATGCCTCTCGATTAAATGTTGATATGCATTGCCCTGAAAGATATCAAGCATGCAAAATGGCGAGGGCTATTAACCCATTACCTTTATAAACTATACCAAATGCTTTATTACATTAGTCACATATTCTTCCATTGGACTTGTGGGTAAGTGCATGGAAATGGGGGACAAAAAGGGGGCAACTACTTTTTTTCTAAAATAAGCTAAATCAGAACTTGGATGAGTAATTCGAGATGTGTACACTCAAAATTTGAAGATATGGTAGGAACAAGAATTGTAGTAATCTGAATTTAGTTTCTAAACTACTAAATATTTTCAAAAATTGTTAAGATTAAGGGGGTGAAATGCTGAGTGCACACAAAAATGTTCCTATTTTTATCGCTAAAATATAACATAGTGTCTGGTGTGCACCCCCTATTTTTTTTGCTACATTAGGTATTTTTAAAAACCAGTTGGTGGAAATATAGCCAAGAGTGAGTACTAAAAGTTATATTTTTTTTTGTGATTTTGTGAAGTGGATGCATCCTAAAAATTAAATCATTGAGCATGTGTGTCAGATAAATTACATAAAACTAATCGAAAATGTAAATATATATTTTTTTAATATGATAGAATGAAGTGTAGAACAATACTATATAATTTTTTTTCAAAATTGGATAAGTGGATCAAAAGTCATTAAAAAACAATACATGTATTGGAGGAATATGAAGAAACTCTTCACAGAAAATAAAAATAAATACCTTAACTTATTTAAAATATTAAAAAAATAGCATGGCTAGAGAGCTAAGAAGTAGATCTTCATTTTGGTGGTGGTTTCATAATTGCAAAACATGTAAACCTAATGAGTTTGATGTTTGGATTCGAGCTATTTTATGTTAAAAACACAAATTTAGGAGCTGCAAGAGATGTCCAACCCTTAGGCTTCGAAATCCATGCCTAAATGCATAGGATCATTAAAAATTTCAATTCAAGGCATGAAAAATGCATACTATTAAAACACATGTGTGTTATGTTTTTCATAACGCAAACATGTTTTTCTGAAAATATCAAGATTGGCCACTAATTTGTCCCCCCATTTCCTTGCACTTACCCTTGTCACTCACTACAATTAACTTGATGTTTTTGTGGATTATGACATCAAACATCTTGTCAAAATGAGCAGTTTGTAAACTTCTTTAACAATCTACATCATTCTCCATTTTGAAAAGGTTCTTAATGTTTGTCTCTAATATGATCCATGAAATTCTAAAACTTTATGAGGGCATTGTGTTGCTCCAAATCTATTCATGTTCAAAATTTGTATCACTAACCCCTTCAATTTCATTATTGTTATACAATCTTGAATCAACTTGTTCTTCAATACTATTGACATAAAATACATTCCACTAGGTCTATATTTATCTATGTCCTTAAAGTTAACCTTAGTGTGATGTAAATGAATGAAATTTAATAGTTGTGACAAGTTATGGATTAAATCAATAGAACTAACACATTTATTCACACATCATATTGAGAGATAGAAGTTCCATTCATATATTACTCATATCATAAGTCTTTACATATAACTCTTCATACCTCAAGCATGGGTACATAATTCACATATGCTTGGGTGATGGCACATATAACCTTTCTATCTTACATATCTCTACGTCTTCTTTATATTTTCAATCTCTTACATATTACACATATCATGTATCCTCTCTATGTTACATTCTATACACTATATTACATATGCAATACATTACATTGCCATTATAGCTTTCCAAGGTCTAGAGATGTGTTCCTAGATTTAACCTCATATAGTTGTGATCATCTAGAGGTATGACAAAGCATCTAGTTGTGTCATAACTCTACTTTTTGGATCCTATGGCAACCTCTACTCCACTTGATCATTAAGATGGTAATCATCATGAACTTAGTCTTTGGTACCTGATGCAAGAGCATTTGGGCAAAAAGGTTATTCCGCATCAACCAAAAACATTTTAGTTTGTTTTTCTCATTTTTGGTGTGTGTTTTGGTTTGCGTTGGTGTTTTTAGGCATCTCTCAGCAGTAGGAACTCAAAATTTGGTCAAAATTGCAAGATTCAAGTTTTCGCCAAATAGTCGTTTCAAGGCTCTGCATAGCAGTTTTTCAGAAACAATTGTTTCCAGAAATCTATAAGATTTGGGTTGAAATACTTTGGAAGATATATTATTGGATGAATTGCACACAATGTGGTGAAGGTTTCATGATTAAATTCCTCACAGATTGAGAGAATTTAAAATCAAAAAATTTGGCCCCGTCAGCTATTGAAACAATTAATTTTCAAGATTTTTAAGAGCTGGGAAAAATTCCTTCTAGGGAATGATTTGTGATGGTATCTTGCCTAATGTGAAAAAGGAATCATGTTCAAATTCATCACCATTTGAGAGAATTTAAAATTCTCTGATCGAGGCTGGCAATTTACGGGAAATTTAATTTCTCGAGTTTTATGAAGTTTGGAACAAAATGGCTTGGTGGAGACCTTGAGGATGTCATTCCACACATCTTGGAAAGTTTTGACATAAAAATAATCTTCTAGGTGAAAGTTATGCAAAAAGTCAATTTTCAGTTTCTTGGCGTAAAATGGTGAAGTCACAAAGAGTAAATGTTCTCCAAAATTTCTAATGTTGCTCCATGAGTTATTATTCTGAGTATTTAATTGTTTTATATTGTTCATTGAGGCATTTAAAAATATCAAAATGGGCATTGGGAGAGAATCTTTCATTTTCATCTGCCAATTCACTTGTAACCGCTCTAATAAAAATAAGAATGTGCTTTAATTTCATTTGGCTATTTCTAAGCCACTCCGACAAGCATAGTCCCTATTTTTTTAGGAGAATCTCATAATGAAAGCAGCCTATCATGAAGATCCTACAATTGGAATTATTCTCTTTGAATTGGTTGCAAATTTTAAAAGAATAAGGTAGAATTTGGTAAGGGAAACGCCTTATTTCAGAGGAAAAATATATGCATAATTAGTTCATATTTTCAATGCCTCATATGGAGGCTAAAAACAACAAATGAATAAAGATAAAAAAAAATTGCAAGTGGTGGGGCCACCACTATGGGAAGAAAATGCCTCATTTTGAAGAAGAATTTGGAATGCCAAAGAAAATAGAAACCTACAGATCTTTTCTCTTTTCTTCAACATGGGAGGAGGCAGCCTATATTTATATTATTTTATGCAGGAATTAATTTGGATTCAGACACTTGAAGTTGGAGAGGAAGAATTTTAGACAACAGGTTATAAAAAAATAGGGGGGAATTTTAGAGGGAAATTTGCCCACGAGAGAGGCATAGAGCAACCTGGGAGTTGCAATCATGAATGAATGTTGAAAAGAGAGTTGGAATGTGACGGAATAATGTGGGGTTTGGCAAAGGAAATTTGCCTTATAGTGTTGCAAATCTGAATTATTCAAAAGAAAAAACCATCAAAGTCACAAAGCTGACTCGATTCTTGCCATCATCCCCTGGCTTTACCTATGTCTTGTCCTTAAGACATGCTAGCTTTTTTTCCAACTCAACAAAATTAAGAATAGATAGATAGATTTGCTCCATCCACCATCATTGCAAATTTTGAAAATGGTTTTATTTGTGGCTCCAACTACCAAAAAATCTTATCACTTTACATTTTCTCTCTTTGCCAATACACCAACTTTTTCGCTTGGTTCCATCCACTGAGTTTTCATTAGCTATGGCTCTTCTTTGAGTTGGATTTCACCAATCATCCCAGTGAATTATGTCTCTTTTGCCACTTTTGAATCCAATCCTACTTTTCAAGTGCAACATCAAGTGAATTGGTTGGCATAGAACCCAAACACACTTCAAAAGGTGACTTACCTATAAATGATGGAATGCTATGTCATGTGAGTGTTTTATTTAAGGAAAAGACTCCTCCCAAGCCTTTGAAGCCATACTATTGTAGCCTCTTATGAGTTGTACCAATGTCTTATTTACTACCTTCATTTATCCATTATATAGGGATGAAAGTCAATACTCTCTTGGAGCTTTGTTGGGTGAATATTTTTTCGTCAACTAACTGAAGACAAAATAGTTATATCAACCACAGTGTGATGAGATTAAATCTCTCCTCTTAGAAAGGGCAGGCTCCCTTCTTATTGCTAATTGAAATCAAGCAGTAACTAACTAGATGTATTTACACTAAAACTAGGCATGGGATGTTTCCATATCATCTATTTCTATTTTTTTTTAAAAGATGTTTACAATTCACAATACAAAGCCTATGTCATATATTCACTACAAATTACTATCTTGGAGCAATAATAGCCGATATGTATTTGAGTAACACAAAAGAATAACTAAAATAATACCAACGTGTTTGAATCATGAAGAAACCCATGAAAACACAAAGTTTTATGTTGCTTCTTATGCTAAATGAAAGTAAGGATTCCGGAATAGAGTGTGTTAGTGCCTGAATTGACTGACAGTTTTTGAGCAATTTTCATGCAGGCACCTTCCTTAAAAATGTTCTAAGTGTTGGACCTCTTCAGCATTTTTCAGCTGCAGCATCATATTTTCCTAAGGAGGAGGTCATCATCATCATGTTTGCTTCGATGGTGGTCAGCATCTCATGTTTTCTATCGACTTGTTTTTCATCAGGATCATCATATTTCAATATCGGGTGATGTTTGGATATCATCCTGATCCTACTGGTGAGCTACAATGTGCCTTAATTTTCTTGCGGAGGGTGATTTTTCAAATATCCGGTGATCTTCCAATTATCACCCTGCCCTTTTATGATGATGATGTCACCCCGATCTTCCGAGGGGGTCATTTTCTGAGTTGTTCGACCTGACCTATTTTTTCTTAAGGGTCGTCATCATCATCATCATATTTCTAGTTATCGCCGTGTTGCTTGTGAGGGTCATCATATTTTTTGCCTGCATGATATTTCGCCGGGGTGATATTTTTATCATCGGGTGATCTTTGTTAAGATCATCCTGATGATGTTGCTGTAAAGTTCTAAGTGTGACCCGATTTTCATCGTGGTCATCATATTTTGGACGTCAGGATGATCTTAGTCAATATCATCCTGATGTTGTTGTATCACTTCATGTTCGTTGTTTTATCATCCTGATGATGCTGACGTCATTCTTACGTCAGGGTGATATCCGCTTTTCTGCCTGTCTGCATCATGATATTTCTGAAGGGAGATATCCGCCTGTCGGCTTCGTGCATTATCTAGTGGGGGGTGATCTTTTCAAATATCTGGCATATTCATCTATCACCCCGATCTTATAGTGGAGCTACAGTGCAACATGATATTTGTGCATCAGGATGATATTTCCAAATATCCGGTTATCTTCCGAATATCATCCTGATGTCGATATGATGATGACGTCATCAAGGTCCGGGGGGGTCATATTTCTAACACTGATCATCTTGTGGAGATCCCCCGATATTTGCAAACATGATGATGACGTCATCCGGATATGAGGAGGTGCGCAGTAGGCAGATATGCTGATGACGTCAGCAGGATATGACGATGACGTCATCAGGATGTTCATCGGCCAGACTTTTGGTATCGGCTAAGCAGGAGGATCTTCCTCCGATGGATCATGTTGTGCCGATGAAGGCGATTATCATGCAGGTTATATTGCGATATGATGCTGACGTCAGGGTGATATTTCAAGCGACAGGATATCATGCTGTTGGAGGATGATGATGAAGTCTTATACTAGTGTCGTCAGGAGCAAAAGCACCGACATTATATATGCTCGTGGCCTAGTATATAAAGTGTTGAAGAGGTCGCCGCGGGGTGCATGTGGGATAATTGATATCCTGCATATTTGAAATATCATGACGATGAATCTTGGCGGGAAATGGTTGCGATGCACAGTTTGAGGTTTTCCCGAGGCCGCGGGTTGGTGCGCCATTAATGGCGAAGGTTGCAGAGGTATGGACGGATCTGGTACCCGATTGAAGGTGTACATCAACGGACAATGGCGCAGGGCTCGAGGTTTCTTCCTGTCTCCTCCCCTACCTGCTGCATTCATGTTTGGGCGCCAATCTGGTGATGCGTTGAGCGCCATTTTTTTGATACTGTGTATCTGGTGGGATTTTTGGTCAACCATGTAATTAATTGCTGTGGTACACTACCTGGCTGTTATAAGCAGGAAGTGTTACTCATTTTTGGTTGTTGAAAGTTGAAGATTTTTGGCTCTGTAATTCAAAACAAGCTGATCTGGTTGCTCTGTACAGCTAAACCTGTGAGTCTATGTATCTCTTGTTGTATGTTTTGGCATGAACCCACTGATTTCATGATTAATCTTATATGAGAAATGCTATCTTAGCATGTGTTTTGTTAATTCTGTCTCCGGTATTGCATGTATTCTTCTTCTGAATCTGGATATCTGGGTAATGTTTAGATTCTAGAGCATAGAATTCCTATGTTGAATGTCTGATCTTTTAACTTCTGCTCAAGGGGTAGATTAAACTGTTTTCAGGTTGAACATTGAGAAGGGTATACTGCAGTAGGGATGCCATAAGTAGAGATAACTTAACACTCTTTATTGGGAGATATCTGTAAGGCAGGTATCACATATATTCCCCTGAAATCCAGTTTTAGCTGTTCATGCTGATCATTCACAGGTGTATGTCTACTGACTCCAGGCCCTGGATAGGCACCAATCTTGCTTTGTGTTTGTGTTACAACCATGTCCAGCTTTGCATCCAAACTTAAAATCAAAATCTAAATCTAAAACAATCTTTAGGACATTAGAATTAGTTTTAGGATCTTCAGTCCTCTGTCTACAACTGCAAATAGGCCCAAAGCTAGCCCCTTTGCTCTTATCTTTCAGTTTTGGTCTACTCACAGGAGGACTTATCTGCTTTCTGTCAGCATCCCAGCCTTGTATGCATATCCTCATGGATGTTGAGTAGGGAATACCCCCCTAGGTCTTGTAGAGCCTAAAGAAGAAGAGGAGATAAAATATAGAGTCTATCTCCTACACTGTTGGCCCCTGGCCCAGAGATCCTGTTGATCACTGATGGCTACCTTGTAGGGAAATCTGGGAATAAGCATCCAGTCTGGGAAAAAGTCAACAGAGTGCAGGCCAAAGTCTTCACTATATGTCGAGATATGATAAAATAATCACAAAAATCAACTTGCAGCTCAAAGTCTTCAAGTTATTATGAATTCACAAACATAACACAATTTCCACAAATGATATTGTAGCTCAAAGTCTAGGAAAATCAGATTTGAAATATCTCCTTAAACACTTGATATATACGCTTGCACTTTAACCACTTATCAAAGATAATGCAATAGAAAAGACGTAAGAACAATTCTATCACATAACAAATTTGATTCGAGACAAAGAATGGATGCTAACTCACTTTTATTGTATTGATAATTGCTTGAAAACTGATTTACAATAATAAACACAAAGTTTCAAAATGCTTTTCAAATTAGCAGTGCTTCACTTCAATAGAATCAAGATATTATTTACAAAAGAGGCCCTCTTTATTTATAGGGAGAGGCCATGAGCAAAAATAGGAAAAGTAAAACTAACTATGACTTATTCAACAAAAAGAGTCCTTGTTGATTTAGGACTTTCCTTGTTTCTACATGTAATTACACATTTGAAAAGTACATGTAAATGTGTCCAAAGCTAAATTCATAAAACATAAAAGAAATGTTTAGAAAATATTCTTAGGCATGATCAACTTGATCAACTCCCATCACTGTCCTTCTTCATGAATTCTTCGTACATTGTCAGCATCGCTTGCATTTCAATGCTATCTAGCCTAGAAGTGTTCTTTGAAATAGCACGATCCCTGGGTATTGAGTCTTTCATGTTGATAGCTGCCTTTTCACGCCTTACTAAGTTTGTCTTAAGGTTATCTAGAGTTAACTGATAATCCAACAGCTTATCCATAGAAGTCACTGAAAAAGTTTGTTCTTTAAAGTCCCTTTGAATCATGCTATTAAATTCTTGTACCATTTCCTCTACAGAAATAAACTTATGATCACCATCTAGTAACTTGCATGGGAGTTCTTCAAGCCTATTGAGAAGACTAACATCATTATCTTCACTAACTTCTCGGGCACTTTGCAAGTCCTTGATTAAATCTTTCAGAACATTGATTCGGTGAATCAAAGTCTCTTTAGTTTCAACATATGACTCACGATTGGAAATGATCCCAATCCCTACCAAAGTTTTCAATTTCAACTTCTTCATTTTCACCCACTGTTCTAGACTTTCATCCATGTCGTGGAGTTCTTGAGACAAAGCATCAACTAACTCATCCAATGCAGCCCTTACCTTTTCCATTTTATTTCTTCTTTCCACATAAGTTGTCAGAAGAAGTGTACCTTGTGCAATCATTCTTTCCATAAATTCCTTGACCACTGTTCCTCTTGCATGTATCTTCTCAACCTTCTAAATGATAGGATCTTTAACAATGATAGCCATAGGCTCCACTAACTTTGAAGTCAATGTGATTTTCTGTAGCACTAGAGTCAACTATTCAGCCCTTGACTTATATTGATCCTTCATTTTCTTCTCTTGATCAAATTTGACAATAAAAGAATTGAGTGTGAATTGAGCATCAGCCTTTGCAACCTCATGTGTGATCTTCCCCAATTCAACTCTTGAGATTGAATATTCATTCATATCAAAATCTTCAATAGTTGCATCAGGAGGAGGTTGTGCTATCTCGGCATACCTGTAACCTTTATCATCAAAAAGTTTAGATAGAGTCTTTGACTTCTTTTTGGTTTTGGTCTTCATAGGCACCAATTTCTTGAAGTCAAAGTCATCTGGGGAGATGACTTGCTTCTTTCTCTTCGAGGTATGCACTAAAAGCCATGGAGGAAGTATTGACACATTTGCATCCAAATTAGAATCCATAGTCAGTGTGGAAGGAGCTACACCCACACAAGTTGAAGTTACAATTGGGGAAGTATTTGTAAAAATGGCACCAGGAACATCAACAATTGGATTTTGTTCAGAACTAGTCATGAGCTATTCAAAATCAGTTTGAGTATCCATATCAAATGAAGGTGAAGATAGACTAGGTAAAGAAGATGAAGAACCAAAAATGGTTTCTAAATTATGCTTGAGACAATCAAAAGTGACCTTGGATGGAGATGGATGCAAAGACAGAGGAGACTCAGAAGATTGAATATTTATTGGAATGATTGGGGTGATTGAGGCAATGGGCATAGAAGGAGACACTGAAAAAGTGTTCAAAGGAGAAGAAACATGTGGCTCTTGTGAAAAGTCATCCTGAGGAGACACTGTGGGTCCTCCATGTTGTTCCTGTTCTTCTTCTTTTTCAACTTCTTGTTCAATATCTTCTCTTTCCTCTGAAGATATTTCTTTAGTAGCTAGCTCCTCAGTAGCTTGTTCTTCAGTGGCTATCTCTTCAGTAGTCGGCTCTTCTTCAGCTACCTTAGCTTTACCACCCTTAGACACAAATTTGATCTTAGGCTTGGTAGCCTTGCTAGAACTATGGTGCATCACTTTTATTTTTCATCCTCAGCTCAACCTTCTTACCTATTTGTTCTTGGGTTTCTTCTTCATATCCAGTTATAAAGTCTTTCAACTGAATTCCTTTACCTACCAACCATATATTTGTATTTGCCAAAATTGGTTGGAATCTTTGTTAGATGGAAGTAACTTCTTTCTTTGACCATTTAATTATAGGGAACGAAGAACCCTCAATATTTTCACTGACATAAGCAGGATCCAGAAGGTTGCCATCATCTGTCATACCATTAGGAATGTCCACCAGCTCTAGCTCCTTAACTTGACTTAAAGTCAACCAACAATAGTCCATCTTCTTGATGTCTTCCTCTATCCTTAGATCAGCCCAAACATCATCTACCATAGGCATATGAGACAAAGATTTCTTCTTTATTTTATCCTTAACCCTTCTATAATCAAAGTTAGTTATCTTGAAATGCTTCATAGTAACAAGTTGCATTTCATATTCAATGGCCTTAGCCTTAGTATAAGTAGAGATGGAATACCTGCCAATCTCAATCAGGAACCTGAAACCAGGTTTCTTCAGCTCCATTTGTTTATTATGCAAAACAATGATCTCTCAGCATAATTCCATTAACACAATCTTATCACTTGGATAGCTTGGTAACATATAGGGATAACCTTGGAAATACCCAACCCTCAGTTAAGTGAAAGTGGGAAATTGTAGATACAAATAACCAAATTTGTTAACTACTGCCCAAGCTTCATCAGAAACTCTCTTCTATTCTAATTGTGTATCAAAAAGACACAAGAAAGTAATAAAGAAAGCATCATTAACCCTTCAGAAATGATGAATAGCTCCCTTAAGAGTCAATTGAGGATAATATTGATACACTAGAACAACCCTCTGATCTCCCTTTGATGAAAAACCTGGAAAACTCCTCATGGAGGCAGCAACATAAACAAGATAAGATGTCATATAGAACTTGGAGGTAGTGGACACCTTAGTAAGATGCTCATGGATGGCATTGCTGATCTGTTCACCCCAAAAAATCTGTTGTCTGCCTTTCAGGATGATACTGATATGCAAGTACATCCACTCATGACAAGTGGAAGAAGTAGATAGTCCCCTTACTTTGCTAAGAAGAATAATTAGATCACTGATTTCTTCAATGAAATCACTCTTAGGAAAGCTTTTAGGCCATCTCGAGAGATTTGGCCTTGCAGACTTTAACCATTTGGTATTGATTATCTTTTTTGCTATCTCCGGATCCTTATCATATTTTTTTTGAGAAGAATCAAAATCAATCTCTACACAGGTGTCAAGGCTAGGACACATGAAGACTTTATCAATGAATTCTGAGTCTAATCTCATAATCACATTCCCGTTGGTATCAATGACCCTCCTGTTATCCTTGTTGTAATGTGCAGCCACTTGAAGTACAAACTTAGGATTGTGCGCGACAACAGGAAATGCAGACACCAAATAAATATTGCTTTCCACAATGTGTTTCATAAAGTGATTGGGGGGTTGTTGTTTCGTTCTTTCCACAAACTCGGCCATGTCCACATGACCAATCTCAGTGTCTTTGATCTCATCCACATTGGATGTCACAAATGTTATAGGAAACACTCCTTGATACTTATACTTCATGACTTTTGTTTTCCTTGGTGATGGATCAATCATTTGAATCACAAGTGTCTTTGTTGAAAGATGGACCTCAGAAAACGTGTAGAAGAAACTGCAACACAAGATTAATGATTTTGCAGTGTTAGGAAAATATGGAAATAGGGAATTGCAATGATGAAGATTACGTTCAAGAGCATGATCTTAGCAGGGCTAGAGAGCGATGGAGGTGAGAAATAGAGCGAAAGCGGGCAATGTTCGACAAAAGGAAAAATTTCCCAAAGTTAGAGAAATTCAGGTGAGTGATGTAAGGGCAACAAAATTTGCCGCCTCTGCATATGGGTTACATACCTTTTGTGCAAGGGTGGTGAATTTTTCTGCTTGTACATGGAGGTAAAACTTTTCAAGTGTGTATAGGCGGCAAAAATTGTCGCTTAAGCATGTAATACGCATTTTGATAGGATATGCATAGGCGGTGAAAAATGGTGACTATGCAAATTATACTTGGTAAGTATTATGTATGGGTAGCAAAAAATGTCACCCCTACATATGAACAAAAAATGTAAGTCTTAGCATGGGCGGCAAAATTCGTTGTCCATGCATATTTGGTAAATCTCAAAGTCATGCATCAGCGACAAATTTTGCCGCCCATGCATGAGGTAAGTAAGATCAACTTCTATGGGGTCGACATTTCTTTACCGCCCATGCAGCTAGGAAAAAACCTTCACCTTGGTGTAAGGTCGGCAAAATTTGCCGCCTTTACAGCAAGGGTAAAACTCTAAAGGAACTCTCATCAACGAAAATTGTTGATGATTCAAAGGGTAAAAACCATCGAAGTTTAAACACTGACATAACATTATGACTTAAAACGATGATTTTATAAGACGACTAAGAGTAGTGGAAAACTGCCAATTTTGAAATGAAAAACAAGGGCTATCATAGGGAAATGATAGGGTTTGAAAGACATACACTAGGACTCTGCTTCTAACTAGTTTAAAATAGAAAACCAATAAACCATAAATTAAAGAGCAACAAACCCTAATATACCAGATGCTAAAAAAATGAAAATGAACAAGGTGAAAAGGAAAACCTTACCTGGTCAACAAAGAAAGAAAAATCACCAAAAACCCTAGCTCAAATTCAATTGAAATCACTCAGCTGTATGCCGGTAGCAAGTTCGAAGACTTCTCCAAGGGCGCGGGGCAATCACATAAGGAAGGAGAAGTGAAAATAATAATAAAAATAAAATCATTAAAACTAATAAAAATCTTTAAAAGACACGACTTAATGCGCATTAATTACACATCATGTGGACTTACAGTTGCTTGGGCGGCAAAATTTGCCACCCTTGCAACTATAACGAAGAAACATGCAGTGACAACAAATTTTGCCACCCAAGCATAAGACAAGGCAACTAACATGCATTGGCGACAAAATTTGCCGCTCCTGCATGTTTAACAAAATTCTCTAACTCTTGGAAATTTTTTTTTGCAATTTTGATATATCTCACAAACTTCAAGAATCTGACACTAAAAGATGCTCGAGTGGACTCTCTAAAGCAAAGGGAAAGTGCATAAGGACAATTGTGGTTGCCTCATTCTACAAACTTAGAGTTGTGGGCTACAAAACAAACAAGTTTTTTAGGGATCATCCCACAAATTGAGCATAGCTGAATTTGAGGATAACAATTCTGTCATTCAGAAGGTTGAGAAGATACATGAAAGAGTAAGAGTGGTCGTGGAATTTATGGAAAGAATGATGGCACAAGGTACACTTCTTCTAACAACTTCTATTGAGAGAAGAAATAAAATGGAAAAAGTAAGGGCCGAATCGGATGAGTTATTTGATGCTTTGTCTCAAGAACTCCAGGACATGGATGAAAGTCTAGAAGAGTGGGTGAAAATGAAGAAGTTGAAATTGAAAACTTTGGTAGGGATTGGGATCATTTCCAATTGTGAGTCATATGTCAAAACTAAAGAGACTTTGATTCACCAAATCAATGTTCTGAAAGATTTAATCAAGGACTTGCAAAGCACCCGAGAAGTTAGTGAAGATAACGATGTTAGTCTTCTCAATAGGCTTGAAGAACTCCCATGCAATTTACTAGATGATGATCATAAGTTTATTTCTGCAGAGGAAATGGTACAAGAATTTAATAGCATGATTCAAAGGGACCTTGAAGAACAAACTTTTTCAGTGACTTCTATGGATAAGCTATTGGATTATCAGTTAACTCTGGATAACCTTAAGACAAACTTGGTAAGACGTGAAAGGCAGTTATCAATGTGAAAGACTCAATAACTAGGGCTCGTGCTATTTCAAAGAATACTTCTAGGACAGATAGAATTGAAATGCAAGCGGTGCTAACAATGTACGAAGAATTCATGAAGGATGGTGGTGGGAGTTGATCAAGCTGATCATGCCTTTGAATATTTTCTAAACATTTATTTTATGTTTTATGTATTTAGCTTTGGACACATTTACATGTACTTTTCAAATGTGTATTTACATGTAGAAACAAGGAAAGTCCTAAATCAATAAGGACTCTTTTTGTTCAATAAGTCATAGTTAGTTTTACTTTTCCTATTTTTGCTCATGGCCTCTCCCTGTAAATAAAGAGGGCCTCTTTTGTAAATAATATCTTGATTCTATTGAAGTGAAGCACTGCTAATTTGAAAAGCAATTTGAGACTTTGTGCTTATTATTGTAAATCAATTTTCAAGCAATTATCAATACAATAAAAGCGAGTTAGCATCCAATCTTTGTCTTGGATCAAATTTGTTATGTGATAGAATTGTTCTTACGGATTTTCTATTGCATTATCTTTGATAAGTGGTTGAAGTGTGAGTGTATATATCAAGTGTTTAAAGAGAAATTTCAAATCTGATTTTCCTAGACTTTGAGCTATAATATCATTTGTGGAAATTGTGTTATGTTTGTGAATTCAAAATAACTTGAAGACTTTCAGCTGCAAGTTGATTTATGTGATCAGTTTATTATATCTCATCATATAGTGAAGACTTTGAGCTGCACTCTATTCTGGAATCCTTACTTTCATTTAGCATAAGAAGTGACAAAAAAGTTTGTGTTTTCATGGGTTTCTTCATGATTCAAACACGCTAGTATTATTTTAGTTATTCTTTTGTGTAACTCAAATACATATCGGCTATTATTGCTCCAAGATAGTAATTTGTAGTGAATGTATGACATAGGCTTTGTATTGTGAATTGTAATCGTCTTTTCTAAAAAAAGAGAAATAGATGATATGGAAACACCCCATGGCTAGTTTTAGTGTAAATACATCTAGTTAGTTACTACTTGATTTCAATTAGCAATAAGAAGGGAGCCTCCCCTTTCTGAGAGGAGAGATTTAATCTTATCACACTGTGGTGGATATAACCATTTTGTCTTCAATTAGTTGACGACAAAATATTCACCCAACAAACTTCATGCCATCTTCTCCCATGAAATGGACCAAAACTTACCAACAAACTAATTGTCTTTATATCAAACAATTGACCTCGGTAATCCATAATGCACTCACACTTTATCAAAGGATAGGTTTGCACTCTTTTTGGGTAATTGTCTTCTTACACAAGGTTAGAATCCACATCTTAATAAACCTCTCCATAGTAATAAAAAGAATCATTCCCGTGATTTATTAACAACAATCCACCCACCAAGTCAATGAAAGCACTCTCCCATTTCCTAGTAGGCACTAGAAGAGGAGTATATAATCACTCCTTTTGTGTCTAGGATTTGCAAGTACAACACAATTTGCATCCTCTAATGAATTTTCCTACTCCCACTTTGATCCTAAGCCAATACACACCTTTACAAATGGCTCACTATCATTCCAACATCAAAATGACCCATCACTTTGGAGGTATGTGCCTTGCTTGAGAGAAGTCATTGTACCTTTGGCATGCACAATTTTCCCTAACTAGAGTTACTATTTTGAAAGGTGTCGTGTGCACCCTACATGATAATATCATTGTAATGTATTGTTACTTAGTTGTTGGTGCATCTTAGGATGTGTGCACCACACTAGGATAGCTAATATTGAGGACACTTGTAAGTTGTATGAGACATAGGAAATTTATTTAATGTGAGAGACACATTGGGGATACATTTATTATTGAAGGTCATGGTTTAGTCAATACATGACTTAATAGGATTGTGGTTTTATTTGTTATCCCTAAAATTTGTCAAGGAAAGTTTGTTAGGGGCAACTTGTGGGACTAATTCCCTCCTTTATTATGAAAATAGATTTCCCTTTATTGAACACATGTGAAAATATTACACATGATAGAATATACAAGTATATTTACATACATACAAGTTTATTTTGTAAAAGATGAATCATTAAATTGCACACTAAAAGAAACTACACTACTTAGAGGAATTCAAACCAAATTTTGTACTTATATTGTGTATTTGCATGAAACTTTAAATTCACTTAGACTCAAGAAAAGATACAAATGAAAAAGACCAATCAAGTAACTCAACAAATCTTAGTCATGTAGAAATATGAACAAAGAATCTGCAACACTTGTATGAAATCATAAGATAAACATCCTCAAGGCCTAAAAACCTTATAAGATATCTTTCTATAATATCAAAGGAGTTTTCCCTTTATTGAACACCTATGAAAATTTTACACATTATGGAATATACAAGTATATTTGCATACATACAAGTTTGTTTTGTAAAAGATGAATCATTAGATTGCATGCTAAAATAAACTACACTACTAAGAGGAATTTAAACTAGATTTCATACTTATAGCGTGTGTTTGCATGGAATCATAAGTTCACTTAGACTAAATCAAATATCCAAATGAAAAGGAATAGCTAAATAACTCAACAACCCTTAGTCCTATAGATTGTTGTTATATGGAGCCTAATCAGACTCGGAGGTTAAATTTTCCCCACTTTTATCGGTGTAGTTTCCCCCCAAATTATTTAATGTGGGTTTGGGGGCAGCGCCCCTTGCAGGGTCCAGGGGCAGCACAAAACTTATAGTGGGTCCAGGGGTAGTCAAAGGTAAGGAGAAACTGGTGTGCAAATTGAAGAAGAGTTTATATGGTTTGAAACAAGCACCTCGGTAATGGTATTTGAAATTTGATAGTTTTATGGCTGAGCAAGGTGACAATCAGTGTAATTCTGACCATTGTGTTTATTTTAAGAGGTTGGATAATGACAACTACATTATTTTATGTTTATATGTTGATGACATGCTTATAGCAGGGTCTAACATGGATCACATAAGAGAGTTAAAACAACAGTTAGCACAATCATTTGCTATGAAGGATTTGGGGGTAGCAAAATAAATCCTTGGTATGAAAATTTGTAGAGATAGGAAGAACAAAAAATTGACTCTATCTCAAGTTGATTATGTTCAAAAGATGTTGCAGAGATTCCATATGGAGAATGCAAAAGCTGTCAGCACACCTTTGCCTAGTCATTTGAAATTGACTAAGATGTGTCCAGAGACACAAGAGGAGGAAGACAAAATGTCCAAGGTACCATATACTCTAGCTATAGGAAGTTTAATGTACGCCATGGTATGCACGAGACTAGATATTGCCATGTTGTAGGAGTCGTCAGCAAGTATATGAGTAATCCTGGATTGGAGCATTGGAATGCAGTAAAATGGATTCTCAGATATTTGAGAGGTACATCTAATAAACACTTATGTTTTGGGGGCTCTAATACTGATTTAGCAGGCTATGTAGACTTAGATTTGACAGGGGATATTGATACTAGGTGGAGTACTACATGTTATGTCTTTACTGTAGTTGGGACAATAATGAGTTGGATCTCAGGGTTGTAAAAGGTGGTTGCTTTATCCACCATGGAGGCAGAGTACGTAGCTGTAATTGAGGCAAGCAAGGAGATAATATGGCTACAATCTTTCATGGAAGAATTGGGCAAACAACAAGCTAATAGTTATTTGTTTACAGACAACTAGAGTGCCATACATCTTGCAAAGAATTATGCCTTGCATTCAAAGACCAAGCAAATACAATTGAGGTATCACTTCATTCGATCGGTGTTGGATGATGCACAATTAAGGCTGGAAAAGATACATATAGATGAAAATCCAACATATATGTTTACAAAGGAAGTGACAATGAAGAAGCTGAGCTCCTCTTCAGCTTCGGTTGGTCTTCAAGACTGAAAACAAAAAATCAGAATAGTAGGGTCTAGGGTGCTTATTTCCAGTGGGAGCTACAGGGTCAGCGGTGTTATGATCAGTTTCCAAGTGGGAGATGATATGGTTTGGAGTTTGATCAGTCTCCAAGCGGGAGATTATTGTTATATGGAGCCTAATCAGACTCACAGGTTAAATTTCCCCCACTTTTATCAGCGCGATTTCCCCCCAAATTATTTAAAGGGGGTTTGGGGGTAGCGCCCCTGGCGTGCTCCCTGTCGCGATACAGGGCAGGGGCTCAGGGGCAGCACCTCTGAAACCTCAAATGACTTTTATTATTTTATAAAGGCATCGGGAGTTATTTTTTCTATTGGCTGACATAAAAAAACTCTATTTTATAACCCACATAAGTCTTGATAAAAATGGCTAAGGGTTAGGGTTTCCATTGATATATTGTATTGTAGCATTTGCAGCGGTATTAAGTTGCAAGGATTGCTGGTTGTAATCGGTTCGATTGCTGGATAATAATATTGGACTCTCTGTTGGTGGATATACCTCGAGTTTGGGTGAACCACGTTAAAAATTATCTCTCGCCGTTATTATTTCTGTGTATTTTTCATTCCTCTGTTTAATCTTTATTTGCATTTAATTGATATCTTCTGCATGCAATTCCTAACATAGATTTCTCAACAAAGAATCTGCAACTCTCGTATAAAATCACAAGATGAACATCCTCAAGGCCTAAAAACCTTATAAGATATCTTTCTATAATATCAAAATATCCTATTATATGTTTAGCTCCATCTCTCCTCTGCAGAACTTTACTTCTTTATAGTTGTAAAAATTGTTTCAAAATGATAAGAGACTTGTTTTTATATCTAGCTTGGGTAGTTACAAGTTAGAAATAACTTGTAACTATCTTTGAAACAATTGAAACCCTAAAATGACTTAAGTTACCTAAGTCACTTTTTAAACACAAAGTGGGTGTCCTTATACAAAAGTGAAAGAGTTGCTTTCAAATTATAAACTTGCAGTAGGGTTGCTCATCCTCAACAAATAAATAGAACACTAGCCATGTCATTTTTCCAGTAGTGATCCTATAACACATTAGGTTTGGCAACAAATTAGTAAGATCTATGTCCAAAAAAAACCATTTGGGAATTGTTGTCACTATCCATCTACATTTCACACCAAACAATCTCTATTCCTTTTGATATTTATAATAACTTCATGAAGATTAGTATGGCATGCACATGCTCTTGATTTTGTTGATTTCCATTTCCCTAAAAGTCATCAGGCACAAAAGATGGTGAGGAATGTTAACCTGTTGTCTTTATCAAATATACCAAATGCTTTGTTGCATGAATCATATCTTATTCCATTAGACATGTCACTTTTTACAATTAACTCAACATTTTTGTGGCTTGTGACACCAAACTTCCTACCAAAATGAACAATTTGTAAACTTCTTCAATGATTTGCATTGTTCTCCATTTTGGAAAGATTCTCAAGGTTTGTCTCTAATATGCTCCATGAATTTTCAAAACTTTACAGGGAATTACATTTCTCCAAATCTATTTGTGTTCAAAATGTTGGCAACATAGTTAAGAGACACTGCTAATTGGGTAATGTTGTCATTGATGGCAACAAGGCAAACAAAGCATGATGGAGCTAAGGATGATTGGGAACTCAACTTGGAATAGCCTGCTTACAAGGATATGGTCTGGACACAAAAGACTAAGGCAAAATGGCTAAGTACTGACAACATAGAGTTAGTAGTAGATACTCAAGTGGTATTCCTCCGTAGTTGATGGTCAAGGTATGCAGTTTAGGTATGTTATTTAGGATTGTTTGGAGGTACTATGTTCAAGATTACAAGTCCTAATGACTTCCAGAAGTTAAGTAGCGATTGGTCTAAGTCCGCGTGAACAAAACTAAGATAGGAGCAGTGCATAGTGTCTGAGAAAAAGGGTCTGCATTTCTCCGTAGTTGCATAATTTGTCTTGCAATTCTAGATGTATGATCTGTGATGAGTGAAGAGCCTCTGATATGGATTTGAGAAGGTCTTGTGGTCCATAGTGGAAGATGTTGTTTGACAATTGAACTGAACTAGTAAACAATCTGTGAATAAGGCTGACATAATAAGTATGACGTGTGTGTGGTAAATTTTTGGCGTTTGGAACTTAATCCTAAGAGGAAAAATAGTTGAGGCCGACATGTGTGATGGTGTTTTAAATATTGTTTGGGTCCTCCATAGATTTTGGGAAATAAATTTGGCTGACAACGCACATAATGCATGACTACACGGTACACTTTATTAGGCTGACTTAATATGAAGATTCTGTTTGTTGCGGATATATATATGGGATTGATTTCGGTATTTGGTGTGATGCAGATATGAATGTGTGTAGAATGTGAACAACATAGCAAGCAACAAAAGGCAGAAGAAGAGAGATCCTGTCTAATGTAAAAAGCATAGCAGTGAAATAGAGCAGTCAAGATGAAAAGTTTTGAGACAATATTTTGAGTATACATTGAAGCTGCATTCATGCATGTGTGGATGCAATCTAAGCAGTTCATTTTGGCAGTGAGCCATCTCCTTCTTTCTTTCTTTCTTTTCTCTTGGCAGTGAGCACTTCTTCATAGGGTAGTGAGCCCTGGCTAGTGAGCCCTAAGGCAATGAGCCTTCTTGCAATTCAGTATTGTGCTATCATAATATATTGTGAGCTAACACTCACCGTGGTTTTTCCCTTTTTGGGTTTTCCATGTAAAATCCTGATGTCCATGTGTTATGTCTTTATGGTTGTTGTTCTTATGCTTATTCTGATCTCATATTATTGATTTTGGAAATTCGATAAATAAACTTGTTAAGAAGTGGTTTTGCAGAATATTGATTCACCCCCCTCTTAGTATACCTTATATTCAACAATTGGTATTAGAGCAAGGTTCCTTGGAAGAAGCCTAACAACTTAAGGAAGATCTAGGAAAGTTTACTCATGGCCACTAGAAGATTTGGAAATCCCTCAAACAATGTTGAACTAGAGGCAACTCTTATTGATCTTGAAAAATCTGAATCAGAAAATCAGAGATCTGAAGGATAACATTCAAGAAGCTGATGAATGCATTCTAAAGCTGAAAGAACAAGTTAGGAAATTCAAAGAAAAATACAGAGATGTTAGTGAACAATTGATATCAACAAATGAGACCCTGGATGATTTGAAAGTGGAAGTTATTGAAAGAGCTAAAGCAGAAGATCTAAATCTGATGGTAAAAAGAAGATAGAATAATGTGTCAAACTAGAAAAAAAAGTTGTGAGCTTGAAAACATAATTGGAAAAAGCTAAGAGCTATGAAGAAAAGTTTAAAATAAGTTCTGCAAAACTTGATGAGACGATTGCTAGTCAAAACAGTTCAGATGACAAGCAAGGCTTAGGATTTGAGAAAGGAGAAAGTTCAAAATCAGGTTAAGGAAACTTTCAGATGAAGCAAAACAAAGGGAACCAATTTAGGAATTAGAGAAGAAGACCTAGAAGACCTCCGGCCAGACAACCAAATGCCCAAAGGTACCCATCTTTCAATGGCTGTTGTTTTAATTGCAATAAGTTTGGTCATAAAGCTACTCAGTGTAGGAGTAGAATAAATCAGAATGTTCCATTATTCTCTACTCAATGTTTCAATTGCAAGAAAATTGGTCATAGATCAAATGAATGCAGAAATCTGGCAAGAAATGGCTTTCACAATTCAAGGAATACTCAATCATTCAATGGAAGATGTTTTGCATGCAATAGATTTGGACATATGGCTAATCAATGCAGATCAAGGATGAATTTATTCAGAAGGAATCAAGGACAGGGAAGTATTGTGTGCTACAATTGCAACAAGTTTGGACATGTTGCAAGATTCTGCAGAAGCAAGAATGTGAAAAGAAACTACTATGTTGAGGAAAGGAAAACAGAGCAGTGGAATGATAAGGAAAAGAAAAAGTTGATCCAGTTGAAACTAAGAAAGAAATGGGCAAGATTTGGATCAAGAAAGATGTGATTGAAGTCAAGGATGGATCCGCACAAGCATCTGGTGTAGATATTTCCTCTAGGAAGTGAATTTGTGAGCTCTGGCTCAAGAGGATCTGCAATGAAAATCTTAATCCCCTAGCCACATTGTCAGTGATGGAATCCAACACGAGGATATATTGAAAAGATGCACATGATAGATCTTTTGAAAGAAATTCTGGAAGAAAAGGTTCAAGTGTGAAACATTGCGGAGCAATCCTAATAGACTACATTCTATAGAAATGTGTTTGACATCTTTTTAATAGGAGCATTTATGGCGATGAAGTCAAAAATTAAAAAGGGGCTCATTCAACAGAAATTTCATTCTGCATTTAAACTGTCAAAGTGTCTAAGACAAATTGAAGCGAAGTTCCAAGAGACTCAGTGGTTTCCAAAGCAAATTAAGACAAGACCAAAGAAAACCCTAATTCAGTGAAAAGAGGTATTTTTCATATTCGAAACCCTACTATGAATTTATTTAAAAATGGCAACACCACATGTGATTGATATAACTAAAAGGCCAAGGCCAAAATTCAAGAAACATCCTTTCAAATCAACAGAAGTAGATCCCATAAGTGCATTTTATGATATACCATATGGAGTTATGCATGCAGAGGATGTTAGGGCTTATATTCATGTTGCCCTAGAAGAACATGGAAATAGCAAACTCACAAATTTATTCCTAAACCACTTGTACGGGGAGGATTATGATTTATAGAATGAAAATAAGGCATTGGAAACAAAGAAATTCATTCAGTACATTGATTTCCCAACATTCGCTGAGGACGAATGGATCTGATATGTTCTAAGTAGAGTGCATGATGAATTCATATGGCTTGAGAAACCATTCATGATCACTAAGGATGCCATAAGGGTATTTACTGGATTAAATTCCACCGGTGCAGTTCCTATATTGAAGTTAGTAAAGAATGATATTGTAATGAAAGCCACCAGAGCTAAGTTTGACAAAAGGGCACTAACAATCAATAACATTGAAGACCATGCAGTAAGAATTGCATCCATGGTTATTGGGTACAAAGTTTATTTCTCAAACCGGGAGAATTCAGTCTCTGGTACTGCAATTTACATAACATTTGAGATGGTTAAAGAAGATGCAGAGTATGATCTTTGTGAACTGCTCCATCAATAGTTGATGGAAAATTTAAGGAAGACCAAAGAGCAAAAATATTAATTCAAGTATGGTATGCTTATTATCTGTTTGTTCTTCTACTTCTTGCAAGTGTTTCCAGGTATGAAGAATCTATTCTGGACAAGTGATAAACTTGTTGCAGTTCAAATTAGAAATCATCTTAATAGCAGAGGTAGCCATGATGCCCAGAACACATCCCTATGGGGCTATTTCAAAAACTTTCAGAAGTTAATGCAAACTATAGAAATGATCCCTAGATTAGTTGTTGAAAAGTATAAGGACACTATCTGCTTTATTATGACAAAAGATCAATGCTTGATGGAGGTTGTTGAGCTTATAACAGTATGGGTTATGCCAATGGGCTATGATGTAGATGGAAGAATACTAGAAAATTATGCCCAACATATGCTAAGCAAACCTAGAGATCCCAATGAAGAAAGATTTGGAACTTATGAGGAACTATTTGCAAAAATACATGTTGAGGTGAGAAAACCTGAAAGTTCAAGAAATGCCCAGAGGATGGCAGAAGATTATGCTCTAAAAAGGGGTTTCACCAAAACACAAATCAAAGAAATAAGAGCAAAGGAACAAGTAGAGAGAGAAGCAAAAGAAAGGAAGGAAAGTGAACTAGTTAAGGCTCTGGAAGAGCCTAAGAGGCAACCAAAAAACCCAACAGTAACAAAAAGAAGAACTAGAGGTTCTACTTTCGTAGGAACTACATCTATTGTTGCAAGTATGGGCCTAACCAATGTTGTCATTGATGTCAACATACTCCTATTGCATTGATGTCAAGAATTGGATGAGTTGTGTGCTGAGGATATTGAGAAAATTAGCCCCATCAGAAACAAAGAAGAACAGTGAAGACAATAAAGTTCTATGAAGCAAAGATCCCATCCAGTTGAAGATCAAAGTATGTGCATCAAAGGGTTTGTAGATATGTGTCTGAAGGTTCTCCAGTAAAGATTTCAGAGGTTCGCATGAATATTTGAAGAAGTTATGACCATATGAGTAAAATTGGTTCTGGCAGCTGTTCAGTGGTGACAGAGTGGCACAAATAGGTCTGGTGAGATCCGGTAATGCAATATCATGCTCTGCGGATCTGGTGGCATGTTTGGGAAGCTAATTGGAATTGACAACTTGATTGGCTCATAGTTTGGAGGTCCGCAAGTGATTCTTCTAGTGTGACAGTGATGACCAACTGTGTTCTTGAAGTTCCAGATGAAGATGCAAATGATTGCAGTCAGCAGAAGTGGTGCGGATGTTCTTGGTGATTCAAGCAAGCTTGTGGTGGTCTCTAGATTGTGTCCAGCTCGTGTTGTTGGTCCGCATTGAAGTTTGAGCTCGTAATTAAAGATTTACCTTTGGGTGATGATGTTCTTCCCAGTCCTGGCCGACCAGATATTTTACACATGTTGTAGATGATCTTGAAGGTGTTTTGCGAAGCATGGCGTGTTTCTTGAAGAAGATTGAAGTCCCAACTATGTGTGGCCGACAGTGTAGTAATGCACAAGACATTTTTGTAACAAGTCAAGTTGTATTTTTTGTAAATGCTCTGTAATAAAATAAGTGTATGTTGTGCCGACTTTGATGATCATTCCAAAGTTAATGTCATATATAAATAAGAGTTGCGAAGTGGTTTCAAAAGGTATCTGTGTGGTCATGATGAGAAGATGGTAAAGGAGAGTGAAAAGCAGAGCAGAGGTATTGAGCTTTAATGGAACTGACTCAAGCATAGTGAAGATGCTAACTTCTAGTTCGAGTTTGTAATACTTATTTTCTTCTGTAGACAGTGTGTCTCTTGTAGGCAGTGGGCCTCTTGTGAGTAGTGTGCTCGGGCGATGAGCCCTAATTGGCAAGTGAGCCCTAATTAGCAAGTGAGCCCTAATTGGCAAGTGCCATTTTTATTCTTCATATTCTTTTAACAGAGAATATAATCTTGGGTTAGTCACCCCATGGTTTTTTCCCTTAACCGGGTTTTCCATGTTAAAATCTTGGTGTTATTTGTGTTGAGTTTGTTTCAGCTCTTGAATTATTACATTATGCTTCCATGATTAAATCATTGATATGATGTTAAAATATAAGAAGGTATTAAGTGAATAAGGATCAAAACTTTGGAGACAACTGATTCACCCTCCGCCTCTTAGTTGTCTATCCTTAATTTAACATCTATGTCCTCTGGTCCCACACCCTCTGCAAGTGTGGAAACCTATGCAACTAGCCACAAGAGATAGAAAACCAAAGGTCGTAGAATGTATGTTAGTGTAGGAGCTGATGAGGAAGAGACTAAGTCAAATGAAGAAGTGAAGAGAATGAAAACTGAGGCCACCAAAGCCTCCGGGAGTAGCAAAAAGAAACCTTCTTGTAAGAGAAAAACTGAGAAAAGGCTAGGGCAAGATGAGTCTTAGACAAGAGAAGCTACTATAAGTCTTGAAGATGTCCTAAAGGCCATAACAGTTGATGGAAAGTTAAAGCCCATAGCCCAACTATATGATGAGTATAATGATCCAGACAAAAGAATTATAGAGACTGCTATTGTTAGATATCTGGACGTCTACAACAAAGCCCTTATTGAGATAATTACCAATCTTCCAGACACCTTGGGCAATATTATGTCTATCAGAAAAGAAGCAGCTATGGCAAAAGACATTGAACTCTGTGAGCATACATTGATAAAGTTATATCCATAGATCTCTCCTGAAGACAAAATAGAAAAATATTTGAAGCACTCAGCAAGGAGTTCAAAACAAAGAAGAGGATGAATACTCTCATGTCAGATGACATTAAGAAAGTAGTAAAAGAGACTGGGGAAATCACTTTAAGAGTGCTAAAGGAATTTCATCTCCCAACAATATATGACAATGATGAAATAAATGTTGGAGATGTTACATCTGTTCCAGAAGTGAATTTGAACCAAGTGGCTAAAGAGAAGGAAGCACCTGCTATAGTTATTGAGACTAGTCTCCCTTCGAAACATCCAACAAGTGACAAGACAGGAATGGAGAAGACTGAGAAGATAGATAAGGCCGATGATGAAGAAGAGAAATAGGATAAGGAAATCCCTGCACCGGAACAAAAGGATCGTGCAAATGAAGCTATGGATCTAGAACCTCTGGAACTAAACCAAGAAGAAGAAGTCTCTGGTATAGCAAGAGACACTACGGAGTCAGTCAAAGAACTTTTAGAAAAAGAGAAACAGGTCCTTGATGAGCCAGAATTTTTGCAAGGACTAATAAATCTGGACTCAATGTCCCCAGTACAGAAATTTAAACTAGTATCAATTGTGTAGGCAAAGGCACAAGAAGAAATTTTGAAGTCTCACATACAGGACAGTGAACTGATTGGTGAGGCATCCAACATTTTAGAGAAGCTGATGCCATCATATCAGAAGGACACCTCTTTGTCTTCAATAAATCAACTAAAAGGACTCATAAATTCTATAAGTGAGCATTTTAAATCTTTTGAGAAATCTGTTGTGACAAAAGTGAGACAAGAATTTGATGAGAAAAGACTAAATGAGTTGAAGACTATGTTAGTGAATGACAAAGCTTTACTAGACAATAAAATGAAAGGCATACAAAGTGCTATCAAAGAAGCAAGTGACCTGTACAAATTTCATCTATCTTGGCCGGTAGCCACAAAAGAGCCAGAAGAAAAGATAAAGGATCTAAAACTGCAGCTGATAAATATCTCTAAATCATTTGATCTAGCAACTGAGTAGATGAGCAACAAAGAAATACAAGTAATTAATATTCATAATGAGTTAAGTAATCTTGTAAATAAGAGGGATCAGATGAAAAATAAAATGTGTCAGTTGAGAGGACAAATTAGTCCCAAGTTAGACTCAATGATTAGTATTGTAGTAGAAGCACAGGCAGCTTTGTAAATAGACACATCCTCTGACATGCAAAAGACAGAAGAATTAGTCTTTTTGATAAATGGTCACATCTAGATTTTGGAAAGAGCAAATAATTGATGGGATGAAGAGATTACATAATTAAAGATTATGTATAAGGATATTCTTTCACCAAGAACTAATTGAGTTGAAGTTTGTATGTGTACATATGCGGTTGAGTATGAAGATTTTTGCAGTTTTGGTCCAATTTTGACTCATGTACATACACCTTTGCCATTGATGTCAAAGGGGGAGAAGAAGACTAGTGAAAAATGGGCAAACACCTTAGGGGGAGAAGAAATACAGAGTAAGGGGGAGCAGATACACATTTTTCACTAAGTGTTGCCATCAATGCCAAAGGGGGAGATTGTTGGCAACATAGTCAAGAGACATTGCTGATTGGGTAATGTTGTCATTGATGGCAACAAGGCAAACAAAGCATGATGGAGCTAAGGATGATTGGGAAGTCAACTTGGAACAACCTGCATACAAGGATCTGGTCTGGACACAAAAGACTAAGGCAAAATGGCTAAGTACTGACAACACAAAGTTAGTAGCAGAGACTCAAGTGGTATTCCTCTGCAGTTGATGGTCAAGGTATGCAGTTCAAGTATGTTATTTAGGATTGTTTGGAGGTACTATTTTCAAGATTAAAAGTCCTGGTGACTTCTAGAAGTTAAGTAGTGATTGGTCTAAGTCCGCGTGAACAAAACTAAGACAATAGCAGTGCATAATGTTTGAGAAAAAGGTCCGCATTTCTCCGCAGTTGCATAATTTGTCTTGCGGTTCTGGAGGTATGATCTGTGATGATTGAAGAGCCTCTGATATGGATTTGAGTAGGTCTTGTGGTCCGCAGTGGAAGATGTTGTCTGACAGTTGAACTAAACTAGTAAATAGTCTATGAATAAGGCCAACATAATAAGTATGACGTGTGTGTGGTAAAGTTTTGGTGTTTGGAACTTAATCGTAAGTGGCAAAATAGTTGAGGCCGACATGTGTGATGGTGTTTCAAATATAGTTTGGCTCCGCCATAGATTTTGGGAAATAAATTTGGCCGATAGAGCACATAATGCATGACTATACGGTACACTTTATTAGGTCAACCTAATATGAAGATTTTGTTTGTTGCAGATATATATATGGGATTGATTTTGGTATTTGGTGTGATGCGAATATGAATGTGTGTAGAATCTGAACAACAAAGTAGGCAACAAAAGGTAGAAGAGAAGAGATCATATCTAATGTAAAAAGTAGAGTAGTGAAACAAAACAGTCAAGATGACAAGTTTTGAGATAGTATTTTGAGCATACATTGAAGTTGCATTCATGCATGTGTAGATGCAATCTAAGTAGTTCATTTTGGTAGTGAGCCATCTCCTCCTTTCTTTCTTTCTTTTCTCTTGGTAGTGAGCCTTTGTGCAGTGAGCACTTCTTCATAGGGCAGTGAACCCTAAGGCAGTGAGCCTTATTGTAATTCGATATTGTGCTATCATAATATATTGTGAGCTAACACTCACTATGGTTTTTCCCTTTTTGGGTTTTCCACGTAAAAATCCTGGTGTCCATGTGTTGTGTATTTATTGTTGTTGTTCTTATGCTTATTCCGCTCTCATGTTATTATTTTGGAAATTGGATAAATAAACTTGTTAAGAAGTGGTTTTGCGGAATACCAATTCACCCCCCCTCTTAGTATTCCTCATATTCAACACAAAACTCACGTCACCAACCTCTTCAATTTCATCATAGCGATACAATCTTGAATCAACTTATTTTCTATTATTGTTGACATAAAATATATACCACTAGGTTTGGATTTATTTGTCCTTAAAGTTAACATCAACGTGATGCAGAGAAAAGAAACAAAAATAGTTGCAACATATTATAGATTAAAGTAAAAGAAATAAAACATTCATTTTCACCTCATATTGAGAGATAAAACAATACATATATTATTTGTATTATAAGTCTTTACATATAACTCTTCACACCTCAAGCATAGATACACATTGCATATGCTTGGGTGATTACACATATAATCTCTCATCTTACATATCTTTGTCTCTTCTATATATCTTCAATCTCATATATCTTACACATACCATATATCCTCTCTATATTATATTATGTACACTATATTAGATATGTGGTACATTATAATTCTATTATGGCTTCCAAGGTGTAGAGATGTGTTCCTAGGTTTTATTTTGTACAATTGTGATCATCTAGAGGTACTGCAACATGTTTGGTTGTATTGCAACTCCTTTTTGGAGATTATGGTGGCCTATGTTCCACTCTATCATTAGGAGTGTTACCATCATGAATTTAGATTTTGGCACCCTTGTAAGTTTTCACCATCAACCTCCATTAGACTGCACTTATAGGTTTTCAACTAAATCCATAGAAGTGCCAATGTTAGCTCTATTTATGCCAACATCATCCCTTGACTTTACCCGTGTCTTATCCTTAAGACATGTTGACTTTGTTTGCCAACTCCTTGGCAAAATTAATAACAAATAGATAGATTGGCTTCATTCACCATGATTTTAAAATTTGAGAATGGTTATGTTTGTGGCTCCAATGGCCAAAAATTCTTGTATCACTTTACTCTAGCTCTCTCCGCCAATAGACCATCTTTTTATCTTTGTTCCATCCACCAAGTGTTTCTTAAAATTTGGTTTCACAATTGCAAATATACTCAAAATCTCAAAATTTAAGGCAAGACCCTCATAAAAACATTCTTCAACTAGGCACAAGTGTTGTTCCATTGATAAGACACTTGTTGTAGCTACTACACATACATCAGTACATGAATATATGTATTCTCTACCTCAACCAAGGTAAAAGTTTCTTGGAAATACTTTGTCCTTTGCATTGCATCTACCAAGAGAATTGCATCTATTTTAATCATAGACTAACCACCTAACTAAGCTCCTTTAGTTGGGCAATAATCTTTGACCTTTTGTTCATGTTTGGTGGAACTAGGAGTGAAGATCTTCCAAACATCGCCTTTGCTTCTAGTGAGAATTAGTTAACAAGTTATATGACGTCAAAGCCTATAGAATTTGATTTCTAAAGTATCTAACTGAGCCTTTAATGATTAAGTAGAAGCTAGCCAACTTGAATATAATTGGTAGAGTATAACAATATTATTACAAATGTCCACACACTTTATTAATTTGAGGATCTAACAACCAAAAATTCTTGTATCACTTTACCCTGGCTCTCCCCATTAATACACCATTTTTAGCTTTGTTCCATCCACCAAGTCTTTCTTAAAATTTGGTTATATGATTGCTCCATTGTACTTGAAATCTTAAAATTTAAGGCAACACGCTCTTATAAATAATCTTCAACTAGGCACAAGTGTTTTTCCATTGAATGGTCACTTGTTTTGGCTACCATACATCCACTATAACATCAATGTATGCATTTTCTACCTCAACCAAGGTAAAAGTTGCTATGGAGAAAAAAGTGTCCCCATGTCTTTTTACCTCCTTGTTTAGATCCTAGGTCCCCATGATTGCATTATACATTCAAAATGTTTATCCCAATGCAAAATTTCCTAACACCAAGATAGAATTGGAATACGGGCCACTTCATTTACCTTACCCCAGAACTAAATGAGGCTAAAGGACCTGGGCGATACCACCCAGGTCCCTCACTTTAGGTTGGGTCTAATTTAAATGCATGTTGGACTAATACCTCTCTAGAGGTTTCTCCTTGTCGGCTCTTTTGGTTTGAATTTACGATTGTGAGTGAGAAAGCATATATAAGTGTCTTTTCAAATTCATTATCAACTAGGATGGAAAGAACTAACTTGAGATCTCAAAGTGAAGCAATCAAGGGCATTCATTGTGATTCTAGAGTAGATTTGTGTATTGTTATTGTGTTGTTATTGCAGATATCGAGCTATCATTTATCCTTCCTTAGGAGTTGAAGAATCTTCATCATTCTAAGGGTTCATCACATAGGTGATATCATTATTTGTTTATCATCATTTGAATCATCATTTGAATCATCATATTATCATTATTTTCAGCCTTTGCCCCCATGAGGGCACACACTTTTTTATCAATCAACAGTGTTGGGAAGCTTGAATGCTATCCCGAGATTTGACTGAGGTAAGTCCCTAAACACCATAACCCCCAAACCCCTTCTTATCTTCTCGTGTTTAGGTTACAGGAGTGAGATCTAGAGAATACAGAGCTATAGGAAGACTAAGTACAGATCAAGGTTTCAAGATCTAGAGGTAGTTTCAGAATATTCTCTCACTAGGGACTTGGGTGATACCACCCATGTCCTCCTACCTTTTCAGAGCTTAGATCTAGGATCAGGACATCATTTGCATCAACTTTCCAGTTCACACCTCTAGTAGATTCTTCCAGTCAAGACCTGGGCAGACCCACCTTGGTCCTCTAACACTTTTACTTTCAGGAGATAGGTTCTATCATCTTTCCAATTATCTCTGTATAATTAGTTTCTAGGTTGCTGTTGTATTTATTCCATTATAAGCAGATCATTGTAGAACTAGGGTTTCATGCATTATTAACCTAAGGTTTGATAAAAAGGCTAAATTAAATATGATCCATCTATAACACAGGAGTCACAAGATTATTGGCTAAGTCCTCCTTCATTTGGTAGTGATTTGAATTGTTCTTGTCCTTGAATGTTATATGGAAAACGGTTTGATCTACTTTGTGTTCTAGTTGTCATCATTCTCCTTTTTCATATTAAACATTTTGGTGAACCCATAGCTTCAAACATTTGCATCTTGCTGATTGTTCAAATCAAACCTTGCATTGATTTATTGCATATTTATCAATATTCATTTGAAAATATTGCATCATTTCACATCCTTGATTTGAAAATTCATACTTTTGCAATTACACATTGTGTATTTCAACAAAGCATAATATATATAATCTTATTGATAATATCCCTAGTTAGTAAATTGAGTTTTATAAAACTTTGTATGAGTTGTATAACCCATTGCCCTAACACCAAAACCTTGGTAAGAAGAAGTTGTAGATTGATGGGTTCTAGTGCTTTCAATAGCAACGATGTACAAACATCAGAAAATCCACTACTCAACTATTTTACAAAAGGTGAATCATCATCTTTACAAAATATTACCAACACCAACATGTCAGAAGAGAAAACATTTCATGACTCTGAAGACATAATTGACATAGTTGCACATGTACCTGAAGCTCAAATCAAGAAACTAGACAAAGAACTAGCTGATTTTCAAGAACTTATGGGAATGAACATCTATCTCAAGAAGTGACACCTCTTGTTGAAGGTATAAGAGGATTATTACCAGAAGGACAAGAAGGTGTTGACATACTCTATGGAATAGCCCATATAGTGGATAACAACATTATGTCAGTGGCTAGCTGTGCAAATATCATAAAAAATGTGTCATCACCGAATCAAACAAGCACACAAGTATCGACACCCATGTGGTGCAAGAGCACCTCAAAAATCATGTTTTCATTTGTAATAAGGTCTATTTGACCAATGCATTTTCATTTCAATTTGTAGCTAGGTCTATTTTGTAGATCCCAAGTGACTTAGGGGACATTTGTCAAGTTGTAATCGCATAATGCTAAAAATAGCAATAATGCCAAAAATAGGCAGTAGTGTTTCCCAACTTCTTGGATTGTTCTCCCAGCTGCTTGGAGTTAGTGTGGTACTACTTAGGGCGAGTTGTTAAATGCCCAGAGGAATGAACTGAATGATTATTATAACTAGATCGAATGTAATTGTACTGTGCTCAGGAGAAATAAAGCAATTCGGTTATGTCCATTTGATTTTTGTTCCTTACAACTGTAAATCATGTAACTGTAGATTTCCATTCATTTTGTATATTCCATTGTCGCGTTTGTTGTTGTGAAGCATTCCACTAGTGAGATTTTTGTCGAAATCAGTGGAATGGCTTCGTTGTATGAATATTTGTTTTACTCTTTGTTTTGTTTTTCCTGTTCGGCGGTGCAGAGGATCCTGGTAGGAGGTTTCGCGTAGTAAGAACGACCTAGCATCTCCATGTGCTAGGGTTCACAAGAAGTAGACTGTGCGATGGCGTGTTGGTGCATCGGCCAAGGGTTTCGAGTGTTCACCGACGGAACGAGTCTCATCAAAGGCAAACGCCTTTGGCGCATTGGAAGGAGGATGAGGAACTTGGCTGATGGAGCTGAATCGGTGGCTTGTTTGACTGCGAGGAATTAGGGCATCAGTCTGTGGTTATCTACTATGCGCTCCCCATCATATTGGTATCAGATCCTGGAAAAAGATTTAGGCGGCAAGTCGAATTGAGGACTTGCAGGAGTGTTGGCGTTTGGGTGTTGTCTGTGAATGTTTATGTCAGACAAAGAAAGTGAGGCAGAGGTGGAGAGGATGCCTCCCAAAAGTATGTCGCAGGACACCGTTAAGAAGTTGATCGAGGAGATGCTTGCATCCAAGTTGGGAGAGTTCAAGCAGTCTAAAGGCAAAGATAATGAAGATGAAAGTGACAACGATGAAGGCGATACAGAAATTGGGGAAAATAGAAAAAATACAGAGGAGATACCAGTAGACCAGAGGGCATTTTTAAATGCATTAAAGTCAGTCAATAGGGACACCATAGATCAGTTACCTATGTATAGTGGAAGTATGGAAGCTGAAGAGGTGATTGATTGGATTGAGGCATTGAACAATCATTTTGAATATAAAGAAATCCCTGATGATAAGAGGGTTAAGTTGGCAAAGGCAAGATTGCAGGGATCTCCTCTTGCATGGTGGAATTATGAACAAGGAGAGAGAGTCAAGGAGGGGAAGAATATGATAACCTCTTGGGAAAGGATGAAGACCAAAATCAGGGCACAATTCTTTCCCCTAGACTATAACGTGCAGATGTATAAGAAGTTGCAGAATCTCAGACAGAGAGAGCTTGATGTGAATGCATACACACAAGAGTTTCATAAACTTAGTCTTAGATCAAAGAGATAAGAAGAAGAGTCAGAGAAGGTGGCCAAGTATTTGAATGGCCTAAGGATGAACATCCAAGATGAGATCAGCATTTTAGCACCAGACACAGTGAACAAGTGTTTCCAAATGGTGAGGAAGAGTGAGCAGAACAATAGAGGTAGAGGTGGAAGGAATTTCAGAGGCAGAGGCAGTTTTGGAGGAAGAAGTCCTAACCAGAGGCCTAGTGGTGAGTCTGGCCAAGAAGAGCAAGTTGGGGACTCAAGTAGCAGAGAAGGCTACCGAGGAAGAAGGCCTAATGGAAGAGGTGGGACAAATGGATCAGGTAGAGGATCCAAATTCTCCAATATGAGATGTTATAATTGCAATCAGATGGCACCCGGCATATAAGTGTCCAGAGAAGGCCTCAACTTCTCATGGTGGTGAGAAGAGAACCACTTTGATTCAAGAAGATGCAAGGAGTGTGACATCTCCTGAAGTGAATCTAGAATCAGAAATGAGAGAGAATCTAATGATCAAGAGGACGCTTCTCAAGGAACCAGTGCAGACTGAACCATCTCAAAGAAGGGCTTTGTTTAGGATCAACTGCAAGATCCAAGGTAAGGCTTGTAAAGTCATTATTGACTCTGGTTCTACTAATAACATTATATCTTTGGAAGCAGTGAATAAGTTGAAGTTAGGAAAAATACCCCATAGCAGTCTAATTAAAGTTAGTTGGTTGAATAAGGGGCAACACGTACTCATCAATGAACATGCATGGGTAGAATTCAGTATTAAGGGGTATAGAGACAAGAATTTGTGTGACATCCTTCCAATGGATGCTTGCCATCTTTTGTTAGGCATACCATGGCAGTTTGACAGAAAGGCTCGTCATGATGGAGAAAAGAATGCTTACTCATTCCAAAAGGATGGTTCGACTTATAGGATATAGTCATTGGTAGAAGAGGATCCACAACATGTAGGGTCTAGTGTAATGCTGGTAGGAGAAAAGAATTCATGGACACATTAAAGGAAGGTGATGGGGTAGGTTTTGCTTTGATTGTGAAGCTTAAGGGGGAAAAGAAGGAAAGTGTGAGAGAAGTAGGGCCTAAAGAGGTCAGAGATTTGCTTGAGAGTTACAAAGGAGTGATTGCAAAGGATATACCTGATTCCCTACCACCAATCAGAGACATTAGCCATCAGATAGATCTCATACCAGGAGTAGTACTTCCTAATAAGGCAGCATATAAGATGACACCTCAACAGAATGAGGAGATAGCCAAGCAGGTTCAAGAACCTTTAGACAAGGGGTTAATAAGAAAGAGTTTGAGTCCATGTGCAGTACCTACTATTTTAGCCCCAAAGAAGGATGGGAAATGGAGACTGTGTACTAATTCCAGGGCAATAAATAGGATAACCATTAGATATAGGTTTCCTATTCCTAGAATAGAAGATCTAATGGATTGTTTAGGAGGTGCTACCTATTTCTCTAAGATAGATTTGAAGAGTGAGTACCATCAGATAAGGATAAGAGAGGAGGATGAGTGGAAGACAACATTCAAAACCAATGAAGGGTTGTATGAGTGGCTTGTGATACTGTTTGGTCTTTCAAACGCCCCTAACACATTTATGAGATTGATGAATGAGGTGTTGCAAGAATTCATAGACAAATTTGTGGTAGTCTACCTTGATGATATCTTGGTATTTAGTAAGAGTAAGGAATAGCACTTGAAACATCTGGAGATAGTCCTGAAGAGGCTGTAAGATCAGAAATTACTAATAAACTTGGAAAAGTGTGACTTCATGAAACAAGAATTGGTGTACCTAGGTTTTGTCATCTCTAAGGCTGATCTAAAAATGGATCCTTCCAAGTTAGAAGCTATTTTGAATTGGCCTACACCCAGGACAGCAGGAGAGGTCAGAAGTTTCCATGGTTTGGCCACATTTTACAGGAAATTCATTAAGAACTACAGTGACATCTATGCACCTATGTTGGAGAACATCAAGGGTGGAGGTAAGATGAAGTTTGTGTGGACGAGAGAAGCAAATAGGAGCTTTGAGAGTCTGAAACAGAAAGTTGCTAAATTCCCTATTTTAGTGTTACCTGATTTTAATAAGGTTTTTACCATTGAATGTGATGCCAGTGGGTTGGCCATAGGAGCAATGTTGAGCCAAGAAGGCAGACCAGTAGCTTTATTCAGTAAAAAGTTAAATGAAGCCAAGAGGAAATACTCCTCTTATGATTTAGAGTTGTATGCTATGGTACAAGCTTTGAAAAAATGGAGGCACTACTTGCTTCCTAAGGAATTTATTGTATACACTGACAATCATGCTCTTAGTTTTTTGTATGGACAGGAAAAGCTCAGTCATCGGCACATGAAATGGGTAGAAAGTCTTCAAGCATACACCTTCATCATCAAACATAAGAAGGGGATAACCAATAAGGTTGTTGATGCTCTAAGCAGAAGGGTGTTAACAGTGCAAGAAGTGCAGCTACAAAGTATGGGTGTTGAGTCACTCAAAGGATTGTATGAAGAGGACCCAAATTTTAAGGAAATTTACAAGGTATGTAGTGAGTTTGCTAATACTTTCCACAGTGACTTTTCTGATTATACATTGCAAGATGGACTTTTGTTTAAAGGTAGTCAACTATGTATCCCTAAGTGTTCAATGAGGGATAATATTGTGAAGGAAAAACATAGTGGTGGTTTAGGAGGACATTTTGGGCTCAATAAGATCTTAGATCTTGTCCGAAGGTTTTACTTTTTTCCCAAGGATGCAATCTGATATCATAAAGTTTATTGAGAGTTGTATGATTTGCCAGAGAGTAAAGGGAGTCTCAACCAATGCAGGACTGTACCAACCTTTGCCCATACCAAACAGACCTTGGGAAAGTTTGAGTATGGATTTTGTGATGGGGTTGCCTAAGACAAGGACAGGTTATGACAGTGTGTTTGTTGTGGTAGATAGATTCAACAAAATAGCACACTTTATTACTTGCTTCCTAAGGAATTTATTGTATACACTGACAATCATGCTCTCAGTTTTTTGAATGGACAGGAAAAGCTCAGTCATCGGCACATGAAATGGGTATAAAGTCTTCAAGCATACACCTTCATCATCAAACATAAGAAGGGGATAACCAATAAGGTTGCTGATGATCTAAGCAGAAGGGTGTTAACAGTGCAAGAAGTGTAGCTACAAAGTATGGGTGTTGAGTCACTCAAAGGATTGTATGAAGAGGACCCAGATTTTAAGGAAATTTACAAGGTATGCAGTGAGTTTGCCAATACTTTCCACAGTGACTTTTCTAATTATACATTGCAGGATGGACTTTTGTTTAAAGGTAGTCAACTATGTATCCCTAAGCGTTCAATGAGGGATAATATTGTGAAGGAAAAACATAGTGGTGGTTTAGGAGGACATTTTGGGCTCAATAAGACCTTAAATCTTGTCTGAAGGTTTTACTTTTTTCCCAAGGATGCAATCTGATATCAGAAAGTTTGTTGAGAGTTGTATGATTTGCCAGAGAGCAAAGGGAGTCTCAACCAATGCAGGACTGTACCAACCTTTGCCCATACCAAACAAACCTTGGGAAAGTTTGAGTATAGATTTTGTGATGGGGTTGCCCAAGACAAGGACAGGTTATGACAGTGTGTTTGTTGTGGTAGATAGATTCAGCAAAATGGTGCACTTTATTCCTTGTAAGACCACCAATGATGCTAGTTACATTGCAGGTTTGTTCTTTAAAGAAATTGTCAGGATTCATGGGTTACCTTTGAGTATTGTATCTGACAGAGACAACAAATTTGTGGGACATTTCTGGAGAACCTTCTGGAAAAGATTGGGTACCAATTTGTCTTTTAGTTCAGCCTATCATCCTCAGACTAATGGCCAAACTGAGGTTGTGAATAGGTCATTAGGCAATCTGCTGAGATGTTTGACAAGAGAACATGGCAGTAGTTGGGATATGGTACTCCCACAAGCAGAGTATGCTTATAATGATTCTACAGATAGAAGCATAGGTTTAAGTCCTTTTGAAGTTGTTTATGGTAGTCATCCTAGAGGAATTTTTGAATTACGAGATGTTCAAGGATTGGACAAAAGGAGTGGACATGCTAATGCATTTGCAGAAGCTATGAAAGAGATTCACCAACAAGTCAGAGATACTCTACACTAGAATAGTCAGAAGATCAAGGCTAGAGTGGATCAAAGAAGAAGGGATGTGCAATACCAAATTGGAGATATGGTCATGGTTCATCTCAACAAGAACAGACTACCCACAGGAAAACACAACAAGTTGATGATGTAGAAAATTGGACCTTGTCAGATTCTCAAAAAATATGGTTCTAATGCTTACAAAATTGAACTCCCTGATGACATTGCTATTTCACCTATCTTCAATGCTGTTGATCTGACATTATATAGAAGTCCTGATACAGGCAAAGGTACATCAGATTTTGTTCAAGACAATGCAGAGTGGGTGCAGTCTTTACCACCCAAGGAACCACCGAAGATGGAGTGTATCTTGGATAGCAGGATAGCCAAGAAGACTAGAAATCAGACATATTTTGAGCACTTGGTCAAATGGTAAGGACTTCTAGACTCAGAAGCCACATGGATGCTAGAAGAAGACATCAAAAAGCGGGGTGGTGATTTGCAGCAGTTAGTCTCTAAGAGGACTTGAGACAATTTTTACCCGGGGAGTATGGTGTAGGAGCACCTCGAAAATCATGTTTTCATTTGTAATAAGGTCTATTTGACCAATGCATTTTCATTTCAATTTGTAGCTAGGTCTATTTTGTAAGTCCCAAGTGACTTAGGGGACATTTGTCAAGTTGTAATCGCATAATGCTAAAAATAGCAATAATGCCAAAAATAGCAATAATGCCAAAAATAGGTAGTAGTGTTTCCCAACCGCTTGGATTGTTCTCCCAGTCACTTGGAGTTAGTGTGGTACTACTCAGGGCAAGTTGTTAAATGCCCAGAGGAATGAACTGAATGATTATTGTTACAGATCGAATGTAATTGTACTATGCTCAGTAGAAATAAAGCAATTTAGTTCTGTCCATTTGATTTCTATTCCTTACAACTGTAAATTGTGTAACTGTAGATTTCCATTCATTTTGTATATTCCATTGTCGCGTTTGTCATTATGAAGCATTCCACTGGTGAGATTTCTGTCAAAATCAGTAGATTGGCTTCATTGTATGAATATTTGTTTTTCTCTTTGTTTTGTTTTTCCTGTTGGGCGGTGTAGAGGATCCTGGTAGGAGGTTTTGCGCAGTAAGAACGACCTAGCATCTCCATGTGCTAGGGTTCACAAGAAATAGACTGTGCGATGGCGTGTTGGTGCATCGGCCAAGGGTTTTGAGTGTTCACCGATGAAACGAGTCTCATCAAAGGCAAACACCTTTGGCGCATTGGAAGGAGGATGAGGGACTTGGCTGATGGAGCTGAATTAGTGGCTCATTTGACTGCGAGGAATTAGGGCATCAGTCTGTGGTTATCTGTTGTGTGCTCCCCATCACCATGCCAACTATAGGAGTATCCACTTATACATCATCAATTCTCACTACCACTACACAAGCTTGTAGTAGTGCCACCATTGGCATGGGAACATCTATTACAAACAATTACAAATCTATTCATTACAATTACCAAAATTTATTACCTTGTGTGTCCATACCCACGAATAACTATTCTCAATCACCCCTCACTTCCAATACTACACCATTAAATAACCTGGTATCCAATATGCAAACCACATCATAGAATGATGCAATCCTAAACCAACTTTTGCAAAGTATGACATCCTTGTAGCAAAAAGTAGCAAATATGACCAATGCTTCATATCAACCCAATATACCAACATATCATGCTCATAGTCCTTTATCTTACACAATCTTAAGAGCTCAAATGCCTGACAAATTTGAGACTCCCCACTTTGAAAAGTACATTGGCAAAGGTGATCATAACAATCATGTGGCAGTATTCACAACAATGTGTAGCGATTTCTTCTTTGATGAGGCATTGTTAGCAAAACTCTTTCCACGATCTCTCAAAGATACATCTTTGGAATGGTTTTGATCTTTATCTCCTAATTCAATACATTACTTCTCACATCTAGTTGATCAATTCTTGCAACATTTCCAAGCAAACATTGGACCTCCTATCTCATTTATTGACTTGGTCCATTGTAAACAAGGTCCAAAAGAGAAATTAATAGAGTTCATTAGTCGATATCAAGCTCTCTTTGCACAAATACAATATCCGATTACAGATGAGGATGCTAAAAAAGTATTCATTACGAATCTACAACTGAACATACGTGACAAAATATTATTGTTTAGGTATAGTTCTTTTCAACATCTATGCACTGCTCTCCGTGATTGCCAACTTTTAGCTAGTTAGTATGAGAATCATAAGTCATTGACTCCAATTGGACAATCCAAGGCTGGAACATTTCAACAATCATTCAAGAAGCATAACAAGAGTTTCATCAAGATTAATGGGCAACAATCGAACAACTTTGAATCGCAAGCGGCAGCCATTTCAAATCGGACCCCATTCAAATTCAGACAGCAACAGAGACAATTCACTCCATTATCAGATTATCTTCATTTAATAATGATTCAAGTAGTAACCAATAATATTTTGAAGCTTCCTCTTGCTCATCTACTAGATAGTAGCAAGATGCTAGGACCTTCATTTGATGCTAATGCCTTTTTTTAGTAACACCACTTGGCAGGACATGACATCGAAAGATGTATGCGTGTTAAACATGAAATTAAGGACCTCATTGATTCTAACATGTCACGTCTCATTTTTTATGGACTATATTATTATTCTAGATTAGTGAACATTTACTGTGATTGTTTTACTTTGAGTAAGTTCCACATGTGTGAAGGTAATTATTGTGAAGTTATATTTGAGTAAATTGGAAAGTTGATTTAAATGTTGAATAATATCGATGTGATCATGATGTTTTGCTTCATCTATGTTTTGGGGAACTAACCTATTGACGTCGAGTTGAGTGCAAATGAATATGTTCACACTCAAGACAACATGATCATGATTAGTGTATCATCATCATCATATTTCATAACTTAATTTAATCAATTTATAAAGCAAATCATCATCAATAACTTTTTCATAATCAAGAGTTAAATCAGATATTTCCACAATATCAAATCAATTAACTATGTATAATCCTCCTGGTTATCATACCAAGTTAATGATTAAGTCTAGTTGTAAGTTGGGGATGTAACATATCTCCCCCCATAAGAATCATTGTCCCCGATGATTAATTGTCTTTAAATAAACCAACATAAAATGAAAATGTTTCCAAAAGCATAATAACAAATGTCTTATAACAGATAAGGAAATCTAGCATGGATGTCATCATAATTTTCCTAGGTGGCATTTTCCACCGAATATTGGTCCCATTGGACCTTGCACTATGTTATTTCCTTGTTACGTAAGCGAAGCTTATGCATTTTGAGCACATTGATGGGCTCGATCACCACCACTCCTGGGTCTTTCACCTGTAGAAGGTTCCAATCAAGCATATGAATTTGATTATCAACATAATTAATCTTTTTCAAATAAGAAACATGAAACACATTATGCATCATGGCAAGTACTGGCGGTAGAGCAATTCTGTATGCCATTGGGTTGACTTCTTCTAGAACCTCAAACAAACCCACATATCTTGGTGCCAGTTTGGACATTTTTCAAAATTTGATGGAACTTTCCTAGGGTTTTACCCTTAGGAGAACTTTATCTCCCACAGTGAAATGCCTTTCAACATGCTTAGCATCTTCGTAACTCTCTTGTCTATCATTGGCTTATGCTAGCCTATTTTTAATTAAATGGACTTGTTCTTCCATTTCAATTAGCATTTCAGGAACAAGGCTAACCCTATCTTCAAGCTTATCCCAACTTATAGGGGTTTGGCACTTCCGTCCATACAATGCCTCAAATGGTGCCATCTTAATGGCTGAATGGTAAGAGTTATTGTAGGCAAATTCCACTAGAGGTGCTCAATGAAACTGAATGCTTTTAATTTCATACGTTCAACCCATTTTTCAGTCATTTTTCCATGCAACTGATATTTGCTGACACTTTCAATAATCTCCTTTCCAAAGTTATTTTCAAGAGAGAAATTGGTGAGGGTAGAGAAAGTATCAAGAGGCAAAGCAGAAGTATCTATGATGGCTTTGAGATAGGATGTCAAAACTTGTACCTGTTGCTTCAGTTGATCTTTCATATGCCTTTCTTTTTCTGTTCTTTTTATTAACTTGGCAGCTGACACTTGAAAATTTTGCATGTCACCCTCATATGTAGATGGACCAAGATCTATCTTAGTGATGTTAAAATCACTTTTTGTAGCCTCATTCAAAATCTTTTCTGAAACAGGTTGTGCAACCTCGACATAGACATTGCCTGATGAAGAATCCACTACCATCCTTGATGTAATCTTAATCTTTTTAGGTTTGGGAGACCTTTGTAGCAAATTGGGGATTGTGTCAAAGTCAGGCATGATTAATTGAGCATTGTTCCTTTTTCTTGACAAACTTTGTTGCGACCAAGAAGAGGAAGGATTATGTGAGGACTCTGGAATATTTGTGGAAGAGGTACTACATTTGAGGGAAAAACATTCTCATTGAATATGTTCATAGGCGACATGAGTGTAGATTGTAATGCATGAGGGAAATGAGGTATTTCATGAGAAGGAGAAACAACAAGGAGCGAAGGAGAGGTATTTAAATGCTCATCATTTTGATGGTGGTTTTTAGGACTTGTGGACTTATTTTCCTCAACTTCTTCCTGTATGGGAGACAATGCATTATCCTTTATTTTTGTTTTCCCCTTTTTTTGTTTTTCATCATTTTCACAGATGCTCTTGAGACTCTTTCTTCTTGATGGATCTTCTCTATCATCTCCTCCTTGAGTACTCTTATGTGAACCAATGCTTAAAGATGGAGAATGAGAATGAGAAGAAGAAGAAGAATTTGAATGTTTATCTTTTCTGCTTGATGATGAAGCATTGTTACCTGTTGGTTTGGTAGTTGTTGCCTCAATAGCCTTTTTCTTTACCCAATCTTTAGTCTTTTGAATGATATGAGCAATTCTTATGCCCAAATCTTTGATCTCCTCATTAGCCCAATTGATGGGTGGTAAAGGTTGTGTTTCAATTTTATCAAAATACACAGGGTCAATTAATTTTGAACCATCTTTCTCAATTCCATCTGTATTGCAATCTAGCATGAATTCTCTGATCTATTCAATGGTCATCCTCATCCAGTCTCGTTTACGTACCTCATAATCATTTTCACAATCTTCCCAAAAGTCTTCAAGTTCTGCAAAATGACAGTAACCTGCACCAAGTCATAGATTGTCCCTGACATATCCTTTGCTATCAAAAGGGAATCTCATAGTATAGGCATACAAGCTGATTTTTGTCAGAGATCTCTTTATGTTTTGAGCATCTGCAAAAGATTTGCAGTTGTAATAACTAAGGCCAATGGGGAAAGGAACTCCAGGTTTTCTCTTATCTTTGCATCTCTTATTAAGTGAACCAATTTGCCTACATAGTTCTATCAATACCATTTTATCATCTACATACCTAGGCAACTTATATGGGTATCCATCAAACCCGCCAACTCATAGATAGGTAAATCTAGGATATTGGATGAAGTAGCTCCCATATATTTTGATCAGATTGACAGCTTTTGGTGATATTTGAAGTTCAGTATTACCTTGAAGTTCTCTTACTATCAGTACTGTGAAAGCATCATTTACCCTACGATAGTGCTTGTAACTTTGTTCCAGCTGTAACTGAGGGTAATAATCATAGATCTGTGTCATGTTATCATATGTTCCTTTGGTAGCAAGACCTGGCCAAGATTTCATGCATGCAATTGCATAAAATAAGTAAGAAGACATGTAGAAATGTTCATTTAATTCAATATTGGCCAACTGATAATGCAAATTGTCACTAATAATGCTGCCCCAATCAATAAACTGATCTCTTGCACATATAACATTTATAAAAAGAAACATCCACATTTCAAAATCAGCTGCTTTTTCATCTCCCATCACTCTATGAAGTAGAACAATCATATTGGAAATATCCTCTATGAAGCATGATCTGTGAAGGACTTTGGGCAACCGGGATTTCCCTCCTTTTGGTGTATGTAGCCAGTGTTTTGCTATAGTGTTGAGGCATTGGTGTTTCCCTTCATTGAAATATTAATGTGCAAGCCTTTTGTCTATGTTCACAAACTGATCTCTGACAGGTAGCCTGAAAGTAATCCCAATTGAAACACTGTCTAACCTGACAATTAGCTTGTCATCAACGGTTCTGACCTCTCTGGTTTCTGGATTGTAGCGCTTCATACATTCTAAAACCAAATCGGTGCATTGAACTACTACTGGGAAACCGGCTGCATGGGCTAATCCACGTTCAAACAATTTCTGAGCCATTGGTGATATTTTCCCCTCTTCCATTGTTTTCCAGAAATCTACCAAACTGATATGTCCCAAAGAAGTATCTGATATTTCTGGAAGTGTGGATTCAAGAACTGAGAGGAACTCAAACCCCTGATATTTATACTTCATGATTAAATATCCATAAAAACTCATGAAATATGCTTGTATTTATTCTATTTCAGAGTTTTCTGCAGTGTTTCATGAGGTTTGTTTGACAATTTCCAATTTGTTGTTTATGTGCATGCAATGGATTTCAAGAAGAGATTTCAAAGATACTTTATTCAAACAAAAGGCAATAGGTATTCATACCCAGGCATCTGCATGTGATAAGTGTCCTCAGAGCATGAAATGACATTTCTTTGAGGTCATTTATAAATAGTTTGTGTGCTTGGTCTCCGCCTTCCACAATTTGCATACATGTTGTATCAAAATAGCAATCATTGCTTTTCATGAAACTGCATTTGTCTGCAACGTTTAATAAAACAGTTCACGGGCCTTCTATATGCTTCCATAACAAATCTATTTGATAATAATTTCATTCCATAGCTAGCTATGTGTTTTGGAAATTAACTTTGCACCTGCGGATTCAATATACTTGAAATCTTAAAAATTATTTTTTTACAAATCCAATTTGATATTTCTAGTACTGGCACATTGTCTATACTTCCATAGTTTACATCCATATCCACCGAGGCACTTGCAACTACATTATCTGACAAGAATCCCCATTCCATTACACCGAGAAGATGTTGGCATCATGGAGTTTAGCTTTACATCTGTAAAAAAAATGAATCTAAAATATGCATATACTGCAATCTTTCCATGCTTGAAAGTTTATAAGGTTTTTATCTTGTGTGTAGCTTTTGGTGCAGGTCAATAGGTTACTAGCAAAAACTAGCGAACCATTTTTACAACAACCAATTTGCATTCTTTTTGAAAGTTGTTTAAATCTATTTCAAGAAACCATTTATGTGCACACATATCTCAATTCCAGAGTTTGTGAGAGGCTGGTGACACTAGTTATAGAACACAGTTTTACACTAGCCATTTGTATTTGCCTCAAAGTTTCTAAAGTATTTTCAACAAACCCATTTTTGTGGATATCCCTATTTCGAATGCTCCCATTGAGGCACTGGGTGGATTCTCTTCAAGTCTCCTTTATCCTTGATATGTCGATTACATAACTATTTGAATTTGCTTCCAAAATTTCACAAGACTTCACGTGCATATCCTACATTTATGACAATCCCTGAGACTCATTTATTTGAAGCATTCGGTCAAAAAGTTGCTACACCTTGTCTATAGTTACACATTTCAAAGATACGTCTACCAGGGCACTTTAAACTATAAAATCTGACAAGATCTTGCTTCCATTATGTTTTGATGGAGATCTATAACTTATTTTAAATAGAGCTCTCACTTTGGCATGTAGTTGAACAGTTTCATTTCGTTGTATTGTATGAAACTTTGTTTCTTGTTGGTATGCATTTCCAATCACCTTTTTTGGTGCTTAGAACCACTCCTGAATGTTGTGGTGTCCACATTCATTCTTTACATGTAACGAATTGAATTTGAGGAACTATAACTTTGCAGATAAAGGTCTCTTTATTTGTTTTCCCATGCGTGTGACATGTTGTCTTCAACCTCACAGTTTTGTAGCTCTTTGATGATATTCATCCTTTTCCCCAAGTGAAAGTCGACAGATTGTATGGAGAGTAGAAGAGTGGGCTTCAGTTAACCACTTTTATGCACGATTTTAAAAATATTACATGCATCAACGTATGAAATACATGTTGAAATAACCATGTAGTTCGGTGGCGTGAAGGATATGAATGCCGATGTGTGCCTTTTCTTTGAATTATAATAACCTGTCACCCATGATATACCAGATCACATGCAGAGTAAAGAGAATTGGGAATCCTTTCCTTGATTATAGGAGACATTATTGGACGTGGAGGAGCGGAGTTATTTATATTTGTAAAAAGTGAACGCTCAACTTGAAAAATTACACTTTTTAATTTTGGTATCCAAAAGTCAAAATGTGTGCGAACTTAGCCAAACTTGAAAGTTAACGCAAACTTAGTGGAAAACAAAAGTTGACATAAGGTTTGCGAAAAATGAAAGCCGACACGAAGTTTGCGGAAAATGAAAGCTGACACGAAGTTTGTGAAAAATGAAAGTTGACGCGAGCTTAGTGTGAAATGAAAGTGGATGCAAATAATAATATTACTAAGCCATTTCAATGTAAATTTTGACTTGGGATAATATTGCTATACAAAGCTTCAATAGAGAAAGATAGAATGAACAAGACAAAGTATGACATCTTGATAACAATTTATCGACATGATTGACAGAAGAAGAATGACATTGGCAAATTGTAACCAAAGGATGACTTGGCACAGGGGTTTGATATGTGAGAAGTTTAAAATTTGGGAAGAATGGGGTAAATAGTCCAGGAGTGTTGCAATTATAACAAATTATTTTGTGATCATAATCAAATGATTGATAATACCTTTTTGACATCCTTTGAGCATTTATGATATGCTTCCATGCAGGATCATACCTTCTATTCATTTTGCAATTTCTTTGTGTGTGACCAACATTATTGCACTTGTAACAAACAATATCAGTATTCCTTCTGCAATCAATTGCTTTGTGTCGAAAATGATTACAAGTATAACAATAACCATTAAATGAATAGTTATACCTGTACATATATGCTTGTCTTATAGGAGCAGGTTTTCTAAAATTCCTTCTTTGATTGTGCACAAATTCATCTCTAGTTTTCTGTTCAGCTTCACTCTTCCTTTTACCTTCTGTGGCAGCAACATGATGACTTAAATCAATTTTCCTTCTAGGAGTCTCTCTAGCTTTGGAACATTCCCCTTCATAACCAAATTCAGTTGTGTTCAGATGATGTTTCTATTTACCCAGTATCTCATGTAGCTTGCTTATGTTTTCTTCAAACTCCTTATACTTCTTAGATAAAGCCTTGAGACCATCAAACTCTTTTCTCAGATTGATAATATCAACCTCTAATTTCAGATTCTCAATCCTTCTAACTTCAAGGTCAGATTTTGAAACATCTGCTATCCTCTTAGCTTCCTCAACCTCTATCTTCAGACTGATAATCAAATTGTCTGAGTTATCAATTTGTGTCCTTAAATTTGTAATCTGAATACTTGCCTCTTTAAGATTAGAGAGTGCTTTGTCTTTGAAGTCTCTTTCTTGTTGTAGCTGCAACCTTAATTTTTGGTTCTCTTTCTTATAATTCTTGAGTTCAATCAAAGCACATATGAGCTCTCCTTCTATGTCAATTTCACAATCTTGTTCATCATATTCTTGATCAACATCACTTATGATGTTAGCTTCTTTTGAAAGAGATTGGACTTCAACTCCTTCATGTGAATGTCTTCTATCATTGTTATTCTTCTGAGATAACAAGTTGTCCTCTTCTTAATAAATTCTTTTCAATTCTCTCCATATATCCTGAGCTGTAACACAATTCATAACTTTATAGAGAACATGATTAGATAATCTAGATAAAATAGCCTTCTTTGCAATGCCATTGTATTCATGAGCCTCTTTATGACTTGTATCATTAGGTGATAGAGAAGAAATAAAATTGTCATTCTCTACAGACATCCATACACCATATCCTAATGAAAATAGATATGCTTACATCCTAAAACACCAAATAGGAAAGTTTGAAGCATCAAAGAAGGGAACATCTAAAAACACTTTCTCTTCAACCTGTGAGACATTTTTATCAACTGATAATGTATCATCATCTAGTATTAATATAGACTACACCTTCTCATCAGAATGATACTTGACATTTCTCATGTTCTTATTTCTTTTGCACTTACCCATTATACTCCACCCTTAAGATCTACCCAAGCTGATTAGACTATAAAAGGGAACCTGTGCTCTGATACCACTTGTTGGAGTCAAGGATAACATTGAGAGAGGGGGTGAATCAGTGTTGTGTAAATTCTTAACTTTTTGCAAACTTTATCTTACAAGACAAATAGAAAGGAAAACATTAATGATTTGTTGAGCTCATATGCACAAGACTGATAGTGAAAGATGTGAACCAAAAAATTATAAGCAAAACACAAATATGCACACATAGAGACAAATTATGACATAAATTTTAGAAGTGGAAAACCCTCTCAGGGTAGAAAAACCACTCAAAGTTGCCTCACCGGCTTATTCAAAACCTCACTAGTTACATGAAGGTCTCACTGACCAAAGAAGCTTCACTAGCTTTACAAGATGCCTCACTGGCACATACAGAGGTCTCATTGACCACAAGCCTCACTAGCATAGGAAGGTCTCACTGACCACAAGCCTCACTGACCAATTCAATTGTCCTCATCAAAATAATGTGCAAGACATGATTGCTTTTCAACCTGATTTGCACCAATCTGCATACTAGTCTCATTATCTATGTTTAATCAATTCACAATTCATTCACCTAATCATCTTTGCATAAAAATTTCACTTGATACACCATCATCATCTTCAAGGTTCAATCTAAAAATATGCTGCAACGAGGAGATTATCATTTTTGCATTATGGTCCTCACATCAACTCTCTTCAGCTCAATTATTCACTCTCCAATAAAACATATGATGACCTTGTCATTCTTTGTATTTGCCCCTGCAAAACATGATCTCAAAAATCATCTGTATCTTCTCAAGGATGTCTTCAATGCACACACACTATTAATGTACCTGTAAAACCATTATATGCAATTTGAATAACATTTCATATTTGAGACCTTTCAATTTCTTTTTCTTCAACGCCCCTGCAAACAAAAAGTTCTTCATCTCCACAAATCTTTTTGTTAAAGAAAAATAAAACAATCACTATTAATCCAATTCAATTTTCCTCCTCTTTGTAAAAATCCCTTCAACTTCTTCATCTCTGCAAAAAATATCTTTAATCTGCATATTAGACCTCCAAAAAATCAAATCGCAATGAAATGATTTTTCATATTCCTCTTCGTAAAAAACTTTTCAATTTTCTTCTCTGCAAATATAAATATCCTCCAATCTGCAAATATTGTCTTCAAAAATCCATCAACAAAAAATATTCTCCAATATAGAAGAATGTCTTCAACCAAGAAAGAGATTAATATGTGTTTCAAATAGAAACATCTTAAAAACTTCTAACAAAAAAACTTCTAAAAAATTATACTTCAAACGGGCACAAAATATCCTTTAAAAAAACTTTCTAAAACTTTAAAAATCTTCTAAATAGAAAGCTTTCCAATCAGGCAAAAAAGATGCCTTAAAAAGAGTCTAATAATAGACAAAAAACTTTCCAAACAAGTCACATATAGTGACATCCATTTTTCCCGTCAAAGAGGATACATAGGAGGTTTTAAGCTAATTTAAATTCTATCCATTGATGTCATGATTCACGCTCTTTGATGATTCAAACAAGGCCATAGATACAACTTTTACGCCCACCGCACATAAGGAAGTAACCGGTGCAAATGGTGAGGAGTTCAATGGGGCCGGTTACCCATGACATTAAAACCCTTTACCAAGTCACTTTGAGTGACTTTTACCACGACAGGAGGTCACTTTCTTTTTATAACAAAAGTGCATATAGTGAATGACAGGTAGAAAAGAGGTCTTAAAAGATAACTTAGGTTTATGTTTAAGACTTTCATGCATATGACAAATAGGATTTGGCTTTAGAAAAAAAACTTGATCAGTGATCTTTTCACAAACTCAAACACAAATGGAAATTATAGAGATCTCAGTCACTACCATTGATATGATGTTAAAGCATGAACAAGATCTAGGCTTGGGCATTTAAAAATTGCTAAGAACATAGCATATGATTAGACAAATGACAAAAAAAATTTAGCACACTTGGATGCAATACCAATAGAAAAAATATTTTGTCTGAGACACAAGGATATTTTAAGGCATGATGACATTGTAACACTGGGATGTTCAAGACAAGAAGACATGAAAAAAATGAAGATAGGAAGACATGACTTGTAAAAGACTTGAAAGCCATTGTATACCTCTGCATATGTCACAACTATCAACATCAACAAGGAAGATTAAATGTAGCTGAGATCAAATGAGAACCATACCACCAAACCACTATATATTATGAAGACCATGCCACTATATATTATGCCATTTGCAATTGTCTAAAAGCATGATGTCACTGTATATCATATGAAATGCCACTAATGATATATCCCTTGCAAAGAATCAAAACATCATATACCATACTATACCATGCCAAGGAACACCATGACACCATCAAACACCTTTTGACATTATCCTCAAACCATCTTCTTTATGTGAAGCTTCCTGTTGAAGCATGAAGATTAAATCAACAAATGATGTCATCAAGCTGATCAAACAAGTCCTATCATAAACACCAAACATCAAGACTATGAGTATGAGAATACATCCTGCCATACATCCTGACATATCTACATCATCATCAACTCAACACCTTTTTGACATCAATGACAACCTGTTTCCATCACTGCCATGGTCTACCCAACAATATATGACATACATCCATCAGCATAATATCATACAATACTTGAAATCATTATAAGATCCTATATGAAATTTCACCAAACATTGTTTGCGTTCACCAGTAGCTTGTGTTCATCTTGAATCCATGCTATCTTGTAGGGCATAGGGTGTTTCAATCTCTCCAGGTTCAACTTAATCACCATCTTCTCTGAAACCAAATTATCAGTACTACCACTATCAATGATCACTTTGTAACATTTACCTCCTGATTTGCATCTGGTCCGGAACAAACATTTCCACTATGGTGGTTCCTCAGTTCTCTCTGCTTGAAATAGTGCTCTTCTCATGACTATTGATTCTCCTTTCTCTAGTTTTCCAACTAAACTAGGTGATCTAATAGGTTCTTCCTCCACATAAGCTACTCTTGCATTGTTCTTTGTCTTCCTGCTTGTACTTCCCTAATGACATTTAAATGCTTTGTATCCTTCACCTCTAGACTTAAAACAAGTTCCTCTAAATGTTCTCTTATCAAGCCCTCTTTCATCTCTCATACGTCCTTGATTGTGGTAAGAATTATGATTCCCTCTACTATTGCAGTAAAAATTTATTTCATCTCTCCCTCTGTAGTATGAATTATTGTCCTTTTCTTCCTTCTGGTATGGGTTACTTTCTTTGTTTTGCATATGATCTTTCTCCTTTGGAATATGTTCTACCTCTCTGAAATTTACCTCCTCTACCTCCTCTACCTCTTTATCTCTGCTCATTCTTCTTATTCAACTTGTCTTCAACTTTTAATGCAAACTGATATGCCTCTTCTATTGTTGCCATCCTTACCAGATTTAGTTCTTCTTGAATGTTTATCCTCAATCCATTTTGAGATATTTCCACTTTCTCCTTGCTTGTGTCACTATCTCTAGTCCTTATGACCGTATTATGAAATTCCTCAGTATACTTCTTCACAGATTTCCCCTTTTGCCTTAGGTTTTGTAGTCTCTTCAACAATTCCAACTCATAGTCAACAGGTATGAACTAAATTTTCAACTCTGTCACCATTCTATCCCATTTTATGATCTTTTCTTTTCCTCTCCTATTCCTATCCAACTAAACTTCTTTCCATAAAATAGCAACATGTCCGTTCAACTTAGTTTTTGCAATACTTACTAACTCTAGATCTTCAATTTCTTCATATTCAAAGTATTCTTCCAAGTCATTTATCCAATCAATCAATTCCTCCAGATTCAATTTTCCAGTGTAGTTCAGTACTTCCACACTAGGTTGCTTTCCAATCATTGAAATGTCTTTCAACACCTTCGCCTGATCTAATTCTTCTTCTTCTAGGGCTTCTTCATTTTGATTAGTAGATTGAAATTCTTCATCATCACTTTCAGCATCATGTCTAAGGTTTAGTACTCTTCTTCTATCTTCTTCTACAGGATCCAATCTAACCTTCATTATCCTCATCATCACTAGCATTTCTTCCATTCCTCTAGTAACATTGGCCATAGCAAGCATCCTCCTCAACAACATATCTTCCTAGGATTCGATGCAACTACCTCAATTCGACAATCTAACTACAAGGTAGCAACTGCCTCACAATCGGTGCTTTGTTGAAAAACACAAGTAGACTAACTCTAGTTGGTGAGAAATTCACCAAAAGATCTTATCAAATTCCTTCACTTCCCAAAGGATTCAACACTTCACTCTGATACCACTTGGTGCAGTCATGGTAGAGGGTTCACAGAATGAACTGTCCAAACCATGTAGCTAGAGTAAACACAACGGAAACAACACAATTGTAGAATGTAATGGAAGATTCATGTATTCAATATATAAAAGAATTACAATGCTCATATGCTGGAAAATATGCGGGCTATGATCAAAGGGCTCACATGCCTGCTTTATGGGTTACAATAAATATGCAAGATAGGGCATTGAAGTGCCTTGCTAAAAAGAATCAAACTTCTAATCTTTCTAAACCATATCATAGAAATAGCTCAGAACTAACTTCCTGATGCATCTAAAAGATGTATTTATATCCTCTCCAAGCTCATGAAATCCTCCACGTCAGCCTTAAGAGGTTACAAACTCCAATGAAGGATGTAACATGTAAAAACAAGTAGAGCAACCTACAACATCTGGTATTGCTCTACAAATCCAGATGAAACTTGGTGTGGACCTCAAGGAATATCTTTCTAATCTTTATGTGATGTGTATGATGTTTCATTTGGCTCCCTAAGTCAAGAAACTACTTCGTAAACCTTCTCCTTCAACTAATTGTTTGGATGCTCTGTTTTGTGAGAACTAGTGATCTTCTGGTAGCGATAACTTTTAGTAGACAAATCCAAATAACCTAAAACTTGAATATGATGTAGATGACACTGTCTAAATGCTAAGTCCTACTCTGTGAGCTTTGATATGAAGATGTGGAGAAATGTAGTACAAAATGTTGAAACTGCAAATGACTGAATTAAATTGAAAATGTAAGAAAACAAAACAATGCAAATTTTTTTTGTTGATGCAAGTTTTCTCTACAACCTAGGATGCTCCTACATCAAAAAGTAGCTCAAGATATTTTTCAAAAATCTCAACAAAATTACAATATGCTTGCAAAGCAAGCTCTCATAGGATTAGATCACCACCCAGAGATCTAGAGGAAACTCAACATCATACTCTCACACACAACCTTCATCTCGAGCACCTGATATATAGGAGATACAATAAAGAAAACCATCAACAATAATTACAAAACCATGAGCTAAAACCACCCAAAAGTGGCACCCAAACTATCTCCAATGAAAGTTTCCTTGTGATATGCCAAAACACACACCAACACATGTAAATCCCTCTTTTACAACTTTTTTAAATGTCCAACACATTTTCACATTTCCCAAAATAGGAGGCCCAACTTTTAGAGGCCTTAACTTTTGATTTGGATGTCCGATTATAGACCATTTGATGCATCAAAAAGATCATGAAGAGACATATCAAGGTATAAGCAACTTCACTAGTTATGACAACTTTTGAGGGAAATCATGGCCTCTAAGTGCCTCAACTTTGAGTTTGAAACTTTTTCAAGAGTTTCAAAAATGGAAACTTTAATATCTTGCAATCCAGGCATGATCTTGGGTTGAAACTCACCCAAAATGTTTATGTGGTATTTTTATAGATTTTGGGAAAATAGAATTACTAAAAATAGTAAGCCCTGCCATTTTTAGCCCTTTTTAAAATTTTTGAATGTTCTAAACCATTCTTCAAGATAATGGGTATTCACAAAAACCAAATTTCAAAAGAACAGGAAATAATTTCTTTTTGGGTGATGCAAAATTGCTCTTACACCTCTAGATGCTCTTGCATCAGACACCTAAGGTAATTTGAAAAGTGACCTTGTCACGTCTCTAGTGTTTGAGGAAAACCAATATGGTCAACCTCTAATTTGAATAACCATGATGAATCTTTAACATACCTCCCTCTCCATTTGACCAAATACTTTTCATATTGCTTGTTTCTTTTGCTCCTTCCCACATGGCTTTTAAGATTCTTCAATTTCATACTTCTCTAAAATAGGTGCTAGGATATGCCACTATCTTTCTGCTTGTCCATATTCTATATTTTCTTCATGATATTCTATCAAATTAGTAATATTGAACAAATGTCAAATATTGATCCCACTCGGCAACTCAACTTCATATGCATTCCTCGATTCATGCTTCTTCAAAATATTACAAGGTCCAAATTTCTTCATATTCGACTTACTATATGTTCCTATAGGGAACCTTTCCTTCCTAAGGTGGACCATGACCTCATCTCCAACATTGGATTCTTTGAATCTTCTTTTCTGATCTACCCTCTCCTTATACTAACTATTCATTTTATGGATATACTTTCTTACCTCCTCATGTAGATTCTTCATATGTTGTACAAAAACTTTGACATCTGCACTCCTCTGCTCCTCCTTATCCATCTTCCCCACCTTTGAAATATTTTTAGGACTACTTCCATATACAATCTAGACTGGTGATTTTCTTGTACTCCTATTAACTGAGATGTATGCAAACTTTACTTGTGGAAAAATCAAATTACATCCCTTTTCTCCTACTAAACATCTCAAAAGGCTACCCAAACGTTTTTGTTTACCACTTATGTCTGGCAATCAGTTTGTGGATGATGTGAAGAATTGAACTTTAAATCTATCTTGAGCTTCTTCCACAATGTCCTCCAAAAATATCCAGCAAATTTTGGATCTCTGTCTAAAACTATACTCTTCGGTCAACCATTCAGTAACCACTTCCTTGAAAAATATCTCTATAATATGAACTACATTTTTCTGCTGGTAAGGAATGAAATGTACCATCTTGGAAAATATATCAACCACCAAAAAAATAGAATCATGGCTTCTTTGAGTCCTTGGCAAACCAAGTATAAAATCCATGCTAATTTCTTCCCATGCTCTTTCAGGTACATCTAAAGGCTGATATAAAATAGTATTTTGACTCATTCCTTAGCCATCTGACATACCCTACAACTTTGTACAAACTTTTTCACATCCTAATACAACTGTGGCCAATAATAGTTCTCACTTACTAAGGCAAATGTCTTGTCTCTCCCAAAATGTCCTACCAATCCTCCACTATGCTTTTCTTTTATCAAGTTCTCTCTCATGGAACATCTTAGACTGCATAATTGACTTCCTATGAATAACATGCCATCTTAAATTATGTAATCCAACCATTGTGTTATGTCCATGGTGACAGGCTCTACGAAAGCTTTCCATGCCTCTGAAAAATCTGGATCTTTTGGATATAAATGTTTAATTTCTTCAAACCCAAAAACTTCAATTCTCATTTTTACTAGCAAATTTTGCCTCCTACTCAAGGCATCTACAACTTTGTTACACTTCCCACTTCTATGTTTCAACACAAATATATAGCTTTGAAAAAATTCAACCCATTTCAAATGCCTTTGATTTAACTTTACGTGGCTATTCAAATACTATAAGGCTTGATGATCAGTATACATAACAAATTCCTTCAGCAAAAGATAATGTCTCCATTTCTTTAATGCTTGAACAATAGCATAAAATTTCTAATCATAAATATAATATTTCTTCCTAGCATCATTGAGTTTTTCACTAAAATATGCAATGGGTCTTTCTTCTTGACTTAATACAGCTCCTATAGGACTGTCACTAGCATCACAATCTACTTGAAATACCTTCTTAAAATCTAGAAGTGCTAAATGTTGATAAACAATTTTCTCACAGAAAAAATAAATGACTCACCCAACGGGCAACAATAAATATTACCAACAAATGAAGAAATTGTTGTGAGGTCAATAATTCTCCTCTACATTTGAGAGGAATAGCTCCCTCATATGATTGGGGTTCTTGGGATTTTGAGTACTTTTAACCAAAAAGTATAGAAAGATAAGAAAAGGAAAAATGAAAGAAATGAAAGAGAAACTTTCTTGCAAACATAAGAAACACAACGCTAATTTCCATGAAATAAAGTGTGTAGGATTAACTAAGGAAGCATAAAGTCTTCCAAACCACCTATATGCCAGAACAAGTAAAAGGGATTATAAATAGGTAAAAGAAATGACTAAATATAAGAACAATCAATACCTATGAAGAAATTTTTGACATAAAAAAATAATTCTTCATATCCAAAATAAAACAGGAGTACAGTCTCCTTATTACCCCTTTACAAAGCCTTCCAACTACACAGGGCAGAAAAAAGATTCCATTGCAGTGAACAACAAAGAAGTTTTATATAGGTGCCTTTCGGTAGGAGCCTGAAAGACACTTTTTGCTTTATATCTCCTCTTTAAAATGCTATTTAACAATTATTTATAAACTCACTTTTTAGAAGTGACCCCTTGAAATTTCAACAAGCTCTCTCCAATTGTAAACTTAAATAGCTCATCGTCAAATCCCTTCTTGTCAAATCTAGTTCCATCCTCAAACTTCCCTACATATTTGACCTTTACCATTGCTCCATCATTTTGTCATTCATAGCCATCTCCTTTCTTAAGAATTTTCTTCAGCACTTTCCCTAAAACAAACTCAAGATCGACAATCAGTATTACATTTGGTGGACAACATGGTCATCTATAATTGCTTCATGCCTCTTATCTCTAAAGCCACACTAGGGCTTCCTTGTTAAATAACCTTTTCACTTCTTCTTATTTTTTTATTGTTTTAATAGCTTTGGTAAGCGGGACAAAAATGACAATGGAACTCTACACCCTTTTTCAATTCAGAGACAATGATTCCATCCTCTAGTTTAGCTTCAAATATCAATGTTACTACATCAACTTCTTTGAAGTTTTCCTACTTCTCTTCTTTTATAATATTCTTGAAAAAACTTCTATCTTTGTAGATATATTTCATGCTAGACCAAGAGAGCAACTCTACAATAAATTTTAGAGTGGCATGGGTGGAATTGTAGGTGAAGAATTGGATTTTTCATGTGCAAGCTAGGACCGAATCATGAAAACTGTATTTTCACCATTTTTCCTTATTGCAATGCTCAAATCTTATCCTCTTATCACTTGATCTTGATCGAGCTTACATTTGAATGAGGTTGATCTCTATGATAGATAAGAAACAAGAATGCATCTTGTAATGGTGAATTATGTAAAGGACAGAATTGTGGTAGAATTCCTTGCTTTTGATTTTATTATCCATTTGACCAATTACTCTTCCTTTTTGAAGAGAAGAGGCAGAGGGAAATAGAGAAAGTAAATCAAGAAATAAAACACAGACAAGAGATGAACAACAACAGAAAATAATATACTTTTTGTTATGTCAGAAAAAGTAACCTTGGGGGCATTTTCCTATTAAGGTTTAGCTCCTAGCTCCTGTTAGTGCATTTAGAGCATCTTGCATGTTATTTATGACTCCCGATGAGAAAACCATTGAGTCTTGTGACAAATAGGACCTAGGGGGATGCACTTTAATGAATCCTAAGAAAAAATGGTAGGGTGGACTTGGGCGCTAGTGCCCTAGTCCAACCCTCTTTTGGGTCTGCCCTAATTTCAAATGTTGGTTTGATGACTATTAATTAGGTCCTATACCGACATCCAAAGTTTGAATTACAAAATTCTTAGCAGGAATATTTATAGTTGCATATATAAGCATGATTAGGTTTCATTTGCAAACTAGATGGAAATAAGGTGGATCTAATGTATACTTGTGATCATAAAACATTCAAAATATTCATTATGTTGCAAAGTAGAGCATTGTTATTATGTTCGTGTTTCCAGATTTTACATACATCTCTTCATGGCATGAAGAGCATATTCCTTAGACCTCACTACAAGGTGATATCATTTGTGTTTTCAATCATTTATCATTTAGATTTTTACCTCTATCCCCCTGGGATACGCACTCTCATCAAACAATGGTGTTTAGAAGACTTGAATGTCTCTCTAGGGCTTGACCAAGGAGAGCCAAAACACCACAACCCCCTCTCACACTCCTTGTGATTGCGAAAGAAGTGGAGTTGTAGGGAAGGTTAGTAGAAATCAAGGATTTAGGATCTTGAAAGAAGCAGGACACTAGTGCTTTTCCTATACTAAGGTGCTAGTCCTCATGTCCTCCACATCAAATCTCTAGAAACTGAAGTTGCAGTGCAGATAAGTGTTGAAAGGAGATCAGAACCCCTCAAAGAATTTGGTACCTTCAACTTGGGCATGAGTCCCCATGTCCCCAACTTCTCCACCTTCAGAACTTCAAAAAATAGTAAGTTAAGTATCTCTTCCCTTTGTTCTAGTCTGAAAAGATTTGTCGTAATTCGATAATTAGCTTATTGATTTGCATAATTAGGGGTTCTAAACATAATTAAGCATTAGATAGAGACATTGTTTTATATATCTAAGAGTCCATAGCTTCCCAAGTGGCTACCCAACATTATAGGTGATTGCTCTCGCTTAGTGGAGATTCAACTTGGTTGATAAACTCTAGGAATGTTTGTTGGGAAAGGAGGATTGCACATAAACAACTAAAACCTTACACATTCACACATCCCCCTTTTTCATATAAAACATTTTTGGTGAACTTGTGTTTTTGAACTTTTTGGCACCTTTCTAAGTTTTTTTTGATAGATTTACCTTCATTCATCTTATTGTGTTCAAAAAGTTACAAAAAAATTTAAAATTTAGTATTTTAGGCTCGCATTTTAGCATAATTTGAAATAATTGGAATTAAACTTCATTAAATTTATTTCATTTTAAATATATCTGATTAAATTTGTATAAATTTATCATTTAGATTACATTTGCATTGCATTTGTGTGCTTAATTTGACAAAAATTGCTTGAAATTGTGCACTTTTAATGAAAACCTAGTTTTGCATTAACTACGGTTTGTAGTCAAAATCTTGTTTCAAATTTTACTACAATTTTAAAAAACTCATTAGGACTTATTTCTAATAGAACTGTTGCATCATAGTGGTCTTCTTGCAATATCTCATGCCTAGGGTTTGAAAACCTTGCATTTTCACTAGATTTGGGCCTTATCGTCTCTCTAGATTTGCATCACAATTGTGTTGTAAGGGATTTTGCTGCACTAATGGGCTGTTACTAGGGTTATTATCTTCTTCCCATCCTCATATGAGTTACAACACCCTTTTTACTAGGCCTTTGCATTGAAAGTTGGTGAAAATTTGCATATTTTGACTATATTTTCCCTAGGGTTTGACTTAGATTTTCACTCCAAGCCTATTGTGATGGATTTTATGGCTTTAGGTGGCTTATATTACTGCTATAACCTGCTTCATGTCTTAAAATTATTTACAACACCCTTTCTACTAGGCCTTTGCATTGAAAATTTGTGAAAAATTGCATATTTTAGCACATTTTCATTAGGTTTTGACTTGTCATTACTCTAGATTTGCATCAAAAGCATGTTGTGAAAGATATTTTTGGATAATTGGACTGTTATTAAACATATTATTTTCTATCTCTCTTGAAAATTTTCACAACACCTAGTGTCCTAGTGATTTGCATTGAAAAAAGTTGAAAAATCAAGCATTTTGGGTCATATTCATACATACATTTGCATTTGTTCTTGCATAAGTTTTGAAAAACTTTTGAAATTTTATTTGACATTCATTTGCAACCTTACAATAAATTTCATTATGGCATCCCATTGTTCTTTGGAATCTTTACATGCATATGTCACAAGCTTTGAGAAGTTCTACAAATTCCTTAATATGAATCCTCATGTTCTCACATATATACAAACTATGTATCACAAGGATATATTTAAATGCTCTTCATTTGAAATTCTTGACTGTGTATCTGATTTTGACAACTTCATATCTCTAATTAATACATACCCTTTGGTAGTAGAAGATTTGTTAAAACACATTGAGAATGATGAGTGTGAAACTCCTGCTATCGCTTTGGAATTCATAGCTAATACATGTGATGATGATATAAAAAATGTTATACTAGTACAAGAGGATGAAATCATCGACACATTCCTAAGCATTACATTACCCTCTTTGGAAAATGAAACACACTAGTACAAAAAGAGCAATATATTACTAAAAACTACTAAAAACTGCTTATAAATGACTAAACATGGTCACGTGACCATTAGTAGTTTATTGTCAGTCATTTATAACATGACCAAATTGATGACTAAACCATTTTTAGTCATTTATTGGTTGTTTTGATTCATCAATTTGGTAGTATATTTAGTCATTGATTGTTGTAATCTGGTCACTTATTTAGTCATTTTTTATTTACTGCTATATTTAGTCATTGATTGTTGTTAACTGGTCACTTATTTAGTCATTTTTATTCACTGATTTCTGTCCATTGGTAGTGTATTTAGTCATTAATTTTAATCATCATTTTGATCAATTTGGTAGTATATTTAGTCATTTTTATTCACTGGTTTAATTTTGGTCATATATTTAGTCAATTTATTCACTATTCACTAATTTCTATCAATTGGTAGTATATTTAGTCAATGTAATTATTAATTGACATCAATTAGCAGTATATTTAGTCATTTTGAAGCTTGCATTTAGTCATTAGTATATTTAGTAGTATATTTTGAAGCTTGAACAATGAAACAACTTTGAGAAGGTAAAAACAACTTATTTTATTGATAAAAAATGCTTACAAACAGTATACAGATCTGAAAATAAATTACAATACATTTTCTCTTTGCTAAAAAACCTTCATGGTTACAATACATAGCTCAAAGAATGAGAAAAAAACTAATTTTCTGAGTATCACCGAGTATAGAAGCACAAAGACATTCATTATAGATGTCTTCTTCACAAATCCATGATTGTTCCATATTGAAGCTCACTGTCCTAGTCAAGATCACATTGTCATCTCTGTAGAGACCCTATCTCATGCACCAAACTTGTTCTAGTTCATAACCTACCACTGTGAATTGTTACCTGTGGCAATAAACTATCCTTATCTCTAATGATTATGCCTCTGATGACTGTTATCTTTGGTAGGATGCCTCAATTGTCAGGGACTGATATTCAACAATATTGCCTTATGACTAGGCTATGCATTGTCCTAATCAAACTTGTAGCTTCTTGAAATACATTGTTCCAATCACTTGTAAACCTACTGTCATGTATTTTCCCTTTATAAAACAACAATGCCTCATGACTGCCACTACCTAGCTCATTATTCTAGCATGCTTTCACTGGTACTCTACCTCCCATCAACGTAGAACACTGCCCCTCTATTGAATGCCTTGACTACCTTTGACATCACTGTATCTTTTCCAATTTTTTTGAAAACAATTCATCACTACTACTGTTACCTGGGTATGCAATGTATGTCATCTACCAGACTATTACAAGTTCACTTAGACCAGCATTAGTCCTGTCACTTATCACATCACTATCATTAACAACTGTCATATCATATCACACCTCTAATATAGAAATCAACATCCATCCAAAATGATTGTAGGATATGCACAAATTGAACTTTTAATTGAGAAGACTTTAGAAACTTTCAAGCAAATGCAATTGGTAGGTGTAAAGCTAGACTCCACAACCTTTGCCAACATCCTCCCTGCCTATGCCAAAGTGGGATCTTTGGAACAAGGTATGGAAATCCATCAAATCATGAAGGATAGAGGAATTTTGTTAGATGTTGTAATTGCAACTGCCCTAGTAGACATGTATGCAAAATGTAGAACCATGGATAAGGCACATGATCTATTTGATAGAATGCCTAAAAAAAAATGTGGTCTCATGGATTGCATAGAGAGAGCTTAGAGAGAGCCTCCTGATCAACTGCAATATAAAGGAGGAAAGAAGAATGAAGAGAGGTGTAAGTAATGCAGCCGTAGAGGATGAACCTGCTTAGAAATTCAGGGAAGACATCTATTGGGTATTTCATTTGACATGATTGCTCCCCCACAACCCTGCAAGGAGACAAGGCATGAGGGCACAGGATGGTAACTCTCCCCGCATCCCCACGAAGGATCTTTTGTGTGTGCGTGGGGATGTGGGAAGAGAAAAAATGTTGTCTCATGGATTGCATATAAAGAGAGCTTAAAGAGAGATTTTAACCGCTTAGATAGAGCTCATATGATTGAGAAGGTGGCATGAAACTTTCATGCTATGTACAATGATTTGAATGATAGTGTGTTCATATTGTTAGCCTCCTGATCGACTGTAATATAAAGGACGAAAGAAGAATGAAGAGAGGTGTAAGTAATGTAGTCGTGCAAGATGAACCTACTTATAAATTTAGGGAAGACATTTGTTGGGTATTTCATTTGGTGTGATTTCTACCTCACCTACTTATCTCTATGCAGGCCAGGCTCCATTGCAGCCTCGCAAGGAGCCAGGGCATGAGGGTGCGAGATGGTGGGCTCTCCCCGCATCCCTGTGAAAGAACTTTTGTGTGTGCATAGGGATGCAAGGAGAGCAATTATTGTTGGATATGCACAAAATGGATTTGTTGGAAAGACTTTACAAACTTTCAAGAAAATACAATTGGTAGGTGTAAAGCCAAATTCCACAACCTTTGCTAGCATCCTTCCTGCCTGTGCCAAAATGGGAACATTGGAACAAGGTATGGACATCCGTCAAAAAGTAATGGATAGAGGAATTTTTTGAGATGTTGTAGTTTCAACTGCCGTGGTAGGCATGTATGCAAAATGTGAAAGCATTGACAAGGCATGTGAACTGTTTGGCAGAATGCCTCAAAGAGATGTCATCTCATGGAGGGCAATGATTGCGGGATATGCACAAAATTGATTATTTGAAAAGGATTTAGAAACTTTCAATCAAATGCAATTAGCAAGTGTAAATCCAAATTTGACAGCCTTTGCCAACATCCTCCTTGCCTGTTCCAAAATGGGAGCTTTGTAATGGGGTATGGACATCCATCATAACATAATGGAAGGGGGATTTTTGTCAGATGTTATAGGTGGAAATTCTTTAGTGGACATGTATGCAAAATGTGGAAGTATAGATAAGGCACATGGACTATTTAATGGAATGGTTCAAAGAGATGTCATCTCTTGGAATGCAATGATTGCAGGATATGCACAAAATGAATATTTTGAAAAGGCTTTAGAAAATTTCAAGCAAATGTAATTAGCAGGTGTAAATCTAAATTTGACAACCTTTGCCAGCATCCTTCATGTGATATCATGGATACCCGCTCTCCTGCAAGCACTTCAAGTCATGCCTGCAGTGATGCAAGGCTTTCCTGCATCACTGCAGGCATGAATTGAAGTGCTTGCGAGAGAGGAAGTGATGCGGGGGTATCTAATTCTTGCATCAACCACTCTCCCACAAGCACTTCAAGTCATGCCTGCGGTGATGTGGGAAAGCCCTGCATCACCGCAGGCATGACTTGAAGTGCTTCTGGGAGAGCAGGTATCCATGATATCACATTTCTTTGAGACATTTTTTGAAACAGTTCGCTTGCCTTGTCTATGCTTCCACATTTTCATGTATGTCTAGTAGGGCACTTGTAACTACAACATATGACAAAAAGCAAGGATCACCGAGTCTGATACACTTACTTGGGATTGTGCATTCTCAGTGTATCTTATCCTTTTGGCTATGAGGTGGAAGTTTTGACTGTCCAAGTGATGGGTTTAGAATTTTCACAATCACGATATGGTGGTCATTGTGAGAGGACTGTCATAGTATAGTAAAATGCCAAACAAAGATGATGAAAGGATAGTGACCAATTTGATTAAGGTAGTGACTTCACAAATGTTATCAGGTATCCATGATATCACATTTCTTTGAGACATTTTTTGAAACAGTTCGCTTGCCTTCTCTATGCTTCCACATTTTCATCTATGTCTAGTAGGGCTCTTGTAACTACAACATATGACAAAAAACAAGGATCACCAAGTCTGATACACTTACTTGGGATTGTGCATTCTTAGTGTATCTTATCCTTTTGGCTGTGAGGTGGAAGTTTTGACTGTCCAATTGATGGGTTTAGAATTTTCACAATCACGATATGGTGGTCATTGTGAGAGGATTGTCATAGTATAGTAAAATGCAAAACAAATATGATGAAAGGATAGTGACCAATTTGATTAAGGCAGTGACTTCACAAATGTTGAAGGGAAAGTCCTAGTATCTTTGTTTTGAAGGTCAGCGATTTCAATGTTTAAAGACAGTGCTGCAGATTCTTCCATGCCATCAACTTCAAGAAACAACACAATTGGTTGAAGGAGCTTCTCATTTTACACAATACAGTTTGCCAAGCTCATTAGAAGCTACACATAAATATAACAAATTGAAATATGAACTTGAGAATGAATACTTATGAGATTATTCTTTACCTCCAAGTGGGATCCTTAGTCCTCAAGACATTGTCAATACAGTGGTATGTCTTCAAGGGCAATACTTTCAACCTACAGGGACCTTGCATTGTGACATGAATGGAGTAAGTTGTCTAGCAGTCCAAGGTGGTGATCTTCAAGAGTTTTTTGTCAACAATGATTTCAATAAGCTATGTTTCATATGCCCTATATGGTTGTTAAATGCTAAGGCATGAATGGGAATTTATATGCAAGGCCATTGAAATCAAAGATCTATCCTCTAAGTCATTTGCACATGGTGATTGAGAACACAGTGAGTAAGAAGTAATTGAGCACTGGATCATAGCATTGCAAAATGGTCATGAGTTATGCAATGACCTTCACTATTCTTTTGATCACAAAGGAGATCTAGATAATAACTAACATAATGATGTGCACAGAGAATGTTCATGGAGGAGTGGAAACTTCCTTACAAAGTAATTACCACAACAGAGTTTGAGGTGAATTGCACCAGCTATTTTATGTTGATATGGATATGTTCTAACTTGTAGTTAATTGTTGTAGCATAACAAATAGGCTAAATAGTTGTTCATATACCATTGTTTCTAATTCAAAATTGCTATACCTTATTCTAGGAGCAAATCATAGGGGGAGTCTATACATAAGACACCACTATTTCAAATTCAAAATTGTTGGCTCTTTCACAATTGTTTGCTTCATTTATTTGATCTAAGACAACCTGCTGTATGGAAGATGCTCTCAAAACCATAGTAAAATCCTTTATTTCAAGAAGACTATTCAGAATCTTCCCATCATAACAATGAACAAAAGCATTAGTCATTAACCTAAACTTTGCAAGAGTTTCATCAAATTCTACTTTTCAACTCTCTTTTCCATTCTAAATTTTATTCCCAATTTCATCCATGAAGAACTTCCTCAGCCTATATATCATATTGTTAGCCATAACTTTACCAGGTGTCAAGGATAGCTTTGAGTTTTTACCCAAGCAACAATTGACAAAATTCAGCGTTACCAAATACAATGTGTTGAAAAGATTTTTGAAGTTATTCTGGAAAAGTGTTCTTGAGAGTATAATGCATAGTTTTGAATTAACCTTTTTGCATGAATTCCATTGTATTTGGTAAGGCCAAATTTTGTCAATACCAAATACAATGGAATTCATGCAAAAAGATTAATTCAAAATTGTGCATTATACTCTTGGGAACTTTTTTCCAGAATAACTTCAAAGAGCTTTTCAAAACATTGTATCTGGTAAGGCTGAATTTTGTCAATTGCTGCTTGGGTAAAAACTTGAAGCTATCCTCGACACCTGGTAAAGTTATGGCTAACACTAGGATCTATAGGCTGAGGAAGTTCTTCATGGATGAAATTGGGAATAAAATTTAGAATGGAAAAGAGAGTGGAAAAGTAGAATTTGATGAAACTCTTACAAAGTTCAGGTTAGTGACTAATGATTTTGTTCATTGTTATGATGGGAAGATTTTGAACAGTCTTCCCAGAATAAAAGATTTTACTATGATTTTTAGAGCATCTTTTATACAGCAGGTTGTCTTAGATCAAATAAATGAAGCAAACAATTGTGAAAGAGCCAACAATTTTGAATTTAAAACAATAGTGTCTTATGTATAGACTCCCCCTATGATTTGCTCCTAGAATAAGGTATAGCAATTTTGAATTAGAAACAATGGTATATGAACAACTATTTAACCTATCTGTTATGCTACAACAATTAATTACAGGTTAGAACATATCCATATTAGCATAAAATAGCAGGTGCCATTCACCTCAAACTCTATTGTGGTAGTTGCTTTGTAAGGAAGTTTGCACTCCATGAACATTCTTTGTGCACATAGCCAAACATTTAAAGTTCTTAACCAAAGCTCCAAAAATGAGTATCTTGTCATTGCATGACTCCTACTTTTGCTCTGAGTATGATAGTACCTAAGCTTCTGGTGTATCTCTAGACAAAATCTATAGCGGAAAAGTGTAGCCTCCATCTGAAGGAACCATCTTCAGAGCTCTTCCTTGAAATGAGGGTTGAAAACATTAGAATAAAAGCAATACCATAATTCTAAAGTAACAATTTGTATCAAGACAAATGTCACAAAGTATAATTAAAAAGATAAATCCTTACAATTGGACCTCAAATTGGACCAAGCAGATTTATGATTTTATCTTTAGAATGTAGGAAAATTCTTTGTCGCAGCTTCATGACCTCAAATTGGATCTCAAATTGGACTAGCAGATTTATGATTTTATCTTTAGAATGTAGGAACTTTCTCTATCCAATTTTCACGACCTCAAATCAGATCCAAATTTGAACGAGCATATTTATGATTTTCTCTGTCCACCGATGTTCATATTCTTATACTCAGCTTCTGCTTCTGAGCAAAAACACCTAGAAGTATTTCAGATCGGCTCAAGGTACTTTCCAACATGGTTATGTCACTAATAGAAATCCAAGTTTGCTTGAACTATCCATACTTGAATGTTGCATCACAATCTATTCTTCCTACACATAAAAATGCCACATATTAACCCCTTCTAAATAAAACATTTCATCATCATAAAACCATAATTAATAAATCATTTCAATTTCATAAAGAATCTGATGTCATTTACTATCAAAACAAAAGTTGTATAAATCACAAAAAATCCATGAAGCCTCCTAAATGTATCTTAAAGCAAGTTTACAGGATGGCTTTCAACATAAGAAGCTTTCTACTACAACTCTCACTGATTGTATTATAAGCAGAAAACAAAATTCTTCACACTTGAAGTAATGCAATCAAACATTTATTCCAAAAGTATGTTAGTAGGAGTTAACTAAAAACAAAATGATTTTTTGCTTGGTTTCTTTTAGAGAAAACAATTTCAAACACTTCACTTCAAGCATGACAAGATTTGTCAATTTGTAACTGAGATCTGTCGCATATGGACAAAAATAGAACAGTAAAAACATTTCCCCCCAAAATTTGCTTCCTTAAATCTAAGGGAAAAAGAACTTAAGTGACAAAATAATAATCTAAAAGGGCTATATAGTCCTGCAAAACACAAAAAGATTAGTCAATTTGTACACAACACTTCGACAGGAAGAAAGAATCGCTAAAACGTTACTAAATCTTAAGTTTATGTTAAATTTCTTAATAAATTTTCATTGGTTCATCACTTCGACACAAAAGAAAGCATCGCTAAAACATTACTAAATCTTAAGTTTCTATTAAATTTATTAACAAGTTTTCATTGGCTAAGGCAAATTTCTCTATATCTCAATCAACAAAGCTTCAATAGATTTTATTAACTTTATTGAAAAGTCTTAATGCAAACAAAAGAACATCCAAGTTATGAGTATTCATCTTTCTTCACATAATTTCCCAAAGCTACTTTCTGTTAAACAAAGAAAAGTCAAAATAGAGCAATTAAGAAATGTAAAGCTAACCTTGTTTTATGGAAGCGCTGGCTTGGGGCACATTCCATGCCATGGAGACAAGAAGAGATATGTCATACTCTATAGCCGCTACAGTATTTGCAGTGGGAGCATTAACCACCAAATAGTCATGCTTCTGTGCCATAAATTAGAATCAATTGAAAACCATTTGCCCTTTTGAACACAAAGGAATTAGAATCAATTAAAAACCCTTTTCCATTTTGAACACAAAGGAATTAGGAATAATTAAGGGCTACAAAAGGGCTTTGAATATCACCTGTAAAAAGGGTCATTGAATTATGAGTCAACAAAATTAAGGGCTTGAAAGAGGATTTGAATACATTAATCTAGAATTATCGAGCATTGACTCTATATGTAGATGTTTGTGTGGGACACAATTTCATTTCCAATGTAAAAACTAAACTCCATAAGTCAAAAAAACAAATAAATTGAAGCTTATCCTCATATTATTCTAAGGGATAAAAGCGCATACTGTGAAAACCCTGAACAACTTCCATGGAGGATGCCTGATAACCACTCATTGGTATTTATGATTGCCTGAAATCCCTGGACCTCTAAAACTAATAACTTCCTTCAACCTCCCAATATCTACGCCTCCTTCTCAACCAACAACATGGTCCAAGAATCTCTCCTGAACTTCTGTAACATGGTGACAAAAATCTTTAAACTCCTTCAATATCAACATTGGAGCTCCTTTCATGCCAAAACCTAGAAACCCTAGCCCTTTGTGATGTGTGGGTCTGGAAAAACCTCCTTTTCACTTTTAGCACCCATCATTTTTCACTTTTGGCACCCATGTTTCTAATTTTTATTCGTGTGACTAATTATTTAGTCATTTATAGTTGTGATTTTACCTGACGATCAAATTAGTCATTTATAGTTGTGTTGTAAAAAATGATTAGAATTTATTCATTTTTAGTTGTCGTGACTATAACTTTTAGTCATGTAGTCATTTATTTGCCCAAATTCTACTAGTGACATCAATAGATAAAGGGCTCCCTCTAAAGAAGGATTCTTCATGGGTCAAAAAAGACTATTCACCTAATGATCATATGGTGCATAAGGCCTCTATGGTAAATCCTTTAGGGGTGGATGTTGGGTATAATTACAGGGAAAATAATGTTAATTCAGTATTCACTAATAGACTTTGTAGCAATATTCCTAAGATGACTGTGCAGGGGGCACCTAGTGCACCTTCTTGCTTAAAACTGGTTATTACGGTTCAGGGTGCTCAACAACCACCTCGACCCTCAGATTACTTTTTAAACTATGCATGACAATCACTCAAGCAAATCTAGGTGTTCAAAATGTGTCACAACCACACCACAATGTGATTTCTCACACATACAACACCCATAATAAAAAGCAAAGCAAGCAAGCACCTAATATGCTTGTCTCTCTTCCATGTTCTCAACCTATGCTCTCCCCGCCACCTCATCTTACTCATAAAAGTGGTCAAGAATATGATCTTGTCAAGTAGCTTTGTGTTACTTCGACTAAGATCTCTCTTTGGGATTTAATACAAACATCACCTACATACCATGGAATACTCCAAGAAGCTTTACAAAAGGTGATTTTACCACCTTCTTCTAAGCCAAATGATGTGGCAGTTCTATTTGATTGTATAAATGTGACAAAAATGGATATTCTCTTTCAACCACATGAAATACCATCAACAAAAGTTGAGTATGATCCACTTATGATTGTTGTCACAATAAATAAAAAGTTGATAAAATGAGTTATGATTGATAATGGATCGTCTCTTAATGTTTGTGGCATGGACTTACTACACAACATCAAGATCAACAAATATTTAATCAAACCAAATAGGACTAGCATTCGTGGCTTTGATAATGTTGCAAAACCAACTATGGGCACGATAACTTTACCTATAATGGTTGGACCCATGACATTAGATACTCTTTTTCATGGTATGCCAGGTTCTCTCTCATATAATATGATCCCAGGTAGACTGTGGATTCATGCCATGGGGGCAATCCCATCTACCCTTCATCGAACACTTAAGTTAATTTATCAAGATAAGCTCTGCACTTGGAAAGATGATCCTGAACTGAATACTTATTCACATATCAAAAGGCAAGAACAAGTTAGAAATCAGCAAAGACTAAACAACTTACAAGTTCATTCAACAATACCTCTTGCCACAGATAATGTTGTGCAAGACCCTTAACCATTGAATGCACTTTTTGGTGATGACTAGGGTTCATTAGATTTTAATCCTTGTGGTATAGGGGAATATAAACTTAATAACCCTAACGCATCAAAAGTCACATCGATCTCATCCAACCAATCTTTTGAAGCTCCTAAGAAAACCAAAGTCTCCTTGGTTGAAACTAAAGACAACATGCTCAATTATACTACAAATTATGAGACCTATGAGGCTTTACCATCTTCTAAAGAAATGGACTCCCTCTATGGTCATGGATTTCAAATATTGTACAAAAATCATGACTATGCAGGCAATGGATGTGGTGTAAATCAACAAGGAATCAGAGTACCTTTACAAGTTGTTGGAATTAACTACACAGCTAGTATAGGATACCGCTCTTTGAAACCCATGAAAGCCTCTTGTCATCCTAAACTTAAAGTTAATGCAATATGAACAAGACCAAATCAACATATGAAATATCTTGAGCTGATGAGCCACACTCGTTGTAGTGAATATTATAGATTCTCTCAAGGGTTGCCTCTTCCTACATATGTATGTTCTTAATGTTGGGATTAATCAGGTAAGTATTTCTAACCCTTTACCCTCGTGATGTGTTTCCACTGTGATGTGTTATCTGTTGTTTAGGCCTCCTAGGATGACCCTTGATACTCTTGTAAGGTTAGGGATATTGGGAGATCACCTCTGTTGTGACCCTTCTTCTATTTGTATCATCATTCTTCTATATTGTTTCTCCTCTATTTTCATTGTTGTTGTGCCTTAATGACATATAATTGTAGTTGGTGACTTGGGGGAACCCTCCTACATGATTGTCCCTAAGGCACTTGTTTCTCCTCTCTTGCTTTACTATTTCCCTTCCTCTAGTGATTCTATCTAGCGGGCGGATGATGAAAAACATTTCATACTAATGTAGACCTAGTGTCCCTTTAGCAAGTAATCAAAAAATTGACCAAGTCCATACATGATGATGGGGTTGATATATATTATTCAACGCTTGGCTAGTAGAATCACTCCGTGTGATCTTGATCTTGTCTTATTGCACTTACAAAACATAACAATACTGCTACTTCGTGCACTTTGTCTATTTTGAATCTTGCATTCCTTAGTTCTCTATGTGTTTGATCATATGCATTATTGTTTATCATGATTATATGAACACTAACACTTTTCTTGCAAGAATCTGTTTGTGGGAACATTTGGTTGATCATAAAGTACATGTCACCTCTAGGGGGCATGGGCTTTGTGAGCGCTCATGTTCCCTTGTGTGTTTTCTTCCTACCTTAACATGCTTGATATCAGTACATGACATTAACCACCTTAAGGTGGGGGCATATATAAGGTAAGATGTCTGTTGTAGAATGCTAGCAATGTGTGTTTGTTAATCTTGAATCTATTGCAATCACTTAAGCCCTCTGCGGAGGCGGGATATCGTGCATATCCTTTTTCTCTTAAGCCCTCTTTGGAGGCAGGATAATGAGCATATACATTTTTATCTTAAGCCCTCCATGCAAGGCAGGGATGCTATATTTCTCGAGGAGAGTGCATAATCCTATCATTTTCAAAAGTCCTCCATGTGAGGTGGAAAGTGGTTATGTGACTAACTCAACCCTTAAGAGTATCTTCGGTGATTGTTTTGGCAAAGCCCAATCATCAGTGTCTACCTGTAATGTACTTGAGCTGGTGATGAACCTAGAAATAGGTACACTCCATCGCTTATCTGTCGTGTTTTCTCTATGTCTTCCATGTGTGTGTGTATTGTATGTTTGTTCCCAAGCATAGTCTAAAGACCGATGGCGATGAGTCCCTCCTATGCTTTGGTATTTATTTGGCATGCTTGTTTTGTATGGTGTGTTTATTCTCAAGTGCAGTCTAAAGACTAGTGGCGATGAGTCCCTCCTACACTCTGAGATTTGTTTGGTGTGTTTGTTGCCTCATGTACAGTCTAAAGACTGGTGGTGATGAGTCCCTCCTGCATTATGGGTGGTGTGTTTAGTTTCTTGTACTTGCATTCTACATTTCATATATATGAAAATGAATTTAAGAAAAGAAAATCATTACCATCTTTACTGCATTCACTGTATTCACTATGTTTTACGTGTCTTCAATGTTTTCTTTGTGTTTTGCGTGACTGTAATTTTCTTCTTCGTGCTTGGCGTGTTTGATGTGTTTGTTGACTGTACTTTAATGCATGTATTGGCTTCACGTTTATACATACATTAAAGTGGGGGCTAAATGTTATGTTGGAAAAAGTAACCTCAGGGGCCTTTTCCTATTAAGGTTTAGCTCTTGGGTCCTATTATTGCATTAAGAGCATCTTGCATGTTATTTATGACTCCCTGAGAAAACCTTTGGGTGTTCTGACAAATAGGACCTAGGGGCTATAATTTAATGAATCCCGAGCAAAAATGACAGGGTGGACTTGGGCACTAGCACCCTGGTCTAGCCCTATTTTGGGTCTGTCCTAATTTCAAATGTCAATTTTATGACCGTTAATTAGGTTCTATGCCGACATCTAAAGTTTGAATTACGAAATTCTTAGCAGGAATCTGTAATGTCCCCTTATAGGATATTCTTTATTTCTGTACTTACACACAATAATATCACAAGAAAGGGACATTAGAACTATTAAAGGTCACTCAATCAACATAATATTGAACTTATCTATAATAGTATGACATGAACAATAGCAAAATCCACATTTAGTTCAATTCATAAAACAATTTAATATTGACTATGTTCACGTCTTAATCCTTACTTCCTTTCTATTCCTTAACCTTGGATGGGGATTTACTTGTCTAGGGCATGATGACACCACCTCATGGATTGGATTTACTCTGCCTCTCCCTAAAAACTTAATTGTCTAGGGCGCAATGACACCACCTCATGCATTGGATTTAATCCACCTCTCCCTAACAACACCTCGCCTCTCCAGAAGTGGTAGGTAATAGAAATAACTAAGTATTAACTTGAACATATTTCGATATACTTCATCATACCAAATGATCACATTAATCTATAACATGTTATGTATTGGCCATGCTCAAGTCTCAATCCTTATTTCTCTTCTAATCCTCAACGAATGGGGATTTACTTGTCTAGGACGCGATGACACCAACTTGATGGTTGGATTTACTCTATCTCTCCCTAACCAAACCACGCCACTCACGCACAGGTTGAAGGCAATAGAAATAGATAGGCCTTGAGTTTGAACATACCAAAAGTGTTGTAAATACAATCTATATTTCATAGCAAATTTCATAATGCTTATATATACATTTGAAATGATACTCACTATAATCTTTTGATTATATATATTTATCATTCTTATGAAATTCAAAGTATAATGTTAGATATATATATACACTAAGATAATACTTACTTTTTAAGCTTGAGAACTCTTAAAGCTTTCTCTTTTACAACCAATGTACTGTTGCGATTACTTAGATATGTTTATCCTAGAAATTCTTTTTACTCAGCAATATTTCTGATTGTTACTTAAGTGCCCTTTTTTCTTCTCCCACCGATGCCCCTCATATCTCCTATTTGTGAATAGATGCAACCTTTCATTAAAGTTTGTCCAAATAGGACATGACCTTTGGTCTATCGTTGCTACTTTTAGTAGGCAGCGATTCCTTTAGGGAATTCACTGTTATAAGCAAGGGGATAAGGTTTCTTTGCGGGGCCCTCATCGCCATATAAATATTATTTATTGTTTAATATGCATAATTATTATTTATTATTTAATATGCATTTTGTATATTATATTTATTAAATATTTACTTTATACTTATGTTTATATTATTATCCTATATATATATATAATAATCAATATATACATGTGTGTGTGTGTGTGTTAGGGTTAGTCGGCTGAAGATATCAATTAAATTCAAATAAAGATTAAACAGAGGAATGAAAAATACACAGAAATAATAACATCAAGAGACAAGTTTTAATGTGGTTCACCCAAACCCAGGCTACATCCACCAACAAAGAGTCCAATATTATTATCCACTAAATCAAACCAATTAGAACCAACAATCCTTGTAACTCAATATCACTGCAAAATGTTACAATACATCAATGGAAACCCTAACTCTTAGCCATTTTTATCACGACTTTTGTCAGTTACAAAATAGGGTTTTTTCATGTCGGCCAATGAAAAAATAACTCTTGACGCCTTAATAAAATAATAAAAATCATGTGAGGTTTTGGGGGCATTGCCCCTAAGCCCCCACAAGGGCACTACCCCTTGACCCCGTAGGAATTTGGGGGAAAACTGCGTCAATAAAAGTGGGGTAAATTTAACCTCTGAGTCTGATTAGGATCCATATAACAATAATCTCCCACTTGGAGACTGATTAGACTCCACACCATATCATTTCCCACTCGGAGAGACTAATCATAACATCGCTAACCCTACAGCTCCCACTAGAAATAAGCACCCTGGACTCTGCTGTTCAGATTTTGTTTTCAATCTTGAAGACCAACTGAAGTTGAAGAGGAGCTCAACTTCTCCCTTTTCACTGCTTTTGTAAATATATCTGCTAGATTTTTATCTGTATGTATCTTTTCCAGCCTATCCATCATCTAACACTGATTGAATGAAATGATACCTCAATTGTATGTGTTTGGTCTTTGAATGCAAGGTAGAACTTTTTGCAAGATGTATGGCACTTTGGCTGTCCGTAAACAAATAACTGTTAGCCTATTGTTTGCCCAATTCTTCCATGAAAGATTGCAGCCGTATCATCTCCTTTTTTGCTTCTGTTGCATCTACATACTTTGCCTCTGTGGTGGATAAAGCAACCACATTTTGCAACCATGAGATCCAACTCACTATTGTCCCACCTATAGTAAAGACATAACCTGTAGTACTTTACCTGGTTTCAATATCCCCTACCAAATCTAAGTCTACATAAGCTGCTAAATCAATATTAGAGCCCCCAAAACATAAGTGTTTATTAGATGTACCTCTCAAATATCTGAGAATTCATTTTACTGCATTCCAATGCTCCAATTCGGGATGACTCATATATCTGCTTACGAATCCTATAGCATGTGCAATATCTGGTCTTGTGCATATCATGGCATGCATTAAACTTCCTATAGCTGAAGCATATGGTACCTTGGACATTTTTTCTTCCTCCTCTGGTGTCTTAGGACACATCTCCTTAGTCAATTTCAAATGACTAGGTAAAGGTGTGCTGACAGCTTTTGTATTCTCCATATGGAACCTCTGCAACACCTTTTCAACATAATCAACTTGAGATAGAGTCAAGTTTCTATTCTTCCTATCTCTACAAATTTTCATACCAAGGATTTGTTTTGCTGCCCCTAAATCCTTCTGATGAAGGGGGTAAATCACAAAACACACAACAACAGAAATGGAACACAAAAAATAGAACTTTCTTTTATTGATCTGGGCAACTCAATACATTACAGAATCCCAATTACAATTAGAGGATGAATCCCCTACTGGCTGCAACACATTACAGCTTTCCCAACCTCAAGACTCTAGAATCTTCAACCTTCTATAACCCCAAATCCGCTAGGGTTTCTATTTTTCCCCCTATTCTTGACTCTACACTTGCCCCCTTTACTCTACTACCACCCAAGGTTCCCAAAATAGCCATAAATAACACTTTTTGGCGGCCTCCAGTGAAATTTTGAAATTTACAACTCCCTCCAAAAGTAGGTCAACTTCTGGGAAGCATAACTTTTGATCCGAGTGTCCGATTGACGAACCGTTTTAGGCGTCGGAAAGATCGTTATGTGAACTATCACACCGAAAATCTATAAACATATTTCCATCAAATTTTTGGGACGTTTAGAGAAGTTTTAGTGCCTCATATCTTGTTTCAAAAATTTTTAGGGGCTTTTCAGAAAATAAAAACTTTAATATCTTTCAGCTCACAAATGATCTTTGCCTGATTCCTTTGCCAAAGGTCTTATATTTCCATTATGTAACTTTCTGCAAGATTTCACTTCAATCCGTGCCCAACTGCAAACTTTCCAAAAATAGCAGGTAGACTTTCCAAAATAGGCAGGTTGCTATTTTTAGCAGTTTTGGAAAAACTGAAAGTCCTACATCATTATTCTGGATATTATGGAACCAGAAACACTAATTATGGAAAGAAATAAAAACAACTACAATGATTTTGAATTAACTTCTTTTTGGGTGATGCAAGATAGCCCTTACACCACTGGATACTCCTGCATCAGACACCCAGGGTAATTTGAGAAGTGACCCTGTCACGTCTTAGATGTTTGTGTGAGGGAAACCCAAACGGTCAACCTCTGCCTTAGATAACCAAGAGCAATCTTCAATAGGCCTTCCTTTCCATTTTACCAGATATTCTTCATATTGCTTGTTCCGAGTACTTCTTCCCACATGGCTATCCAAGATCTCTTCTATCTCGTCCATTGAAGTAGATGCTAGAATACTCCACTGCGCTTCTGTTGGTCCATCCTCTATTCCACCTTCATGATATTCTGATAAATCAACAATGTTGAAAATAGGGGAAATATTGATTCCATTCGGCAACTCTACCTCCTATGCATTTCCTGAATCATGCTTCTTCAAGATTCTGCATGGTCCAAATTTCTTCATTTTTAACTTATTGTATGTTCCAATTGGGAACCTTTCTTTTCTCAAGTGCACCATGACTTCATCTCCTACCTAGAACTCCTTATACCTCCTCTTCTGATCTGCCTTAGCCTTGTATTGAATATTCATCTTATTAATGTGCTTTCTCACGTCTTCATGCAAATTCTTCAGATGTTCTGCAAAGTCTTCAGCTTCAGCACTTGTCTTTTCTCCTTTGTCCAGCTTCCTTAACTCAGAAGCATTTCTCGGGCTATTGCCATATACAACCTGGAATGGTGATTTACCAGTACTCCTATTGATAGAATTGTTGTAAGCAAATTCTACCTGTGGTAAAATCAAATCGCATCCCTTGGGCTTATCTCCTATTAAGCACCGTAGCAAGTTATCCAAACTCCTATTCACCACTTTGGTCTGTCCATCAGTCTGTGGATGGTGTGCAGAACTGAACTTCAAATTTATCTTCAACTTCTTCCATAATGTCCTCTAGAAATAACCAACGGACTTGGTATCTTGATTTGAAACTATGCTCTTTGGTAGACCATGTAGTCTCACCATCTCTCTGAAAAATAATTCAACAATATGAATAGCATCATTAGTCTTCTTGCAAGGAATAAAATGTGCCATCTTCGAGAATCTATCCACCACCACAAAAATGGAATCATGTCCTCTCTGTGTCCTTGGTAAACCAAGAACAAAATCCATACTGATATCATCCCATGGATTCTCTGGTATAGGTAATGGCTGATATAGACCTGTGTTCTGACTTGCTCCTTTTGCCATCTGACATACTCTACAAATCTGCACAAACTTTCACACATCCTGCTGCAATTGTGGCCAATAATAATTTTCATCAACAATAGCAATGGTCTTATCTCGACCAAAGTGTCTAGCCAATCCTCCACTATGCTTCTCCTTAATCAGGTTCTCTCTCATGGAACTCCTTGGAATGCACAACTGGCTTCCTCTAAATAACATGCCATCTTGGATTATGAAATCCAACCATTTTGTCTTGTCCAAAGTAACAGGTTCCATACATGCTTTCCAGGCCTCTGCGAAATCTGGATCTTCAAGATACAAACCTTTGAGCTCATTGAACCCAACAACCTCTATCTTCATTTCTGTCAACAATTTTTTCCTTCTACTCAAGGCATCTGCAACTCTATTGGACTTCCCACTCCTGTGCTTCAAAACAAAAGTATAGCTCTGCAAAAACTCAACCCATTTTAAGTGCCTTTGATTCAACTTTCCTTGACTATTAAGATACTGCAATGCCTGATGATCAGTATATAAAACAAACTCCTTTGGCAACAAATAATGTCTCCATTTCTTCAAAGCCTGAACTATTGCATAAAACTCCTGATCATAAACATAATACTTTTTCTTGGCATCATTAAGCTTCTCACTAAAATAGGCAATGAGCTTACCTTCTTGGCTCAAAACAACTCCTATACCACTACCACTAGCATCACAATCTACCTGAAATACCTTATTGAAATATGGAAGTGCCAAACAGGTTGTTCTACAACTTTCTGCTTTAATGTATCAAAGCTCTTGTCTGCTCCTTTAGTCCATCTAAATTTTTTTCTATCCCCTCTCATTGTCTCAATTAGGGGTGCACAAATGCTACTAAAATTCCTGATAAACTTTCTGTAAAAACTTGCCAAACCATGAAAGGATCTTACCTTCGTTGCACTCCTTAGCGTAGGCCATTCAATGATAGCCCTTACTTTTTCTAGGTCCATCTTAAGACCTTCCTCTAAGACTACAAATCCCAGGTATACCAACTCCTTCTTTGCAAAACTATATTTCTTTAGATTAATCAGCAACTTCTCCTCCCTAAGCTTCTTCAGAACACTTTTGATATGCATCAGATGCTCATCCCAAGTCTTACTAAAAATCAAAATATCATCCAAATAAATAATAACAAAACTTCCCAAAAATTCTTTCAATACCTCGTTCATGAGCAGCATGAATGTGCTCGGTGCATTGGTTAGCCCAAATGGCATGACTAACCACTCATACAAACCTTCCTTTGTCTTGAAGGTTGTCTTCCACTCATCTCCTTCTCTGATACGGATCTAGTGATACCCACTCTTCAGGTCAATTTTTGTGAAGTACTTGGCTCCACTCAAATAATCCATGATGTCATCCATTCTTGGCAATGGAAATCTATACTTGATCGTTATCTTATTGATGGCTCAAGAGTCTGTACACATCCTCCATTCTCCATCCTTCTTTGGTGCTAGTACTATAGGTACCGCACATGGACTTAGACTCTCCCTTATCAGTCCCTTCCTCAACAACTCCTGAACTTGTCTGTTCACCTCTTCATTCTCTGCAAGGGTCATTCTATGGGCTACCTTGTTTAGCAAACTGGCTCTTGGTATCAAATCCATTTGATGACTTATCTTCCTTACTGGTGGTAAACCTTCTGGTACATTATCAGAGATAATGTCCTGGAACTCTTCCAACATATTTGAAACTTCTAATGGTACATCTTCATAGTTCTCTTGACTAATCTTAGGAATCAATGCAAAGTAATGACGCTCATGCTTCATACCCTCCAAAAATTTCCTACCATCTACCAAGCAAATTCTGGCAATACTACATACCTTTTCTTCCACCTCCTTCAAGGGCTTCAACTTATGACGAACTCCATCCTTTGTTAGGGACTATGTGTTTGCACGACCATCATGGACAACACTCCTATCATACTGCCACAACCTCCCCAACAACATATGACATGCATCCATCAATATGATATCACATAGCACCTCATCATGGTAGTCCCCAATCTTAAACTTCACTAAACATTGCTCATTGACCAAAGCTCGGTGGTCCTTCTGCAACCATGCAATCCGATATGGATGTGGATGCTTTCTTCTTGTCAACTTTAACTTGTCAACCATCTCCTCTAAAATAAGATTATCAGTGCTTCCACTGTCAATAATAATATCACAACACTTACCTTCACATTTGCACCTTGTGCAGAATAAACTCTTCCTCTGATTGGGTTCTTTCTCCTCATTCAGCAAGGTTCTTCTGACAACTAGGGTTTCTCCCCTTTTAGCATCTTCAGAATGCTCAAAATGTGCATCTTCATCTAAATGTGCAACTTGTGCATTTCCCTCAGGTCTTCTATTTGTCCTTCCTTGATGTTGTGGACACTCGTATGCTTGATGCCCTTCTTCTCCACATTGGAAACAGGTTCCTCTGAAACCTCCTCTTCCTGGTCCTTGCCCAGGTCTACCTCTTCCTCTTCCTCTTTGCTCACCATTGTTCTGGTCATGAGGGTGGTAGGTATTATCTCCTCTCTGATTTTGACTGGTGCTAGCTTCTTCACTTTTCTTTGCATCTTCATTTCGGCCCCCATAGGGTCTTCCACCAGTCCTTCCGCCTTGACCTCTTCCCCTTTGCTTGCTGTTGAATCTTTTATTCAGCTTCTCTTCCACCTTCAGGGAAAACAGGTATGCATCTTCTATGGTGGTCATTCTAACCAAGCTCAACTCCTCTTGAATACTCAGCCTCAACCCATTAATGTAACGGGCTACCTTCTCCTTGTTGGGCTCTGCATGGCCTATCCTGATAGTAATCTTATAAAACTCTTTTGTATACTCCTTAACAAACTTGTTACCTTGCTTCAGTCCTTGCAACTTCTTCAACAACTCCATCTCATAGTCCACAGGAATGAATTGCTTCTTTAGTTTCTCCACCATCCGATCCCATCTGGTGATCTTTTCTTTTCCTCTTCTATTCCTCTCTAGTTGGACCTTCTTCCACCAAATATTGGTGTGGCCCTTCAACTTTGTGTTTGCAAACTTGACCCTATTTGGGTCCTCCACATCTTCATACTTGAAATACTCCTCCATGTCATTGATCTAATCAATAAGCTGTTCTGGATTCAAATCCCTAGAATATGTAGAAACCTCGATCCTAGGACTCTTTCTGATCTTCGAAATGGCCCTCAACAACCTAACTTCTGCAGGATCTCCGGTAGCTTCTTGTTCTTCCTCAGATAGCTCTTCTTCAGCTTCATCTTAGCTTTCATCTCTTATCCTTGACTCAAACCCTCTTTGTAGCTCCTCTTGCAATGCATCGATTTGCCTTTGCAGGGCTCTAAAACCCTCTTCTGTCAAAGCATTCCTCCCAACACGATTTCTTCGTGGAGGCATCTTAGTCTCCGCAGCAAACCCACAACCTCAGGTCATAGTACAAACTACCTCACAGTCAGTGATCTGTCTACACACTCAGGAAACCTAGCTCTGATACCACTTGATGAAGGGGGTAAATCACAAAACACACAACAACAGAAATGGAACACAGAAAATAGAACTTTCTTTTATTGATCTAGGCAACTCATTACATTACAGAATCCCAATTACAATCATAGGATGAATCCCCTACTGGCTGCAACACATTACAGCTTTCCCAACCTCAAGACTCTAGAATCTTTAGCCTTATGTAACCCCAAATCCACTAGGGTTTCTATTTTTCCCCCTATTCTTGACTCTACACTTGCCCCCTTTACTCTACTACCGCCCAAGGTTCCCAAAATAGCCATAAATAACACTTTTTGGCAGCCTCCAGCTAAATTTTAAAATTTACAACTCCCTCCAAAAGTAGGTCAACTTCTGGGAAGCATAACTTTTGATCCGGGTGTCTGATTGACGAATCATTTTAGGCGTTTAGAGAAGTTTTAGTGCCTCATATCTTGTTTCAAAAATTTTTAGGGGCTTTTCAGAAAATAAAAACTTTAATATCTTTTAGCTCACAAATGAGTTTTCCCTGATTCCTTCACCAAAGGTCTTATATTTCCATTATGTAACTTTCTACAAGTTTTCGCTTCAATCTGTGCCCAACTGCAAACTTTCTAAAAATAGTAGGTAGACTTTTCAAAACATGTAGGTTGCTATTTTTAGCAGTTTTAGAAAAATTGAAAGTCCTACATCATTATTCTAGATATTATGGAACCAGAAACACTAATTATGGAAAGAAATGAAAACAACTACAATGATTTTGAATTAACTTCTTTTTGGGTGATGCAAGATAGCGCTTACACCACTGGATGCTCCTACATCACCTTCATAGAAAATGACTGTGCTAACTGTTGTTTTAATTCTCTAATGTGATTCATGTTAGACCCTGCTACAAGCATGTCATTAACATATAAACATAAAATAATATAGCTATCATTATCCAACCTCTTAAAATAAACACAATGGTCAGAATTACACTGACTATAGCCTTGCTCAACCATAAAAATATCAAATTTTAAATACCATTGCCGAGGTGCTTGTTTCAAGCCATACAAACTCTTCTTCAATCTGCACACCAGTTTCTCCTTACCATTGACCTCAAATCCTTGGGGTTGATCCATATAGATCTCCTCCTCCAAATCACCATGGAGAAAGGCAGTTTTCATCTAGATGTTCCAAATACAAATCTTCAGCAGCCACAATACTTAAAATAGTACAAATAGAAGTCATCTTGACAATAGGAGAAAATATCTCATCAAAATTAATGCCTTTTTTTGTGCAAATCCTTTTACAACTAACCTGAATTTAAATCTTTTCTTACCTCCATCTTTCTATTTCAGCCTATGAACTCATTTATTTGGTAAAGCCTTTTTACCTACAGGTAACTTACATAATTCCCATGTCTGATTTTTCAGCAAGGAGTCCATTTCTTCTTTCATTGCAAGCTCCCACTAAACCTTTGTATCCACTTGCATAGCTTCATCATACCCTACTGGTTCACTAGCATCTATTAACAAAATAGAATACAAAGAGGGAGAAAACCTTTCAGGAGGTCTACTGAGCCTTGTTGACCGTCTAACATTCACTGGAGTTTGTGGTATTTCTAGTTGTTGTTGTGGAGTATGAGGAACCACTGGAACATCACTATTTGGAGTATCATATAGCACCACATAATCCTTTTCTTTCTTCTCATGTTGCTACAACTAATCTTTGTACAACAACTTCTCATTGAATACAACATCCCTGCTTCTAACAAGTTTTTGATTTTCAAAATCCCAAAGCCTATAACCAAATTCATCAATGCCATATCCAATGACGGTACACTTTTTTGACTTTGCATCCAACTTGGTTCTATTTTCAGAATCTACATGTGCAAATGCTTCACATCTGAAGGTTTTGAGAAAAGAATAACTCACCTTCTTACTTGTTCATGCTTCCTCTGGAATACCATAGCCCAAAGGAACTGAAGGACCTCTATTAATTAAATATATAGTGGTGTCGATAGCCTCTGCACACATGTTTAAAGGTATCCTAACATGCAATCTCATGGTCCTTGCATGCTCCATTATTGTCCTATTCATGCGTTCAACCACTCCATTTTCCTATGGAGTCCCTAGAACTATTTTTTGTCTATGAATTCCATTAAAGGAACAATAATCCTCAAATTCTTTGCTACAATACTCACCACCATTATCAGATCTAAGACATTTTAATCTTTTATCCATCTCATTCTCAACCAAGCTTCTCCATTTCTTAAATGTTTCAAATACATCACATTTTTGCCTAAGGAAATAAATCCATACCTTCCTAGTTGCATCATCTATGAATGTAACATAATACCGAGAGACACCGAGAGAAGATACCTGAGCTGGTCCCCATACATCTGTATGCACAAGCTCCAACTTTTCATCTTTCTTTTGCTTCCCATCCTTGAGAAAACTGACTCTCTTTTGTTTTCCATGCACACAACTTTCACAAAAATCTATATTAATACATTTCAAACCTTGTAAAACTTTCTTAGAATGGAGTACCTTCATACCTTTTTCACTCATATCCCCATGTCTATTATGCCACGGTGTTGTCTCAGAACCTACAACAACTGTTTCAGTCTCTTCCTGCAAACTTGTAGCAACTGTTCCTAAACCTGTTTATTTTTTCTCTGCAACAGGTAAAGTAGAAGGAATGGTATGACTTGTACAAAGATATAAGGTGCCTACTTTCACACATTTTGCTACTATTAAGGCATCTTTTGAAACCTTCCAATTTTTATTAGTAAATGTAACAATACAACATTCTTCAGCTAGCTGCCCTGCTGAAATTAAATTCCTACTGAGCCTTGGAACATGCCTTACCTCTTGTAGTAGCCAATGATTCCCATTCTGCAACTTAATCTTAATTCTTCCCTTTCCAACAATTTGACAGGGTTCATTATCTCCCAAATAAACCAACCCAAAATCCCCTTGGACATAATCAAGAAAATAACTTCTATGGGGCGTAGCATGAAATGAGGCCCCTAAATCTAAAACCTATGAATCATCAGCATTATCTACGGAAAGAATCAAAGCATCATCTTTAGATTTATTACTTACCACATTTTCCTCCTTATTTCCTTCTTGTTTGTGTCCTTCTTTATTCTTCTAAGACCAACAATCTTTCTTCAAATGACCTAGTTTCCCACACTACCAACAATCTTTCTATCCTCTAGATTGGGATCTCTTGTCCTTTGATTTTCCTCGTGACTTCCCATGACCTCCAGATCTTTTTCCTCTCTCCTTTGATCTGTCCATGCTTTCTGCATTCAAAACACTACCTGATGTGGACCCTCCTGAGCTTTTCCGTCACATTTCCTCACTAAGGATAACACCAACAACATCATCAAATTTTAAAGTATTTGAACTAGAGATAGAGTTACTTACAGCCATTACCAAGCTATTCCAACTTTCTAGCAAAGAACATAATATCAAGAGAGCCCTCACCTCTTCATCAAAACTTACTTTTACAGAAGTTAACTGACTAATAATCATATTAAACTCATTTAAATGATTTGTCATAGATACACTTTCAATCATTTTCAGACTAAACAAATGCTTCATTAGAAATACCTTAGTTGAGGCTGAGGGTTTTTCATACAATTTAGCCAAAGCTTTCATCAAACCATTTATTGTCTTCACTTCCATTATATTGAATGCCATCGATGGTGCTAGGCACAACCGAATAGTTCCTAGTGCCTTTCTGTCCAGAAGATTCCAATCCTCATCTGTCATTCCTACCAGTTTCTTGGATACTCCTTCCAATGGCCTCCATAAATCCTTCTGATAGAGGTAATCCTCCATCTACATCTTCCATAACTAATAGTTGTGCCCATTAAATTTATCGACCTTCAATTTACCCTCGTCCGCCATTGCTCCCACTCAACCGTGAGACTTTCCTGCAGACGATAATCAAGTGCAACCCACTCTAATACCACTTGTTAGGGTTAGCCGACTCAAGATATCAATTAAATACAAATAAAAATTAAATAGAGGAATGAAAAATACACAGAAATAATAACGAGAGACAAGTTTTAACATGATTCACCCAAACTCAGGCTACATCCACCAACAGAGAGTCCAATATTATTATCCTATAATCAAACCGATTACAACCAACAATCCTTGCAACTCAATACCATTGCAAAATGCTACAATACATCAACAAAAACCCTAACTCTTAGCCATTTTTATCATGACTTTTGTCAGTTACAAAATAGGGTGGTTTTATGTCAGCCAATGAAAAAAATAACTCCCGACAACTTAATAAAATAATAAAAATCATGTGAGGTTTTGGAGGTGTTGCCCCCAAGCCCCCACGGGGGCACTGCCCCTCAACCCCGTCATGGGGGCGCTGCCCCCAAACCCCATAGGAATTTGGGGGAAAATTGTGCTGATAAAAGTGGGGTAAATTTAACCTCTGAGTCTGATTAGGCTCCATATAACAACAATATATATATATATATTATAATTACTTCTATATTACCATATCTTGCATTTATATATATTATCAAATGATAGGAAAGGTATGAAGAATCTGGTAATTCATTATGTACATGGATAGATATAAGTCATAGAGCATGAATTTGTAATTCATAACATATAATGTAATACAATATAGGGGATATGACAGTCTCCCCCACTTAAGATTGCTTGTCCTCAAGAAATCATAATTAGAATACTTCTAGAACCCTTAGGATCCTAAATGTAATGCCCCTCCATTTCTCATCTTGGATGTTCAGATGGTCTGGCTAAGGAGCATGAAGATGAAGGTAAAATAATAAGAATATTTAGGGTATGTTAGACAATTGATGTTGTACATTATATGATGTTGGTAGATGCTACATTCATGTTCATGACATTCCTGATTATGCTCATGTGTGGTTTCATATGAAAGTTAGTATGTTTTAATGATAATCTTTGTTGCAACACTGATAATTCATATGCTCTGACATTGCTTTACAGTCAACTGATTATGATGTTGATCTTTCTATGATTGTTATATGTTAGAATTGATTGTTATGTGATTGATTATATATCATAGGATGTTATATTGTGATGTTTTGTATGGATCAATCTTGTTATGTGTATCATGCGGTTATCTGCTGATGGTTCTTATTTAGTCATTCTGTAACTGATTGCTATGTGTGTTGTGATTACATGCTTGATGTGTTGGTGAAATGGATAGTGTCGCATTAATCATGCGTGAGTACCCTGCTACGCTATGATTCCCTTCCATGGTGTATTTGACTATATGATTATATATATTTGTGTCTATTTGTTCAACTGTTTGGTTGCTACATGATGCAGGTATCAGGCATCGAATCCACCTGAATTGACAGGTCTGAGTGTGCCTTAAAACCAATGGAACTGTTGAACGGAGATAACATATAGTCCCCTAGTTAGCCATCATCCTTGAAAAGGATGAGTATCTAGTTTTGCACCTAGTCAGTATTGCTGGTATGGGCATGAGAGTCGGTCATTGTTGTTGTGGTCTTGCTTTCCGATCATGCATAGTGTCAGGTATTGTTTGGCATTTGGGATATTTTGTTAGAAATTGTTTGATTATTGTTTTGGTTAATTGCTTTATTAAAATAGAAATTATTACTCCACTTTGATAAATAAATATAGATGCTTTTATGTAAATTTAAGTTTATGAGAAATTATATTATATTGTAATCCAAGGTCAATAAATAATAATAATTGTAATGAGGAAAATAAAGAATTATTAAAATAGGAATATAATTGATAAAATTAAAATGAAAATATTATATAAATAAGTAAATGTTTTGTTAATGGAAATAAAAATAAATTTATTATACTTATGATTTGTCATAAAAACTTATATATATATATATATATATATATATATATATATATATATATATATATATATATATATATAGCAAATTCTAAAATAAATAAAATCAAAGAGAAATTGTCTTGAGTAATTATTAAATAGCAAATTGTAACAAAGTAATAAAGGAGAATCTTCTGGAAGAAATTATGGGGGTGATTATGCATGCTAAACTTTATTTTGAAACCTCAAGACATAATTTGGGGGAGGAGCGTGCATTTCAAATAGAGAATATGTTTTATGTTTTGAGGATCTCTTTCTCTCATGAAGTTTTCATTTTTCTTTTGACACTGTAAACCATAGCTCCCAGAAGAAAAGACTTGGGGAAAATAGATGCGAGCTAAAATTTTTTGTGAAGATGTGATAGAAGCAATATTCTAGGTATGGACTGAGATATGAAACTGATTTATTGTTGCATTAGATTTAGTGAAATATTCTATGAATTCTCTTCTACATATTTTGAACCTAGTTTGTTGCGTTAGCCATAACTTTATTTTTACGAACTAGGTTCCTCTAGAATTTTATAGATGGTGCACAACCTAGTTATCTAAAACATATTTGAAAATCAGCCATACTTAGTTTGTCATTTCGGAGATATAAATATTTTGTGACTGTCTACCTCTTACCCATTTTGTCTCTGTTTAAGTAGTTTGTTAGGTTAGCCATTACTTTAGTTTTACGAACTAGGTTCCTTTAGAATTTTAATATATGGTGCATGGCCTATTTTTCTAAATCATATCCAAAAATCAGCCATACCCAGTTTGGAATTTTGGAGATATGAATATTTTGTGACTGTCTACCTCTCACCCATTTCGTCTTTGTTAAAACAGTTAGCTACGTCACCAATAACTCTATATTTTAGAATTGGGTTTCTCTAAATTTTTTCAACAAGTTTATTTTGAGCATATCTTATAATCATTGCTTTCTGTCATATGACTCTCTTTGAGGCATTCTACCAATCAGTCCATGTGCCATGTCTATGCTTTCACATTTTACATTGCGGGTAGCTTCTAAAGCCTTCTCAACAAATTCATTTGTGTTGATCCCGCAATTGCTGATATCCATGAGATGCTGTCCATTTGAGGTGTTTGTCCAAAAAAAACATTACCTGAGTAGTTCCAACAATTATATCTTCTTACCTATGCTACCGTAGGTGAATATGCTTTCAATTATAGATAACTCTACTTATTTTGGTTGTTTGTTAGATTATAAGAAGGCTATTAAATCTATATAGAATAGAAGTAGAAGAATTCAATTTAGATAGAGTGAATGTATAAATTTAATTTGAACTGATATTAGTTTTCTTATGATTTATTAGTAGAAATATGATTTAAGTAGGTTTGGAATTAGGTTTGTAAGCAATGTATTTAAGATTTGATTTATAAGTTTGTTTTAGAAATTAGTTGATTACGAGTGGAACTGTATAAGGTAAATGGAACTTGTGTAAGTTGTATCAGTGGTTGTAATAGGGTCATGCTGTCAAGGTTTAGTTTTCCTGAGGCATAGATTAGTATGTCTTGTTTTCATGTGTATGCGATGTTGTAAGTAAATTTTCAAGTGATAATAAAGTCCTTTACGGATGTTGTGGCTCATTAGTTGCATAGAGCATGTTTATAACTTGTGCTTAAGAAATGTCATGTTCTTATTAACCTTGTTGTTGAGAAAACATTTGTATCGTATTTATGTCTTGAACTCAATCAACCCTTCCTATTCCTAGACTTGGCATGTTAGCAGGTTAGAATGCTTTGTATTGGTTTATTCCATTAAAACTAGTGTTGGGTAAGGTATTTTAACAAGCTTGGTAATCATTATGAGGTGTAGACACCTCTAGAAGAACTATGTATTAGGTATGATCATTTTGGTAATCATAGGAAAAATGTAGTAGTGGTTTATAAAAGATTGATCAAGTTGACACTTATGTTTTTCCATAGCAACCTGAGCTTCTCTCTTCCTATTCGTGTGTTGAACGGAATTTAGTAAAACCTAGAAAAAGTTTGTTCTTTTACTTGTGCCCTCTTAGCATTCACTCTTGAGTTGCTTTATCCATGATACTTCTACTTGGTTTGAACCATTCGTTAACTGTGTAATAATCCTATCTTATGCATGTGGATAAAAGTGAGGTATATTTGATGAAAATGTTAGATCTATAGGAATGTGTCATGCCCACATTTCCCATGTGGTGAAGACACGCAACACACATGTCATGTCCACATTTGTCATGTGGTCACGACATGAAATATCAAAAAATTTCCACGTATCCCTAGAAACCCCCTCGCACGCGTCAGCATGCTCAGTGGCAATACACATAAGGCATAGATATGTCAGTCAAATGCGGGGTAATGCGATCACATGCGCATTCCCCTACGTAATGAAAGTCAACTAGGGGATTAGGCGACGCGAGGAGCATCACCATTAGGGTTAGAATCAGAATAGACATCAACCCTAAGTTTCCTAGGTGAAGTGGCAGGATTTTGACATGTGCTGAAATCCAAACCCTAGCATTAAGCAAAAAAAAATTAAATTATGATTGTGCATTTAAAACGTAATCTCAAGGAAAAGATTAAATGTTAACTAAATGCATAAATAAACCAGTTAAATTACTCGGCCAAATTTCCTAGGTGAAGTGGCAGGATTTTGACATGTGTCAAAATCCAAACCCTGACACTAAGCAAAAATAGATTAAATTATGATTGCATTTAAAATGTAATCTCAAGGCAAAGATTGAATGTTAACTAAATGCATAAATAAACCACTTAAATTACTCGGCCAAATTTCTGAAAAAATCTGGCAGCATGACGCCTTATTAGCATTCAAATCATAAATTTTAAAAAGGTTGCCCAACAACATTTATGAGGAAAATTTAAACATCATGTTAAATTAAAATCAAGTAATAACATTATAAATTAACTCTCCATCTAAGCAAAAATTAAATTAAATAAAACAATTAAATAATTAATCAATCCCAAAATAATATAGACCAACTAATAAAATAAATAAATCAACAATTAAATTTACTAATAAAGTAATTTATAATTTCCATAAGATAGGGGTCTTAAGTGTAGTAATATCACCCTCTTTCCTTGTCCCCTCTAGATTAAAATTAAAATTAAAGTTAAAATAAAATATAAAAGTCACCCAATTAATACGATGTAAGAAAAATAATTCACATTATTTAATCAAACTATAAAATAAAACCCACGTAAATCTCCCCCCTTTAACCCCTCATTAATTAAAAAAATCAAGAGGAAAGAAAAAAAAGAAAGAAAAGCAAGAATAAATCCGTCCGCTAAAATAGAAAAAAAATAAAAATTAAAAGAAATAAAACTTCCAAAAAGAAATCCCAAAAAATACTCAACATTATAACATATTTTCACTACTAAATAGACAAAAAAAAACCATTAATAAATTAAAATTTCCCCTCTACTTATTTATTTATAAAAACAATTAAAAGTGCATAATACAACAAATGGAGAGGGAAGAATAAATTCTAATTTAAAACTACAAGAGCCCTAAAAGCTCTCCTAATAAAATAATATTTCCTTATGAGTTTTCTACCCTAACTCTATTTGTTTTCTTCATCATTCTTTCTTCTCATTTTCTCTTCTATATTTTTTTCTCTCTATTTTCTTTTGCAGGTTAAATGGCTAGGCAACCATGAATGGAGTGAATAAAAGATGCTATAGAGGTATAATCATAAGATATATATTTATCTATTAAAAAGTGCTCTTTATTTATTTTTTTCTTTGTTGCAAGTTGGGAGATAGGGCAGCCATGGACAAAGCTCCCATGGAGGTATATACATTGAGTATATACCCATTTCAAAACTCTCTTTAAAAAAAACATGTGTATATATATACACATTGGTATTTTTTTACCAGAGAACAAATGTTTTATATGCTGGAGTATTTGCTAGGGGTGTATATAAATATATTAAAATTTATAAATGAAAACAGATTACACAGAAGGCTGACGGCCAAATCAATGGAACAGTGGTGAGTACCACGTTTAAGGGTTCAACGGTGCTATTTTAAACCAAGTAGGCTTTGTTTAAAGGAGAGAGGGGATGGGTGGGGAGAAAAACTCCCAAATCCCCAAACCTATTCAACACACAGAAATTTTAAAACCCCTAAACCCTAAACCCTAAACTTGAGCAATGCTAAACTTATAAACCCTAAACAATGCCCCTAAACCCTAACCCCAAGAAACTCTCTCTCTCTCTCTCAAAACCCTAAATAATGCCCCTAAACCCTAACCCCTAAACCCTAAACCTATATCTCCCTTATCTCCTTATTTCTATTGTCCCTCTACTTCTCAATCCTTCTCCCTATCTGTTTGGACATCTCGTTCACTCTCTATCTACCTATCTCTCCCCTCTGTCTCCTCGATCTCTCCATAAATGTCTCCTCTCTCTCTCTCTCTCTCTATCTCTCTATCTCTTGCCTCTCTCTCCCCTATCATTCCTCTATCTACCTATATCTCCCTTCTATCTCTCCCTCTCCCTTATTGATGAAGGAAATAAAAACAAGAAAACTATGACTCTATCTCTCTCTCCTAGGGAAATTGGAAGGAAAAGGAAGCTAGGAAAGCTAGGAAAAGGATTTAACTAGGAGGTAGATAGGTCAGAGAGACAAAGAAACATATAGGGAGAGAGGGAGAGATAGGGAGAGGGGAGACATGAAGAGTTCCTAAGTTTATATAGAAGCTATTGAACAGTGATAAAATGTAATATGGTAAGATGTGGTGAGTTTTAGATGTTGCGATATAGCATGAAGATATGTCTACATGTGGTGATGCTATGGAAATTTAACCATGAGTCATTTGAATAAGTACTCACAACTACATATTTAATTGTGCTAGTAGAAGCATAAATAATAATGTAGGTGCACTTGTAGCAGAGTTGAAGTTCATGCAAAACAATATACAGGCTTGGTTATGTTAAGAGAATGTTCTATAATACTACAAGTTGAAAGAATTGGTTAGATGGTTGTATGTGTTACCACAAGCTTATGGTTGGTAGTGGTGGTTATACAAGAAGATGTGAATACATTGACTATAGTTAGTAATAAACTATTGATAGTTAGTAACAAACTAAAAAATAATGCTATATTCATTGTATTTATAAATAATAAATATAAAACTATCAAATTAAATATTATTATAAATATAATAATTATAACACAGTGTATTAATTTATATAATATATTTATTTTAATAAGAAAGATATATTATATAAATATAAATATTTGAATAATCATAAATATATAAAACTAATATATATATATAAATATCTATATATTATAATAAATATATATAATGATACTTAAATAAGACAAAGGAATAAGGTAAAGCAAAACGGATATCCATTTTGGGCAACCTAAAATAGATATCCATTTTGCAAAACATAAAAAAGGGAAAATGATATTTTACCAAAGCAAAACAAATATCCGTTAATAACAGATATCCATTAATAATGGATATTTGTTTTGCTTTGCTTTTGCCTTGTATGTAGGCTTGGGACTATCATCGTTGACTTTCCCTCAATTCTAACGTTTTTGCAAGTTTCACTCTCTTCTTCAAACTTCACCCTTCGTGCTGATGACTTTTTTTTATGCAAAATTGGTAAAACGAAAAGGGTTTATAGAATAAATTGTCAGCTTTCTAAAAATATAAGATTTGTTTGGTTATCATTTTATTAAATAATTATTAATAATTTTCTATATAGTGTCTGCCTGAAATTTTGATGGACATGTTAAATGAAAAACATCCATAACTTTCAAATCGTTTCACCTTTTTGAGATCCGAAAGCTGCATCACACTCTATGCTTTTCTGGCTATAGGTAAAAAAAATTGAATTCCAAATTTTTTATCGAGTTAGGTTGGCTAGAAAATTTATTTTTAGTTTTTATAAAAGGTCACAGTAAAAAAATCATAACTAATTATTTTATTGGAAAAAAATTCAAAAAAATATGCGTCAGATTTGGGCATGAGTCCTCTACTTATTTTGAAAGTTTCAAAAAAAAATTTGCTCATAGTTAGGTTGGTTGGAATGACACCCACTTTTTATTTTTTCTAAAAAATTTAATACTTGTTCATTGAAATATTGATTTTTCACTAAGTAAATTTAGTTTTTTTAAATAGTAACCCATAAACTAGATTCAATTCTCTACAAATTTTGTTCTTACATCTTTTTCAAATTGTGTAGATAATCCATTCAAATTTTCACATGAACTTGATTAGGTCTGATTTTTTGTATTTTCATTGCCACTTAGAGGTATAGTTTGGCCCATCATGATCCTACACATACCCCTACTTGTGTTGTCAATCGATTGCCGATTTGAGGTAGTTGTCACCTTGTAGCCAGATCGCTGAACTTGAGGCAATTACACTTGATCTGAGGAAGAATACTGCTGAGGAGAATACCTATTGCTGGTACTATGGTTGGAAGGATGGATGAGATGGAGATGATGAAAACAATGAGAGTTTTCTTGGATGCTATTGAAGAAGATAGGTGAAGAGGATTAACACTTCAACCTAATATTGAAATTGATGATGATGAAGAATTCCAATCCACTGATCAAAATGGTGAAACCCTAGGAGATGAAGAAGAAGAATTAGATCAAGTCAAGATGCTGCGAACTATTTCAAAGATTGGGAAAAGACCTAGAGTTGATGTACCGAACTATACTGGCAATTTGAATCCTGAGGAGATGATTGATTGGATAAATGACCTAAAATAATACTTTGAGTATGAAGAAATCGAAGATTTAGAGAAGGTGAAATTTTCAAGGACAAAGTTGAAAGGACATGCGGCTATATGGTGGAAAGAAGTTCAGTTGGATCTAGAAATAGAAGAGGAAACGAGAAGATTACAATGTGCGATAGAATGGTGACAAAGTTGAAGAATTAGTTTATACTTGTTGACTATGAGTTGGAATTGTTGAAGAGATTACAAAACCTGAGCCAAAAGGAGAAATCTATGAAGGAGTACATTGAATAATTTCATAAGATGATCATAAGAATAGGACATAGTGAAGCAAGCAAGGAGAAAATGGATAGATACATCAATGGACTGAGATTGAACATTCAAGAAGAACTGAGTTTGGTGAGGATGACAACATTGAAAGAAGCATATTAGTTTTCCCTAAAAGTTGAAGAAAAGTTGAACAAGAGGCATGATTAGAGACAGAGAGGTAGAACATTTTTTGGAGGACAGAGATCATATGTAGAGTAGAATAGACAAGACAAAACATTCAAGGAGGATGTAGATAACAATGCATACTAGAGAGATGACATAACTTTCTAATGCAGAGGAAACCCTAGTCCATACCGGAGTGAAGGATACAAAAGAGAAGGAAGAGGACCTAATAGAAGAACATTCAGAGGAACCTATTTTAAATGTGGAGGTGAAGGACATAGAGCATTTAAGTGTAATCAAGGGAGTACATGCAAGAGGATAGAGAGCAGTGGAAGAGCAGCCTATGTGGAAGAAGAACTTGTTGGATCACCCAGTTCAGTTGGTAAACCTGAGAAAGGAGAATCACTTGTCATGAGGAGAGCACTATTTCAAGAAGCTTGACAAATGAGGAACCGCCACAAAGGAAAAATTTGTTCAGAACCAAATGTAAATCAAGAGGTAAATGTTGTAAAGTTGTAATTGATAGTGGTAGTTCAGAGGAGATGGTGACTAAGCTGAAGTTGGAAAGATTGAAACACCCTAATCCATATTAGATAGCATGGATTCAGGATGATCATAAGGTACTGGTGAGTGAACAATGTTTGGTGAAATTTCATATTAGATCTTATAATGATGAAGTATTGTGTGATATTATGCCTAGATGGATGTATGTCATATTTTGTTGGGTAGACCATGGCAGTATGATAGGAAAGCTATACATGATGGAAGAAAGAATACATATACTATAACATCAAATGGAAAGAGAATTACTTTGATTCCTTTGGATGATGATCCTAAGAGTGAAGTATGTGGGAATGCTAGAATTGTTTGGTAGATGGAAGGAAATTTTTGGATGGTTTGAAACATGAGAATATGTGTTATGCTTTGATCCCTAAGAAGCTTGAAATCTTGGAGACAAATACTAAAGAATCACAACCAGAGGAGATAACTGAGTTGCTGACAGAGTATGAAGACATCATATCAGACAATGTATCAGAAGGATTGCCACCAATTAGGAGTATCAATCATCACATGGATCTTATACATGGAGCTAGTTTGCTTAACAAAGAAGCACATAGAATGACACTGACAAAGAATGAAGAATTGAATAGACAAATACATGAGTTGTTGAGGAAAGGTTTGATCAAAGAAAGTTTGAGTCCTTGTGTAGTATCTACAGTGTTAGCACCGAAGAAGGATGGCGAATGGAGAATGTGTATAGACTCTAAAGTATAAATTCCCTTTACCTAGGATGGATGACATTATGGATTGCTTGAGTGGAGCAAAATATTTTACAAAGATAGACTTGAAGATTGGATACCATCATATCAGAATCAGAGAAGGAGATGAATGGAAGACTACTTTTAAGACAAATTAAGGATTGTATGAATGGTTAGTGATGCCTTTTGGATTGACAAATGCACCGAGTACTTTCATGAGATTGATGAATGAGGCATTGAAGAAATTCTTGGTTAAGTTTGTTATTGTATATTTGGATGATATTCTGATTTTTTAGTAAGACAAAGAAAGAACATTTGGGGCACCTGAGACAAGTATTGCAGAGACTAAGAGAAGAGAAATTGCTGATAAACATTAAGAAGTGTAGTTTCATAAAGGAAGAATTGGTATATTTCGGACTTGTGATTTCTGCAGAAGGATTGAAGATGGACCCTAAGAAAGTGAGAACAATTGTTGAATGGCCTACACCAGAGAGCATTGGAGAAGTTAGATCATTTCATGGATTAGCTAGTTTTTACTAAAAGTTCATCAAAATTTTTAGTTCAGTCTGTAATCCTATGACAGAGACAATAATAGGTGATAGAAAAGACTTTAAGTGGACATCAGGATCATATAAAAGTTTTGAGTTGTTGAAGAAGAAAGTGACAGAGCAACATGTGTTGACATTACCGTATTTCAATAAGGTATTTCAAGTAGATTGTGATGCAAGTGGAAATGCAATAGGAGCAGTGTTGAGTCAATAAGGTAGACTTGTAGAATATTTCAGTGAGAAGTTGAATGATGCAAGGAGAAGATATTCAGTTTATGATCAAGAGTTCTATGTCATAATTCAAGCCTTAAAGAAGTGGACATTATTTGCTGCCTAAGGAGTTTGTGTTGTATACAGATCATCAAGCTTTGCAGTATTTGAATAGTAAAGGAAAGTTGAATCGGAGACATATGAGATGGGTAGAGTTCATGTAAAGTTATACTTTTGTGTTGAATCATAGGAGTGGAAAATCAAACAAAGTTGTAGATGCATTGAGTAGGAGAAGAAACTTGCTAACAGAGATGAGAATTGAAATGTAAGGATTTGAGGAATTGAAGAATATGTATGAAGAAGATATTGATTTTGCATAACCTTGGGAAGCATGTAAGGAACCTGTTTTGATAGATAGGAGTAAGTGGTTGGATTATTTCATTTAGGAAGATATGTTATTCAAAGGAAATCAGCTATGCATACCTAGGAGTTCAATGAGAGACAATTTGATCAAGGAGAAGCATAGTGGTGGATTGGCAAGATATTTTGGAATTGATAAGACAGTGGCTTTGGTAAGTGAAAATTATTTTTGGCCTCAGCTACATAAGGATGTTATGAAATTTGTACAAAGTTGTAGAGTTTGTCAAGTTGCAAAAGGAAGTAGTTAGAATACTGGATTGTACAAATCTTTGATAGTACCGGAGAGACCTTGGGAAGGCATAAGTATGGATTTCATAATGGGATTTCCAAAGACATAGAGGACATGATTCAATATTTGTATTGGTGGACAAATTTTCAAAGATGGCACATTTCATACCTTGCAAGAAGACAACTGATGTAGTTCACGCGGCTGACCTATTTTTTGAGGAGATTGTGGGATTGTATGGATTACCTAAGAGCATAATTTCAGACAGAGATAAAATATTTCTTGGATACTTTTGGAAGACACTTTGGATGAAGATGAAGATAGATTTGAAGTTTAGTTTAGCATTTCATCCATAGACTAATGGACAGACAAAAGTAGTGAATAGGAGTTTGGGAAACTTGTTGAGATGTTTGGTTGGAGAGAAGGCGAGAAATATGGATTTGATTCTATTAAAAGCAGAGTTTGCATACAATAATTCAGTGAATAGGAGTACTAGAAGAACACCATTTGAGATTGTGATAGGAGATAACCCTAGAAGAGTAGCAGAGTTGAGAGACATCAGTATGGAAGAGAAGAGGAGTGCAGAAGCAAAAGAATTTGCAAGACATATGGAGACAATGCATAATCAGGTGAAGAAGCATTTGGAGGAGATGAACAGTAAGTATAATGAACAAGCAGATGAGAAGAGAAGACACAAATAATTTTCAGTGGGAGATGAAGTGATGGTGTACTTGAGAAAAGAGAGGTTTCCAGTTGGGACATATAACAAGCTAAAGATGAAGAAATTTGGACCATGTAGGATACTTAGGAAGTTTGATTCAAGAAATGCATATGAAGTAGAGTTACCGAAGACATTGGACATATCACCTATTTTCAAAATTGTAGACCTACATTAGTATCATGAAGCAGAGTTCAGTGACAGCATTGAAGTAGATTTGAAGAAGCAGTTACCAAAACAAATAGTAGAGCATATTGGATAGCACAGTTGGACGTAGCACCAGAGGAAGACAGTACAAATAATATCTTGTGAAGTGGAAAGGTAGACCAGAAGAAGACTCATCATGGATTTCTCAGGCTAAGGTGGACCATCTTGGTTTTCCTCTAGCCCCAACAAAGTGAGGGACCCATTTTTTCAACAATCCTAGATGTCTGATGCAGGAGCATCCCTAGTTCAAGAGTAATCTTGCATCAACCAAAATCATTTGTATTTCAGTTTGTTTTCTTTCATTTTCCAATTCAGTCAGTAGCAATTTCTGTATTTTGGTCTGCATTCTACCACAGTTTCATTTTAGACCTTGTGGAGTTGGACTTAGCATCTAGACACATTCATGCACATCATATCCAAAATTTAGATCATTTGGATCAGGTACCAAAAAGATATCGCTATCAGAAGATTGACTCTTTTCTCAGAATAGAGCATCCTGACAATCTCAGACAATCAGCTAAAGGAGAAGACTTGCAGGTCATTTCATGACTTACGGAGCTAAATGATACATCATCCAATGTTATTCAGATCATAGCCAACGTTCCCTGAGATCTGCACGCTATTCCATTCACTTGCAAAGGAGTTTTATGTAATTAGGTCCAACCTATCTGTGTACACACGTTACAAGTCTTCATTGGAGTTTTTGATCTTCGTTGGTTGATGCAGAGGAATCTTATGTTCTGAAGATGATATATAATCATGTAATAGATGCTTAGGAAAGTATTTATCATAATTTACAAGTTTGAAAGTTTGAATTATTTGTGAAGGAGCTTCAAAGCTATTTCTTGTGCATATTCTGTAATTGAGCAATCAGGCCTATGAGTCCTAGTTGTAAGCCCACATGATGTCGACCAGTTTGTAATTTAAATCTATGATCTATTGAATGACTAAATCTACATTTTCCTTATTTCTTTGAGTTGTTTCTATTGTGTTTACTCTTTCTACACGGTTTGGATTGTTCACTTTGTGGATACTCCTAACTGTGACTACACCAGCTAAGGCATACCCAAAGGTTGGAGGACTATTTCTAGCCCCCAATCTCAGGTAAGCACTAGTAAACACATGGAAGACATGCAAGACACAATGAAGACAGTAAGAAGCACATAAAACATGAAGAATACAGTGAAGCATGCAATACACGAATAAAACATGAGAGCGGTCAGACAATACACAAAGCATACAATGATTTAACAACTTAAATAAATCCTAAACTAGGGGACAAAGGGAGCTCATTGCTACATTCCTTTAGACCACCAAAAACACACAAACAAAACCCAAAATGTGGAGGGAACTCATCACTACACACCTTTAGACCACACCAGGGGGAAGACACGCAAAATAAAACTTGAATGTGGAGGGATCTCATCGCTACGTGCCTTTAGACTAGACTCAAGGGAAAACATGACAAACATGAAAAGAAGACACACAAAATAGATGAGTGAAGCATAGTGTGCCATAAACACATTATATGTCTTATACACGGCAAACATGAGCAATGGGAAGGAGCTTTTTGCTAAGTCCCACAATCTAAAACACATTGTAGACGCACCTGACGGTTGAGCTACGCTACCACAACCGCCAAAGACATGCTTAAGGATGAATGACTCAAGATCCAACCCCACCTCTATAGAGGACTTTTAAAAGGATGTGCACTAGCTCAAGAGATACACCAGCATGCCTTCCATAGAAGGGACTTGTATAAAAGGATACATAGTAGCTCAAGAGATACATCATCCTGCCTCACGATGAGGACTTTTTGCTTTCAAAAGGATGTGCACTAGCTCAAGAGATACACCATCCCACATCGTGATGAGGGCTTTCAAACATGCTTTTTTAGTGTCAAAATAATCAAACATATGCTAGTATATATGCCCCACCTTAAAGTGGTTGACTCCGCTTGCCAAGAGCAATCACATTTAAGGTAAAGTTAATGAACACATGAGGAAACAAGGAATTTTGCAAAGTCCATGCCCCCAAGGTGACATGTTCTCTACAATCACCAAATGTTCCCAAAAACACATCAATGTCATTTGGTAAGAAAATGAACAAAATATAAGATTTCGTTAGAAAATCTTACTCTAAGATAACAACCAAATCAATTCAAAGAAGCTATGTATGTATATTAGATCACATCAAAGACCAAGGCCACACTTGCAGATTTAGAACCGAGTATAGATGTTGGGTGATACTACAAGTATCTCAAGACTGAGTGTAGCTACAAGGTGAGATACAAAACAATCCAAAGTGTACAGAAGCAGATTGTTGCAAAGGTTTGTTAGGAGATTTGCACCAGATGAATCATAACATAGAGTGATTCTACTAGTCAAGTGTTGGATATATATCAACCCTATCTTCATAAATGGACTAGGTCCATTTTTACTTGCTTTCTAAAGGGACACATGGTCCTTATCAATATTTGTTTGTTTTCATCATTCGCCGACTAGGTAGTATCATTAAAGAAGTGGAAACAATAAAAATGAGAGAGGAGAAGCAAGTGCCTTAAGAACACCACATAGGAGGATACCCCCAAGACATCTTCCATAATGCTATGCCCCCAAGGCACAACACACGAGTAAAATAGAGGAGAGGAAAGATAGAAGAATGTAGAAAGATGTAGAAGAATGGTCACAATAGAGGCAGTCTCCCAGTATCCTTGACCGTACAAGAGTATCAAGGGTCATCCTAGGAGACCTAGACAACATATAACACAACATGATCTATATATATATATATATATATATATGTATGTATGTATGTATGTATTTGCTAGATTCCTCACTTTTTAACTATTTACAATTCTTGAAGGAGTGCTTCATGTTCAACCATAGTATTGGTGTAATGGAATTGGAGTAAAGAGGTGAAAAGATTCACTTCTAGAAGGGGAAATGAATATTGTACATACACCTACTCTAACTCTACATTTAATACCATCAAAATATATCTATAAGTTATCATCTAATAGACATTCCTCCTCTTTTAAGAGTTGAGGGGGAACAATAGCTTCTTCTTTGTTAGCACAATAATTTATAACACCTAGGTTATTAAATAGGATAAAATTTTAAATTACTAGTAAAGAAATTCATAGTTGGCTACTTGGTTGGCCTCATATTTGGTGGAGTCATGGTAGGAGGGTTCACAAAATGAACTATCCAGATTGTATAGCAAGAGTAAACACAACGGAAAGAACTCAAAGAAATGGAACAAATGTAGATTCACTCATTTAGTATATCATAGAATTCAAATAGAGAACGATTGGTAATATGCGGGCTTACAATTAGGGTTCACAGGCCTGATTACATACATGCGCAAGATAAAACTTTGAAGCTCCTTCGCACAAAATTAAAACTATCAATTCTTCTAAATCATGAGAACTACCTGTACTGAACTGGAAAAGAAACAAACTGAACTACAAACAAACTAAAATACAAATATTTTTGGTTGATGCAAGATTGCTCTTGAACCAAGGATGCTCTTGCATCAGACATCTAGGGTTATTGAAAAAGTGAGTCCCTCACTTTTCTGGGGCTAAGGGAGAACCAAGATGGTCCACCTCAGCCTGAGAAATCCATGATGAATCTTCTTCCAGTCTGCCTTTCCACTTCACAAGATATTCTTTGTATTGTCTTCCTCTACTGCTACATCCAACTCTGCTGTCTAAAATGTCTTCAATCTACTCCGATGCTTGTTGTGGTAATTGCTTCTTCAAGTCTCCTTCCATGCTATCACTGAACTCTACTTCATGATATTGATAAAGGTTTGCAATGTTGCAAATAGGTGATATACCCAATGTCTTTGGTAATTCCACTTCATATGAATTTCCTAAATCAAATTTCTTGAGCATCTTACAAGGTCGAAACTTCTTCATCTTCAACTTGTTATATGCTCCAACTAGAAATCTTTCTTTTCTCAAGTACACCATCACTTCCTCTCCAACTTCAAATTCCTTATGTCTTCTCTTCTCATCTGCCTTCTCTTTGTACTTACTATTCATATCCTCCAAATGCTTCCTCACCTGATTATGCACTATCTGCATATGATCTGCAAATTTTTCTACTTCTGCACTCCTCTTTTCTGCCATGCTGGTATCTCTTAATTCTGCCACTCCTCTAGGGTTTACTCTAGTAACAATCTCAAAAGGTGTTCTTCTAGTGCTCCTATTCACTGAATTATTGTATGCAAACTTTGCTTGTGAAATAATTAAATCCCAACTTCTTGTCTTCTCTCCAACCAAACATCTCAACAAGTTTCCCAAACTCCTATTCACAACCTCTATCTGTCCATCTGTCTGTGGATGAAAAGCTGAACTGAACTTCAAATTTGTCTTCATCTTCTTCCAAAGTGTCCTCCAAAAGTATCCAACAAACTTTGTGTCTCTGTCTGAAGCTATACTCTTAGGTAATTCGTACAATCTCACAATCTCCTTGAAAAAATAGGTCAGCTACATGCACTGCATCAGTTGTCTTCTTGCAAGGTATGAAATGAGTCATCTTTGAAAATCTGTCCACCACTACAAATATTAAATCATGTCCTCTCTGATTCTTCAGCAATCCCAACATAAAATCCATGCTTATGTCTTCCCAAGGTCTCTCCGGTACTGTCAAAGGTTTATATAATCCAGTATTATGACTACTCCCTTTTGCAACTTGACAAACTCTACAACTCTATACAAATCTCCTAACATCCTTATGTATCTGAGGCCAAAAGTAATTTTCACTTACCAAAGCCACTGTCTTATCAATGCCAAAATGTCCTTCCAATCCACCACTATGCTTCTCCTTGATCAAGTTATCTCTCATTGAAGTTTTAGGTATGCACAATTGATTTCCTTTTAACAACATATCTTCTTGAATGAAATAGTCCAACCACTTACTCCTATATGTCACAACAGGTTCTCTACATGCTTTCCAAGGTTCTACAAAATTAGTGTCTCCCTCATACATGTTCTTTAATTCATCAAAACCCAGCACCTCAATTCTCATTTCTGTTAACAAGTTTCTTCTCGTACTCAATGCATCAGTAAATTTGTTTGATTTTCCACTCCTATGCTTCAACACAAATGTATAACTTTGCATGAACTCTACCCATCTCATATGTCTCTAATTCAACTTACCTTTACTGTTCAAATATTGCAAAGCTTGCTGATCTGTAAACAACACAAATTCCTTAGGCAACAAGTAAGTCTCCACTTCTTCAAGGCTTAAATTATGGCATAGAACTCTTGATCATAAACTAAATATCTTCTCTTTGCATCATTCAACTTCTCACTAAAATATGCTACAAGTTTACCTTCTTGACTTAACATTGCTCCAATTGCATTTCCACTAGCATCACAATCAACTTGAAATACCTTATTGAAATCAGGTAATGCCAAAATAGGTTGCTCTGTCACTTTGTACTTCAACAACTCAAAACTTTTATTTTCTCTTGTTGTCCACTTAAAATCTTTTCTAGCACCTCTCATTGTCTCTGTCATAGGGTTACAAATTGAACTGAAATTTCTGATGAACTTCCGCTAGAAACTAGCCAATCCATGAAATGATCTAACCTCTCTAATGCTCTCTAGTCTAGGCCATTCAACAATTGCTCTTACTTTCTTAGGGTCCATCTTCAATCCTTCCACAGAAATCATAAATCCCAAGTATACCAATTATTCCTTCATGAAACTACACTTCTTGATGTTTATTAGCAATTTCTCTTCTCTCAACCTCTACAAAACTTATCTATTATGCCACAAATGTTCTTTTATTTTACTAAAAATCAAAATGTCATCTAAGTATACAATCACAAACTTACCCAAGAATTTCTTTAGAACTTCATTCATTAATCTCATGAAAGTACTCTGTGCATTTATTAATCCGAAGGGCATCATTAACCACTCATACAATCCTTTATTTGTCTTAAAAGCAGTCTTCCATTCATCACCTTCTTTGATTCTGATCTGATGGTAGCCACTCTTCAAGTCTATCTTTGTGAAATATCTTGCTCCACTCAAATAATCCATGATATCATCCATCCTAGGTAAAGGGAATCTATACTTAACTGTGATCTTGTTTATTTCTCTAGAGTCAGTGCACATTCTCCATTCTCCATTTTTTTCGGTGCTAACACAGTAGGTACTACACAAGGACTCAATCTTTCTCTGATCAAACCTTTCCTCAACAACTGTTGTATCTGTCTATTCAATTCTTCATTCTCTGTCGGTGTCATCCATGTACTACTTTGTTAGGCAAACTTGCTCCCGATATAAGTTCCATGTGATGATTGATACTCCTTATAGGTGGCAATCCATCAGGTACATTATCTGATATGATGTATTCATACTCTGTCAGCAACTCTCTTATCTCCTCTAGTTGTGATTCTTCAGTCTCCTTCTTCAATGTTTCATGCTTCTTAGGAATCAAGGCATAACACATATTCTCATGTCTCAAACCATTTAGAAATTTTCTTCCATCTACCAAACAGATTCTAGCATTTCCACATACTACATCTTTAGGATCATCTTCCAAAGGAATCAAGGTAATTCTTTTCCCATTTGTTGTTATGGTGTATGTATTCTTTCTCCCATCATGTATAGCTTTTCTATCATACTGCCAAGGTCTACCCAACAAGATATGACAAACATCCATAGGCATAATATCACACAAGACTTCATCATGATAAGATCCAATATGAAATTTCACCAAACATTGTTCACTCACCAGTACCTTATGATCATCCTGAATCCATGCTATCTGATATGGCTTAGGTGTTTTAGTCTTTCCAACTTCAGTTTACTCACCATCTCCTCTAAAACTAGGTTATCTGAACTACCACTATCAATCACAACTTTACGACACTTACCTCCTGATTTGCATCTTGTCCTGAACAGACTCTTCCTCTGCGGTGGTTCCTCATTTGTCTCTACTTGAAATAGTGCTCTCCTCATCACCAATGATTCTCCTTTCTCTGGTTTCCAACTGAATAGGGATCATCTAATTCAACAGGTTCCTGTTCAACATAGGTTGTTCTTCCACTATTTTCTGTCCTCTTACTTGTACTACCTTGATTACATTCAAATGCTCTATGTCCTTCACCTCCATACTTGAAGCAAGTACCTATGAATGTTCTCTTATCTAATTGTCTTCCTTCCCTTCTATACCCTTCCTTCCGATATGCACTAGGGTTTCCTCTCTGGTAAAAATTTATGTCATCTCTTTGGTAAGGTAAGCACTGTTATCTATGTCATCCTTCTTAAATGGGTTGTCAAACTTGTTCTACTCTGGATATGATCTATCTCCTCCAGAAAATGTTCTACTTCTCTAAAATTTACCTCCTCTTCCTCTCTATCTCTGATCATGCCTCTTATTCAACTTCTCTTCAACCTTCAGCAAAAACTAATAAGTTTCCTCCAAAGATGTCATCCTCACCAAGCTTAGTTCCTCTTGAATGTTCAATCGCAGTCCGTTGATGTATCTAGCCACTTTCTCCTTGCTTGCTTCACTATGTCCTATCCTTATGATCATTTTATGAAATTCTTTAGTGTACTCCTTCACAGATTTCTCCTTTTGTCTCAGGTTCTGCAATCTTTTCAACAGCTTTAGCTCATAGTCAACAAGTATAAACTGATTCTTCAACTTTGTCACCATTCCATCCCATTTTGTAATCTTTTCTTTCCCTCTTCTATTTCTTTCCAACTGAACTTCTTTCCACCATATAGCAGCATGTCCTTTTAGCTTTGTCTTTGCAAATTCCACCTTCTTCAGATCTTCAATTTCCTCATATTCAAAGTATTCTTCCATATCATTTATCCAATTAATCAATTCTTGAGGGTTCAAATTACCAGTATAGTTTGGAACACCAACTCTAGGTCTCTTTCCAATCTTTGAAATAGCTCACAACATCTTCACTTGATCTGATTCTTCTACTTCATCACCTCCTAGGGTTTCACCAACTTGTTCAACATATTGAAATTCTTCTTCCTCGTCACTTTCAACATTAGGTCTCGGTGTCAATCCTTTTCGCCGATCTTCTTCAACAACATCCCATCGAATTCGCATTTTTTTCATTATCTCCATCATCTCATCTATTCTACTAGCCATTGTTCCAACAACAACAACTCTCCGTGGTGGCATTCTTCCTAGGATCAAGTGCAAATTCCCTCAGGTTCGGTGATTAGGCTACAGGATGACAACCGATGAAAGTAGATTGTCATTGATGTCAAAAAGGTGTTGGTATTGACAGGAGTTGTCATCAAGATCAGTGGATATTCAAAGTTTTCATCATGGGATTGCTCATTAGTTCAGGAGTTTTTTACTTCATGATGCTCATGGTCTCATTTCAGGATATTGATTGAGTCACATCATTAGGAGTTCATTGAATTGAAGGCAAAGTTGTGTTCATCAGAAGTTGTTCATTATGATAGAATGGTGTTTCTCTATGATAGAAGTTGTTAATTATGCTTCATTGGTTATCACATTGATGTCAAAGGATATCTTGGCTCACAAGGTGTTTGATGGGGTCATGGTATTCCCTGGTTTGGTTGATCTTACATGATAATGTGAAGGGTATTCATGCCTCATCATAGCATGCATGCTTTATCATACCTTATATGACTTGTTCATGGTTGATTTGAGTAATCTTTAATAGGGGTTCATGATGTTTGGAGTTTACAAAGGGGTTTCAAATGCAAGACAGAGAGGTTGATATGATATCTCTATAAGCATTTTCCACAATTCAGATATAGGTGCTTTTGATCAAATGCAAATGAAGATGCAGGTTCATGTTGCAGATGTTAGAAATCATAAGATCAGGGTTTTAAATCTCTAAATTCATCTACTAAATCCTAATCATGCTTTGAAACCTAAGAGTTTATTTCTTTCCCTAGATCGTCGAATATAATGTGCACTTTATGTTTTAAATTAATGATGACTTGTTATAGCAGGTAAGGTTCACTTAAATGAACACATTATGTGGTGCACAATGTTTGGTCATCGGCCCCAACTCCTAGTCACCACTAGTGGTCAAGATAGAAGGAGAATAAGTTGAAGGGATTTTGTAGAGAGGAGAAGAAGAAAGTAAATGATATATTAAAGATTTTTTTGATTATGCAAATGAATTTTTATGTTGTAGGTGATTGAATTTATTTTACAGAATATGAAATGTTTTATGCACAGTGAAATTAATTTGCAGGACAGAGAATTTGAAGAGACCAGATTTGAAGATGCAAGAATATCAAGGATTGAAATAATTGTGGAGAGAAGACAAAACATGAAAACACATCTTGTATATAATGGTTTTGTAGGAACATTGAAGTTGTTATTGTGTGGATCATCATACAGGGTTGAATATATTTTGAAAATCCTCTTGAAGAGAATATAGATGATAAGTTTTGTATGTGATTTGAGTTGATGAGAAGTATGGTGATATGACAGACACATGTGAAAGAAGAAGTGATTTGTATTAAAACAGACAAACCCTCTGAATTCTTGGTTTTAATTTGAGTATGTATTAGGGGTTGGTGCTCCTTGAAGTTGGTGCTTCTAAACATTGTAACCAGTGAGGTTTTTTCTTAAGCCAGTGAGGCATTTTGAGTGGTTTTTCTACCCCAGGAGGGTTTTCCAGTCTATAATTTTCTTGTGTCATAATCTCATGTCTTGATGTCTTCCATAGCTTCATTTACTGTATGTGACTTATGTGATTGATCATTTGTTGATTAATTGTTCAAGTAATTAGTTCAATTTTGATAAACCTCATTGTTAATTTTGGAAAATTGTAAAAATAATACAACACTGATTCACCCCCCCTTAGTGTTGTCCTAGACTCCTACAACAACTACCTCACAATCGACAATTGGTTGCAACACAAGTAACCTGCCTCAATTTGATGATCTATCCACAATGAGATCTTACGGAATTCCCTTGCCAACTTCACTCAATTCGCTCCCAAAAAAATTAAACTTTCGCTTTGATACCACTTGGTACAATCATGGTAGGAGGGTTCACAAAATGAACTATCTAAACTATGCAGCAAGAGTAAACATAATGGAAACAACTCAAAGAAATGGAACAAATGTAGATTCAATCATTCAGTATATCGTAGAATTCAAATAGAGATCGGCTGGCAATATGTGGGCTTACAATTAGGGTTCACAGGCCTGATTACATACATGCGCAAGATAAAGCTTTGAAGCTCCTTCACACAAAATCCAAACTATCAATTCTTCTAAATCATGAGAACTATATCCCCCTTCTTTCCTAAGGATCTATTACATCAATATATATCAAATCCAGATCAATAGATTCCTCCGCATCGGCCAAGGAAGATCACAAATCCAATGAAGAGCTGTAACGTGTGTACACAGATAGGTTAGACCTAAATGCATAGAACACTTCCAGAAAATGAATGGAATGAAGTGCGGATCTTCAAGGAAGGTCGGCCATGAACCAAAGATCATTGAATAATGTGTCATTAGGCTCCACAGATCAGGAAATGCTTCTACAAGTTTCTCCTTCAGCTGATTGTTTGTGATTATTTGGATGCTCTGCTCTGAGAAACAATCATCTTCTGATAGCGATATCTTTCTGGTATTAATGTGCAAATCTCTAAATTCTAGATATGATGTAAATGAATGAATGTGGATACTAAGTCCAGCTCCACAAGATCTGAAAATGCTACTGGACCAAAATATAGAATATGCTTCTGACTGAACTGCCTATACTGAATTGGAAAAGAAACAAACTGGACTACAAACAAACTTAAATGCAAATGATTTTGGTTGATGCAAGATTGCTTTTGAACCAGGGATGCTCCTGCATCAATATTCCTTTAGGCCATTCACATTACCCACTTTTTGAGTGCCATATTGATCCAAATTCTAGGCTTGTGCATTTTTAATCTATTGTGTAATGGATACAACCTTGAGATCTTCATTAATTTTTGGGGTTGAATAGGTTTCTACATGATGGGGGATATTTCCTCATTATTAATCTAGACCTTCATACTATATTGGGTTCATATAATAATGTGAAACCAATGTAGACACACATAACCAACCATCCTTGGAATAAAAACTCTAGATAAGTATATTGCTAAAATGGTGGTAAATCGATTACATACATATCTTGTAGAACAGTTACTCAAGAAAGAATTAAGAGTAAGATGGAAATTCTTTATAGCACCAATATTCAGGATAGGGGTTTCATCTAATTGAGTATTTCCTTTGACAGTCACCTCACAAGTGAGGCCAAGAACGTTGGCAATTGACTTGGGGTTGATGGTGCTACTTACTCTAGAATCAATCATGTAGTTATGAATAATTTATCCTTAATGATGATGGTATGATAAAAAAGTTGAAGTTCTAGATCTTACCTAATTGCCTTTGGTGACACAAATAACGAGTGGATCTTTGTGTCATCTACTAGGTTCTATCACCTAAGTTTCCTTTTGATAGTTAAGGGATTCTTTCAATAGATTGACTTGTCTAGATAGGGATAAAGCTTCTGGCATTGATAAATTTGTTGGAGAATTTTTTCATTATGTTCATGATGCTTAAAAACTGGGATTTAGCAAATGATTCCATGCATTCTTTCCAAGATAAGAACTGCAACACTAGCAATGTCCCTAGTGGGAATATAGCTTAGATGATAGGTGGTGGAGGTAGAACTTACCTTTTTTATAGGAATTGACTAAGTTTCAACATCAAGTGTTTTTTTAGGGGGAGGCATAGAATCCATGCTTGTTCTTTTAGGGGCCTTGGATCCTAGTTTTACAAATTGGTTTAAAGAGGTAGTGCCATTAGGATGTCCTACTTCATCCAACATTCTCTTTTTAGATCTTGTGAAATATTCATGGGAAGACTTATTGCTAAGAACATTTCCATTTGAACCAAGAACTTGATTAGTCATGAAATTCATTAGAGATGCTCGAACATGCCTAGGGCTCCTTAAGTGATTCCTACACTAAGATAGAGTAATTGGGGTTTGCATAGTGAGCGCCTTTGAAGCATACTAATGATGATCTTGATATTGTGCATAGGTAACTAGATAGTTCCCAACATTACAAGTGGCACAACAATACTTAGGGATTAGTATTTCCTCCTCCATCATATTATGGAGTGGAACTAGTAAAATGAATTTAGACTAGCTATGGGTTCTTAGTGGAGGTGGCTTCAAATGAGGATAAGAGGGAAGGGGAGAAACCTAAGCATATTCTCACTGTGACAAATAGTGGTTCAATTGATAACCCTACTTTGGTGTCTCCTAGATCTTGAATCATTAAAGAAAGCTTAAGGTTGGCAACACTAAGGTAGTAAATGAAAATGATACCTATAGATGGCCAACTTCCTAAGGGAGTCCTTTCCTGATTCTTCTAGAGGCATATGTTGAATTCAAAAAGGGACTTCATAAGGGCTCACTTGATGTTAGAAATTTATTCCAATAGTGAATCAAAATCTTTGCTTTCCTTGAACTGTTCATAAAAGAGTATTTTGAGATCATCCCAACTTTGGACACTTTTGGGTTTCAGTTGATAATTATTATGTAGCTTTGCACTTGTGGATCTTACTAGTACTCAAGAAGCTCCAATGGAATGAAAATACACACATAAATAATATTTTCATAAAAGTCTATGCAAAACCTCTAGAGAACTTAGGTTGACTTCCTCTATTCTACAAATATTACTACACTAACTAAAGAGTATAGTACAAGTATGGGATAATGCAAAATAGAAACTACTTTAGCAACTAGCCTACCCTATACTAAATAGTAAAAGAAAAAGGGATAGAAGGAGGATAGGATTAGAAAAAGAGATAGGGAACTTAGAAGAATGAAACACAAAGGGTTGGAAAAGTAGCACAAATTAAGGGTGACCAATCAACTCTCTCTACAACACACAACCAACTTCTCTCTATGAATAAGCATAAAATTTATTCTTTTAAAACTAAAGTTTTACTTTTTAAAAAAAACAAAAGAGATAGGGAACTTAGAAGAATGAAACACAAAGGGTTGGAAAAGTAGCACAAATTAAGGGTGACCAATCAACTTTCTCTACAACACACAACCAACTTCTCTCTATGAATAAGCATAAAATTTATTCTTTTAACCCTAAAGTTTTACTTTTTAAAAAAAACAAAAATTAATAGAGTACATTTAGCTGTAGGAGATCTTTTAGAAGTAGATGTGAAAGTATGCATGTTATGAGAATATGAAATGGAACACATAAAATATGAATAAACAAAGGGATTGAATTAAATGAAACAACTTAAGATTGCAAATTTAGATTATAAATCTAACCAGGTCGATTATGTAAGTTCCTTGTGAGTAAACAAATAGTTAGTTACTTGAGCAATTCATAATACTACATTGACTACATGAAAATGAGCCTTGAAGGGATTTCATATTCCTTTACAAGAAAGAGTTTACTAGTTGTAGGTTCACTTTATTAACATGTTAAAATACGTACTAAAGTATTAATTAAGAACTCTGCACTTTAAAAATAATTAATTTTGTATTTAAATATTAATTTGCTAACAATATTTCACAGCATTATAAAATTTGTTACTTCAAAACTTAATATTTAATTTCCTTACAATCTATGTTATTTAAACTTTTCCAAATATTCCTTTCATTACTTCTAAAGATAAATTACTTAAATTTAAAGAAGCATTAAGAGAGAATCATTCTCCATCCTAATATAATATTCTTTGATACAATTTTTTAATTAATCATAGAAAATCATAAAAATCAATCAAAATGTTTAATTTCTATCTAATATACTAAGTGTGTCATAAATTGTAACATATCAATAGAAACCAAACCAGATACTATATAACATAGAACTACTTTATTTATAATAGCAAGATCAGATAACCACATAAGCTCCTGATCTCCACACCTAAAAGTCACAGCCTAAAAATATACATAACCAAACTTATAGCAAACATATATATCAAGTACCATAAGATAACATACTTATAGCAAACAAATATATATCTATACTTGATCTATATTATGATAATCCTTCTAGTCGCAGAGAGAGATCTTCCAGAGCTGACTTTCCTTCAGGTTCTGAGGCTGCGACACAACTTTAACGGTAATTCTCTGAACACTCTGGTCTACATCTAAGATGAGATTAGGGTGATTTGCCTCACTTATGGCCCTAAACTCATCTGTGTTGTTCCCACATTCAGTCCAGAGCAAACGGTCGTCAAAGCAACTAGCAATATACGGGACCAACAACACCTGCCGGTAAACAAGCACACTTTTATCATCTATACCTGCTCTCACTAGGGAAAATTCAAGAACACCATGAAAATAACTGAAGAAAAATATCTTATATCAAAACAATCAAAGATCTTTTTTGATAATATATACCTGCAGACCCGGAGCAGGCGGGTGACCAATGGCCAGGTCAGTGGCCCTGTTCTCAGTGGCCGGGTTCACAAGGAGAAAAGGCTTGACATTTCACTTTCCAAACTTTCAGCCATTGCTGCATATATATACACAATACATACATATCAACTTGAAAGTAAAAAAATTAAATACATATCAACTTCTAGACATAAATTCCAATACAACACACATATAGTACCTGAGTTTGGGCACTGGGATCATTGGGAACAAGCTGTGCCTTGTCATCTTTGATACCCAGAGCATAACCAGGTTTGGCCTTTGTCACAATCTGTGGAGAGATCTTCCAGAGCCAATTTTCCTGGGGGGGAAACAAATCCGGCAAAATGGTAATTCTTTGACCACTCTGCTCTTCATCCAAGACGAGGCTAGGGTTATTTGCCTCAGTTATGGCCCTAAACCCATCATAGGTCTTCTCACATTCACTCCAGAGCAAACGCTACTCAAAGGAGCTGACCTTATAGTCCTCCAATGACACCTGCCGGTAAACAACCACAAACCATATATACAGTCACTAGGCCAAATTCAAAAAACACCATGAAAATAAAGAATCTCTATAGTGAAACAATATTATTTTGAATTGTCCCAAATATAGTCATATAACTGAAGAGAAATATCATCAAACACAATCAAGGTAACAGCAATTACACCTTTGCCTTAATAATCTTCAAGTAGAAGGCTTCTTTACAAAATTTTGTATTCAACATATGAGATTTTGATAATGGATTATGAAATATAATTTAAAATATGGATGAAAGTTAAATATAATTCTTTTAATGGACTACAAAAATGTCATGTTTGTTATAGCTATTAATCTATCACTTTGAAGGTTACTGAAAAATCTTCTAAATGCATAAATGTAGCGAGAAAACAAAAACTACACGGTTGATTCAGAAGACTCTACTACAATAATACTCTATAAAAAACAATCAAAATGTATATATACCTGCTGACCCGGAACAAGCGGCTGACAAAGGGCCTTCTCAGTGCCATTGTTCACAATGATGAAGGCTTTACTATCCTTCGGAACTTTACGCCATTGCTACATATATATACACACAATACATACATATCAACTATCACTCAAACAAACATAGTCAAAGTAAAACATTTAAATGCATATCAACTTCTAGACATAAATTCCAATACAACACACATATAGTATGGGAAATGTATATGTTGGCAGGAATGGAACAGGGGAGGGGCAGAACACTATCCTAGAAAATACAGATGCTATAGCAATATAGGACAACAAGAACAAATACCCAGGAACAGAGAAGACAACAGAAAATGACAGCAATATATTGTATATATATTTTCCCTTTTCAAGTTACATACAAAATTCATATACAAACTACAATCAGAGCTGCTGCTCTGTTTTGCCTGATTTGCTCCAATCACTGAAGCTGGAAACTGTTTCTGGAGCTGCCTGAAACTCCGTAGTTGTCTGCTTATGACTTGTGCTACTACACCCAATATGTTCTATTATCTGTTGTGATACACCTTCACATTCCTCTACTGCTGCAGGCTGTTCTCTTCCTTCTCTGTCTCTTATCTTGTCCGCTAACTTTTTCCCTCCTATTTGTCTCTCTTACACACACCCAGAAAATGAGCGCTCAAACCATTTCAAATTCAAACTCACCTACTTCAATCAATGCAGGCAGTTCAAATGGTGTTGAGGATGAGATTTTGAAATCTCCAAATTTTGACGCGGGGGCAGGTGCAATTAAATATTCTGATAGAAGATTAATTCTTCCAACACTCCCCCTTAATCTGAAGTCAGATGTCATTCAACAATTTTCTTTCTGAAACTAATCTCTGGAGTTATACTTATCCATTTACCTTTTTGAAGTAGATCTCCGGAGTTGTTTCTGTCACTCTGCATCATCTCCGGAGCTGCCCTCTGCATCTCTAGAGCACCCTATCTGCATCTCCGGAGCTGACTTTTTGTTTCAGCATTTCCAGAGCATCTCGATAGCTGACTTCTTGTATCTCCGGAGCACCTCCGGAGCTGCACATACATTCCAGAGTTGAACCTCTGGAGCTCTCCTGCTGTCTTTCCGGATCTGAAACTCCAGAGTTGTCCTCTTTCTGGGGCTGCACACCTTTGGAGCTGTTAACAATGCCTAGCCTATCCCTTAGGCGTTCAAAAGAATCTTTCGGCAATGCCTTTATAAAAATGTCAGCGAGCTGCTGCTCGGATCTGTAATACTGCAACTCAATCTCTCCTCATTCTACCAACTCCCTTATGAAGTGATAACAGATCTCAATGTGCTTGCTTCATCCATGGAAGATTGGATTCTTTGTCAGGGCTATTGATGAAACATTGTCACAAAGAATGGTTGTACCATCTTCTTGCTGCTCATTCAAGTTTGCAAGGATCCTTCTCAACCAAATAGCCTAACATGCTGCTGCATTTGCTACAATATACTCAACTTCTGCTGTAGAGAGAGAGACAATGGGCTACTTCTTAGATGCCCATGATATCACGCCTGAACCCATGTGAAATACATAGCCGGATGTGCTCTTCCAGTCATCTACATTTCCTACCCAATCACTATCTGTGAAACTAGCCAACTTAAACTCATTAGAAACATCATACAAGATGCCATAACCTGTTGTGCCATTCACATACCTCAGGATCATTTTTCCTTAGGCTTCTCCATGAACCTAGAAATCAGGCTTACAACATACATCAAATCAGGCCTAGTTGCTGTCAAGTACATGAGGCTTCCAACCATGCTTTTATAGAGGGTTGGGTTTACTTCCTTGCTGCTGTCCTCTTTACTCAACTTCAGACCTATAGCTATTGGTGTAGGGGCAGGTTTACTATTCTCCATCTTAAATTTTTTCATAATCTATTTGGCATAGTTAGTTTGCAAAATAAATATGCCATGCTCTGTTTGCTTGACCTTAATGCCAAGAAAATACTTTAGCAGACCTAAGTCTGTCATCTCAAACTCATTTTTCATTGCCTCTTTGAAATCAACAATGAAAAGATCACTATTGCCAGTAAAAATCAGATCATCTACATACAAAACAGCAATAAAAATTTTACCTTCAGTTGCTTTGATGTAGAGAGTGGGCTCACTGCTACTTTTGCTAAAGCCATTACTCACTAGATATGAGTCTATTCTACTGTACCATGCCCTGGGTGCTTGTTTTATATCATAGAGGGATTTTCGGAGCCTGTATACCTTGTCCTCTTGCCCTGGGACTTCATAGCCAGGTGGCTGCTCCACATACACTTCCTCTTTCAACATTCTGTTCAAGAAGGCTGACTTTACATATATTTGAAACACCTTCCACTTGTGTTGGGATGCAATTGCTATGACTGCCTAAACTGTTTCTAGCCTTGCAACTAGCGCATAGGTCTCATTATAATCTCTTCCAGGTTGTTGTTTGTACCCTTTGACAACTAGCCTTGCCTTATGTCTTTCAATCTTTCCTTCAGCAGTAGACTTGGTCTTATAGACCCACTTAACTCCAATCACTTGTTTACCCTTGGGTAAATTAGTTAGGTGCCATGTGTCATTCCTTTCTATGGCATCCAATTCTTCATCCATGGCCTTACACCATTTCTCTTCTTTCACAGCTTCCTCAAAGTGGATTGGATCACTAGAAGAAAATAATGCAAAATTCAAATTCTCATCTTCATTAGCATACCTTGTGCTGTCATAAATGTCCTTCACACTCCTTGTCCTCCGTGGAATCAATGATGTGAGTGTGGGGTCTGAATTACCTTTGTAGCTACTACTGTTGTGACCTCCGGAGCTGCTACAGTGACCTCTAGAGCTGCTGTTCTACTTTCCACCTCTGGCGCTGCAGATGTGATGACCTCCAGAGCTACTGCTATGACCTCTAAAGCTATTGATCTCTGGAATTGTGGACCTCCAGAGTTGCTGATCTCTGGAGCTGCAATGCTGTTGTCTAGCTCCGGAGCTGCTTTGCTGAACACCTTCAGAGTTGCTGTTGTTCTCCAATGCTCTATGGTAGTTTCTCCCCGAGCTGCTGCTCTCTGTAGCTCCTTCGGAGTTGCTGTCCTCCAGAGTTTCTTCATCTTCAAGAGGCATTGTGACTGAAATGCCCGTGGTGCTATCCACCATTCCATCCCATGCTTCATTCTCTATGAAATCAACATCCCTGCTAATCACAATTTTTTTGGTGATGGGATTATACAGTCTGTAGGCTTGTGATTCTTCACTATAGCTGGTGAAGATACATTTCTCACCTCTATCATCAAATTTCTACCTCTTCTCTTTAGGCACGAATGCATATGCTACACACCCGAAAATTCTTAGGTGTTCAACACTCCACTTGCTGTTTGTCCACGCCTCTTGTGGAATCCTGTCACGAACGGCCTTTGTAGGACACCCATTCAATAGGTAAACTGCTATTGCTATAGCCTCACCCCATTAATCATTTGACAATCCCTTTGCCTTCAGTATGCTTGCTGCCATCTCTGTGATGGTTCTATTTTTCCTTTCAGCCACTCCATTTTGCTATGGAGTATACCTAGTTGTGAACTATTTATGAATGCCTTTATACTTGCAGAAATTCAAAAATTATTTGGAGATATACTCTCCCCCTCTATCTGTTCTTAGGGCCTTGATATAGCGGCCACATTGCTTTTCAGCTGATGCCTTAAACTCTTTAAATTTCTTAAAGGCCTCTGATTTGTTTTTCAAGAAATAAATCTAGATTTTTCTGCTGTAATCATCAATGAAGGTCATAAAATATACATTCCCACCTAGTGTGGGAGTTTTAATGGGGCCACATAAATCTGAATGCACCAACTCCAATGGCGCTCTTGCCCTTCTAGAATACCCTAATTGAAAGGCTTGTCTATGCTGCTTTCCTAAAATGCAGGCTTCACATTTTTCATTGGGCTCTACAATGTTTGGTAGCCCTCTAACCATGCCTTTCTTAGACAATAAACTCAAACCAGAAAAGCTTAAGTGCCCATACCTTAAATGCCACAGTTTGGATGGGTCTTTGATGACTGTCCTAAAGGTTGTTTGATGTCCCACTGCTGTGAGCACCAGAGATAGTGTTGGAGACTGCACTAAAGATAGTGCTAGAGATGGCGCTGGAGATAGTGACAGAGGAAACATTCTGTTTCTTGTCATCTGTACTGCTGCAATAACTTTCTTACTACCTCCTTTATCAAATATTATGCACCCTCCATTTTCCATCAGGATTCTATAACCATTTTGGACCATCTGTCCAATGCTCAATAGGTTATGTTTTATGCCTGGGGCATAATATACATCCTAGATCTGCATTTTCTCACCTTGCTTGCTAAGGACTATGATGATGCCTCTCCCTATGACAGGAACCTTTTGACTGTTCCCCATCATGATCTCAGATTTGACATTTCTATCAATGGAGGCAAACAAGTTTTTATTTCCACTCATGTGGTTGCTACACCTGCTGTCCAAATACCAGACTTCAGGGCTACTCTTCTCTGCAAGGTTGCACACAATAAACAACTTAGATTGATTTTCATTTTCAGCCTTGTACTCATTTGCTACATTAGCATTTTGGCCTCCATGATCACGCTGTTTCTTTCTACACTCACTAGCATAATGACCAAACTTATGATAGTAATAACATTGAATATTACTTTTGTCATACCTCTGATTAAAACTGTTCTTCTTCATTCCTTGATAGCTTGGCTGTGAGCTACTTGCCTCTTCTTGGCTTTTTGAAACTCCTCTTCCGGAGTTGCTTCTTCCTCTACCTCTTTGACCTCTACCTCTGCTATTTCTTCCTCTTCCCCTACCTCTTGCATTGGTTTGAGCCTTGAAGGCTTGCTCAAGGGAAAAAATGGATCTATTCAACCACTACTCATGGCTTTGTAGAGAGCCCATCAAAACAGCCACTGTCATCTTGGACAGATCCTTTGTCTCCTCAATGGTTATGACAATAGGGTCAAATCTAGAAGGTAGACACCTTAGGATTTTTTCAACAATCCTTTGTTCATCTATGGTTTCTCCATTTATCCTCAGCTGATTTAGCATGGTAGAAACCCTAGTGTGAAAGTCTAAAATAGACTCACTCTCCTTCATCTGAAGGGTCTCAAAATCTCTTCTAAACAGTTGGAGCTTGACTGATCTTACCTTGTCAACTCCCTTGTAGCTGTTTTGCAATATTTCCCATGCCTGTTTTGAGTAGTTTGTTGCTACAATGTGGGGGAAAATAGCCTCTGTCAAGGCTGCCTCGATTAGACTGAGGGCTTTTGCATCCTTCATTCTTTCTTCCTTCAACTAGTTTCTTTGAGCATTCGTTAGGGCTGCAGAGGCTGCTGGGTCTGTGGTGTCTGTGAACCCATTTGTGACTAAATCCTAAAGGTCATTAGCAACCAAAATAGTATTCATCTTCTTAGTCCATATGTCATAGTTGTACCTATCAAAACTCGGTGGCTGCTGCCATCCTTTGCTGTCCCCACCTGCCATGCTTCTCAAATCTGAGAAGGCTAAGAATGCCTAGACAAACTAGGGCTTATATGAAACACCCACAAAAACTTGACTGCCCAGAAAAATAGGGCTCTGATACCACTTGTTGGCAGGAATGGAATAGGGGAGGGGCAGAACGCTGTCCTAGAAAATACAGATGCTATAGCAATACAAGACAATAAGAACAAATACCCAGGAACATAGAAGACACAGCAGAAAATGACAGCAATATATTGTATATATATTTTCCCTTTTCAAGTTACATACAAAATTCATATACAAACTACAATCAGAGCTGCTGCTCTGTTTTGCCTGATTTGCTCCAATCACTGAAGCTGGAAATTATTCCCGGAGCTGCCTAGAACTCCGTAGCTATCTGCTTATAACTTGTGTTGCTGCACCCAATATGTTCTATTCTCTGCTGTGATACAACTTTACATTCCTGTGCTGCTGCAGGCTATTCTCTTCCTTCTCTGTCTCTTGTCTTGTCTGCTAACTTTTTCCCTCCTATTTGTATCTCTTACACACACCCAGAAAATGAGCGCTCAAACCATTTCAAATTCAAACTCACCTACTTCAATCAATGCAGGCAGTTCAAACGGTGCTGAGGATGAGATTTGGAAATCTCCAAATTTTGACACGGGGGTAGGTGCAATTAAATATTCTGACAGAAGATTAATTCTTCCAACAATATATATACCTACTTTGGGTCCTTGAGATCATTGGAAACAAGTTGTGCCTTGCCATCTTTGATACCCAGAGCATAACCAGATTTGGCCTTACAGAGGACCTTCACAGCCAGGTTCTCGTGCCTCTGTGTTTGGGTTATACTACTGGCAGGATGCCATACTTGCTTATAGCTTAGAAAATAAGATGCAGAAAGCAATGAACAAGACAAACGAGTAGGTATGTTGCCTCTGTGGTGTGAGGTTTAATTAATTCCAACGTCAAGGTAAAAGAAACGTTTTATTCCATTCCCTTCAAATCAATATTATCTAAGAAATTAGATGGATAAAACACATAGCTACACCCATAAGTGTAATATAGCATGCAGAGAAGGGTTGCCGTCCGAAAACAGGTGTCGTATACACATCATTTATTCCTTATGGATAGACTAGGAAATTTCATTTTGTTTTGGCTCTACCTTTACTTTGTGGGAAAAGATTGAAGGAATTTCAGCTTAAATTTAATCTAAGATATGTAGTAGTATATGCTCATAAAAGTAAAAATTACTCTTCCAATGACACTTTCCATAGGGTAAGAAATATAACTATGAGGTATCTTTTAAGATCAAGAAAAAGGTGAGATACCATCATAAGTCTCATAATTATATGTGAGCATAATATATAAATATGATAATAATAACATGAATAAATCAGATTATTGTAAACTTGAAGAAGATAAGAATAATAGACATAGGTGATCTCATAACCATAAAAAAGATAAGGATTAGTAAATATTGATCAAAATGATAATGATATAGTCATGTGTGAATCACAAGGAGGATCACGTGTAAATGCATGATCATAAAATATTTAAATTTGGTCAATGCCATACACATATGCCCCCTAAGTGGAGACTCCATCAAATGAACTATATATGTATGTATCAAAGGAATAGGTAGAGGAAAAATCCTCACCAATAACATTTTCTTCACTAACGAGATCATCATCATCCCAATTGTGGTGATTAGAACCACTTTGAAGTAGTTGTATCTCATCGTTGTATGATACCACTTTTAGTAAAGTACTTGATATATGTGGAATGGGAGATGAACCTTTCGTAGTCCATTGTGTTGTACCTATGTACTCTAGGGTTGTCTCCACTCATGCTTCTGGAGTATTTTGATTGTTCTTTGGAACCCATTTGAATGTGGTACATATAGAAGATGTAGTAATATAAACTTCTTATTTGGCTTCTTACAATAGGGATGAAATTGTCCTTGCTTTGGTACATACAAAGGATGAGAGACATATTTCTCTAGCTTCACTTGTGGTGGAGGTCTCTTGATTATTTCATTGTAACAATATTTGGCATAATTGATGAACTTTATCTTTATATTCATAGGAACTTCTATGTGATGTTCCTTATCATTTTGGTCTTAATAGATGCTATGGATACATATTTGACTCTCTTCACTTTCACAATTCTATTTCAATAAACATATTTTAAACATTGTTGTACCATAGAGGGCACCACTTTTAGTTTCTCTCATCAAAGTATTCTAAGTGATGTTTGCTTCCTAAAGAATACGAGCTGATGTAAGAGATCTTTGATCAAATAACAAGTACTATTCACTACTTTTTTCTAGAATTCTTTTTGTACACTTGCACCATTGACCATACTCCTAGCTATTTCCATAAATTACACAACCATCCTTTTTATAACTCTATTTTACTAAGGGGCAGGCAAATTTGTCTTTTTATTAGAAATTCATGGTACATTTAATATTTAAATTTTTTCTATAGTTAATCTTTAATATTTTTCATGGTACATTTAATCTAAAATTTAGGATTTGTAATAATTTTAAACTTTTTCAACGTGAATCATGCCCTTTCTTAATCGATAGTTTTGCAAGTGTCTTTGGTAAGTTTGCGCAAGTTTACCCTGGCTAAAATATCATTCCACCATTGATTCCAAAACTACTCATAGACGAAGAACAACATATAACTAGCAATCACACCTTAGTGTGCAATGGGTATGCCAAGATAGCATGTAGATAAAAGTAATTAGTGGTTCCTTTATAATTGCACATTGATCATTGAAATTTCTTGGGAAAAGAGCATACGACTTTGTTGATGTTGAATAGTTTTTGTCCATCCATCATTTGAACATTGAAAGAATGTAGTGATATGTGTTGTTGTCCTACATTAGAAAAGAAATGGAGTAAATTAAATATGTTGATACCCATGCAGGTAAAGTTTTTTTTGAATAGTAGTGGGTATTAAAAGCAACTATGGAAGTAAAGTTGTTTTTGAATAGTAGTGGGTAAAAGCAACTATGCAAGTAAATTTATTTTTTGTTTTGATCAATTATTTGCAAGTGGCAGTGCCTTTAACCAATCCTGTTTTGTTTCCCAAGAATTAAAAGCCCATCCATTTGAAATGGCAAGCCTACCATACAAACTTTATAAGACTTTCCATTCATTAGGTCTATATTCTTGTATTGCATGTGTCCCTAGTCAGAAGGAGTTTCATCATCAATGTTTGTCAATGGATCTAGAGATGTACAGTGTAAATTATATGGATGGTAGATTGTGAATGTTTTTTAATGGCTGGTATAGTAGTAGTTCACTTTAATAGAATGCTTGAAAACATTGATCATTTAGTGCTGAGATGGTGGTGAAATAAAGGCAGACTCAAACAATAGCCAATGTTAAGTGTTATTTCCATTTATTGGACTTTTGAGATGCTGCAAATATCCATTTTTGAGCCTTTGGGTAAATTAAGAGTTTGATACTTTAGTGTCCGTGTAGTTAAAAATGGGTTAGAAATACTACACTATGGAACACTCTTTGTCACTATGTTTATGCAATTAAGCTTAGTTTCATGAAGAGGGAGTGTAGTTTCATGAAGACATGATTGGTATATTTGGGATTTGTAATCTTAGCTAAAGTATTGAAAATGGATCCAAAATAAGTCAGAGCAATTGTTGAATGGCCTACACTAGTGAATGTTGGAGAGGTAAGATATTTTCATGGTTTGGAAAGTTTCTTTAGAGGCACATGTGCACCATTGACTAATAATTTAATTGGGAATTGATAATTGTGAGAGAGAGGGTTGACTTTGAGGATCAACGGTCTCTGTTGCAGGAAGGGCATGCAAGACAATTGAACAAAATCCAATCGTTGGTTTTATTGGCTTTTTTGTTTAAAGTTTTTTAACACGCAATTCATGGCCACTGCGGATGCTTTCTGAACGTATCCAAAGTCCAAACTTGCATCTTATGGTTTTTTTTCTGCCATATTTCTTTTTCTCCATTTTGCATCTTCGTCATTTTTGTTATGTCCTCATAAAAGTATCCACGGATTGCCTCTTAGAAAATCCACAGCTTGCCTCTTAAAGGTGTCCACGGTGTTCGAGAATGACACATGAACCAATGAACTCTACGCAAAACCATTCATTCACCAAATAGGCATTCAAATAAACCAACGAGGTCAAATTTGATCGTTTCGATAATCCAATGAGGTCAAATATTAGGCATATGTATTATTTTATTTTAGGGATTTGATCATTGTTTATTAGGTTGCAAGTGGCAGCACACAGCAGAGATTCAGAGAAGCATTTCATATCAAGATGTGAAAAAAAAGTTGAAAAAAAATATTTCCCATGATAGTTAATTTTAAAAAAAAGTTGAAAAAAATATTTCCAATGATATTTAATTTTAAATATAGAAATCATTTGGAATCATATTTATTTTTTAAATATAACTTAAATAATTTTTTAAATATATTTGGAAATAAAATTTATTGTACTTAATAATTTAAAAATTATATAAATATTTAATTATTAAAATAATATATTATTTTGAATGATATTTATTTTTAAAATATAAAAACTTTAACTTTAAAATTAACAAAATATGTAGTAAATAATATTGTTTTATAATAAACTTTTTTTTTTTTAAAGCACCTGGTAAACTTTTTAATGTGACTGGTGACGCTGGCGTGACACACCCTCCAGTTCCACGTGGACGAGGGGAGACTGGACCTCGTGACCTCCTTACCGACAACAGGAATACTTAGCCAAACGAGCTAGGACCCCCACACTATAATAAACTAAATTAAGTGTAGAGTAAAATAAAGTTATTTTTAATTTAATAGTTTTATATTAAAGAAAATAAATTTTGTATTTAAAAAAGCATTATTATAAGTACTATTTAATAAAGTAAAAAAGTGCTTAATTGTTTTTAAAATTATATAAATATTAATTTATATTAAAATATTAAAAATATATTATATTTGGAATGATATTTATTTATGGTTAGAGCAGCATACTCTCATTGGTTACTTTGTAGGGAGAACTCCCCCTGAATCTATGCTCAAAAAATGGGTCCAAAAAGCTTGGGTCTCTCATGGGGTCCACCTTGATATGGTCCAGAATCTGACCAAAGGCTTTTTCCTTTTCCGCTTTGCAGAAGTTAGCCATGTTCAAGCTATTTTGAACCATGGCCCTTGGCATGTTCGGTCTTCCCTATTGGTCTTCCAACAATGGACCTGAGATTTTGTGGCTTCTGATGATACCAAACACAAGGTTCCTGTGTGGATTGAATTCCCTGATTTTCCTTTGCCCTGTTTGCATTTCCTGCATGACATTGCCTCTTCTTTAGGAAGAGTTATTTGTGTTGAACCTGATAGGTTCTTTCAAGTGCGCCCTCAAAAGTGTGTCTGTGTTGAGGTGGATCTTTCAAAAGACCTCAAGGAATTTATTGACATTCAAATTGGCCCTCTTCGGCACACTCAGAAAGTCACATACTTCAATTTGCCTAATACTTGCTATTGCTACCAGTCAGCAGAGCATAAAATTAGGCACTGTCCTCTTGCTGTGCCTAGAACTCGGGTTCCACCCAGGGAGACCGTATAGGCATGTCCAGTAGAAACTGTGCCCAAGGAGGTGGTTTCTAAACTAATGGACACTTGGGCTACTATTACCAATCGTAAACATAGAGTGAAACTCTCTACGGATACTCTCAAAGCCACTGAATCAGTTAAAGATGTTTCAAAGCTTTCTTTGAATGGCGGGAAGGACAAAAATAAGAGTCCTATTGTGCTTCCTTCGCAACAAAAATCACCGCCAAGGGAAAGAGCCCGTGTCAATCCTTCCTTGTTGCCTCGAAGGCGCTCTCGTAGTCGAGAGCTTCCTAAGGAGGGAGAAATTGTTCAGGAGATTAAAAAATAGCAAACCCCTCCTCTCCAATTTGGGTCAAACCCCACCGACTTTCTTTAGAATAGTTTTGCTTCCTTTGAAAGCTTGGATTCTGGGGAGATGGTGGAGGATTTTAAATGAATTTTCTCTCTTGGAATGTTTGAGGTCTCAATGACATCACTAGGAAGTACTCTGTTCATGATGCTCTCCATCACTATGCTTCTCTTGATGTTCTGTGCCTGCAAGAAGTTAAAGTTACAGGATTTCTTTTGTCTTCGGCTTGCCGTTGTATTTGGCCAGCCAGTAAACTATTTTCCACCACCCATGAAGCTGGCAAAGGTGGTGTTGCTACTCTTTTGTCCCCTGCGTGGTATGATTCAGTGGTGGATCATGGGGTGGATCCCACCAACTGGTTAGTTTGGATTCTTCTTAATATTAATAATCACTCCTTTGGGATTATTAATATCTATGCTTCAAATGACGCTTCAGAAAGATCTACTTTGTGGTAGTGGATTGCGGATTCAATGCCAGTGGTCACGTGGCTTATTTGTGGGGATTTTAATATGGTTGAAATGGCTACTAACAAAGATGGTGTTCTGCCTTTTCGGTGGCTAGTTGGTGAAAGAGAGGTGTGGTTCCATATGCACAATAAATTGGGATTTTTTGATCCTAATGTTGGCCGCCATCACTCTAGTCCTTCTAGGCAAATCCATGTTGCCAATTTACAGTATCAAAAACATATGGCTGATTTTCATGCTACCAGAGGAGTGCAACTTAAAGAAAGGATGCACTAGCTAAACAATGGGGACCGTGTTTCTAAGGAATTATTTCTTGCTCTTCGAGCTAGACATTCCTCACACAGTATTAAGCAAATCAAAGAGGACAATATTGTTCATATAGATCTGCCAGACATTCTCCAGGCTCTTGTAAGACATTATGAAAAAGTTTTCACTACTCAAGAATACACTCCTGAGTGACAGACTGCTTTGCAGGATTGTCTTGCTGTTGTTCCAAAAAAGCTCTCCTCAACCTAGACGTGCTTCTGTGATCAATTGTTGACCATTGAAGACCTAAAAGAAGCTGTCTACTCTATGGCCGATGACAAATCTCCTGGAATTGATGGCTTTCCTTGTGAATTTTACAAAGCCCTTTGGGATTGTTTAGGAAAAGATTTACACAATGTTTACCTTGAAGCTTTTCATTCAAATTCTTTAGGAGATATTATAAATCAAGGAAACATTAAGTTCATACCTAAAGCTAGTGATCTGGAGGATATTTGCAACTGGAGACCCATTACACTCCTCAATGTTTCATACAAAATCATTGCTAAAGCCCTTTCACTCAAACTTTGCAACCTGCTTCCTCTGATTGTCTGCCCTGAACAAACAAGCTTCATTAAGTCCAGATATATTTTAGATAATATCATTGTAGTTTGGGAGGGAATGGAATGGGCATGAAAATCAAATAAAAAAGAAATCTTTTTAAAAATTGATTTTGCTAAGGCATATGATCGCATTGAATGGCACTTTATCCTTGCAATGCTTGCAGCATTAGGGTTTGGACCCTCTTTTATTCAATCTATCAGAATGCTCTTTTCAGATGCCTCTGCATGTATCACTATCAATGGCCACCAGTCCCATACTTTTGGCCTTTTTCGATCAATCCAGCAAGGATGCCCTCTTGCTCCAAGCTTGTATGTTCTTGCAGAAGAAGGTTTTGGTTATCTTCTTGCTCATTAAGTGTCCATTCGGCTTGTTCATGGTATTGCTTTACCTAATTCTTCTAGTCAGCTGGTTAATGGTGATTTTGCTGATGACTCCTTTTTAACCCTACTGGAAGAAGAAAATTCAGTGAAAAATACTCTTGGTTGTCTGGAGACCTTTTGTTTAGCCTCAGGTTCTTCCATTTAGTAGCATAAAATGTTATGCTACTAGCAGTCAATTCTTCCCATTCCTCAATGGCTTCAGCAATATGGCTGGTGGTGGGTTAGTCATGGTGAAATTTTTAGATTCCTGGGTATTCCTTTTGCATTCCAGGGCACTTCTTCTACCCTATGGAAAGCTATTCTTACCCATGTGGAACAAAAACTTGCAGTTTGGATTACTAAGCCACTTTCTCTAGCTGGTAAATTCCATGTTTGTTCTAAGATCTTGGCTGCAACCTATGTTTATTATTCTTCTTCTTGGGCTCCTTCAAATAGTTCATATGCCAAACTGAAAAAACTTTTGAGGGATTTTCTATGGACCTCTTCTGAAACTCGCCATGGTTTTCACTGTGTTGCATGGGAGTTTTGCTGCCTTCCTAGAGATTCTAGAGGACTCGGTATTCTTTCTACTCAATGCCAAGGAACTACCTTGGCTGTCAAGTGGATCATTTGTGTTCTCACTGGTTGTGAGGCATGGAACGTTTTACTCTAGCATAACATTGAAATGGGACATCCTTTGCACAAACTCGCTTGGAAAGGAATTGGTTTTTCTACTTTCCTTGTCATGAGAGAACCAATTTAGATCTCAGGCACATTTGTGGTACAAAGCATTTGGAAAGCGTCAGAAAAAGTTAAACCATGGTTATGCTAGTCTGGTGATGGGTTTTGTGTTGGTCTTTCCTTCAATCACCTTAATATTTTGTGGTCACCTCTCCTAGCTTCTGTAGCCCAACCTTTGGCTAAATTGCCTATTTTAAAGGCTCTAAAATTTCATTAAAAAGGTGTTCAGACCTTACATGATATGTTCCATCGGCCCACTATGAGCCTTTTGGCTTGGAAAGCATTCCGTGTAAAATTTGGTCTTTCAAAAGTTGATAAGACTACTTATGATAGAGTCATCACGACTATTCCACCAGAAATGCTTCACAAAGTTGTAATTCAGTCCAACAAGCCATGGTGGAAGGACTAGAGGTGGTATCTTGAAACAACAATGCATCATTTCAAGCCACGGATGGCTTACATGTGGCTTTCAACACATTTGCCTATGGATGACACTCTTAATAAGCATTGGCTTATTCATAGCTCTTTGAGTCTTTGGCATTCCCAGATTTCAAACTATTTGGTTTGTCATTCTTGAGCCAAAACTTGCTCATTTTGCCTGGGGCATTCTTTTTCAAGTCTTGCCTGTTGGTACTAGGTTGTTTCATCTTGGGGTCTAGGATCCCCGTTGTCCTTTTTTATGGTCAGTCTGAGCTGATTCAACATCTCTTCTGGTATTGCACCAGAGCTCAGCAATTGGGGCTATGAATTCATGATTTCTTTAGCCCTTTTTAGACCAGAGCCATTAACCTGACAAATCATCCTTTTGGGTGATTCACCTAGGTTTCTTGAAAGATTTACTCAGATTTGGCATGTTTTCAGGGTGGAGATTTTATTTACATTATGGAAAAATTGTAATTCTTGTATATTTTCAAAAAGTAAAATTGGAACTTTTGTTCTCTTTACAGTTAAAACAATTATCTATTCTAATGTTCTTATGCAAATTCAAGTGCAAGCTAACAAAGTTGCCTTGGAAGTGGCACACTTACAAGAGTTATTGGATCATTAGGGGAATGCTCCCTGTACTGTGGCTTGAGTTCCTCCCCCACCTTTCTCTATCAGAGCCCGTTCACCACATAAATGAAGAAGTGGTTCGGCCAGAGATTCTCGGCCCCTCTCCCAGCCTACTTAGTGTTGTGGTGCTCACCATCGCAGACGCTCAGCCTCTCCACGTCAGCATGGTTGGACCTCAGGCCGTACTGCAAGTGCAACAGAGGATAATGCAGGTTGGCCCACTGGAGATAATGTTGGTTGGCCTGCAATGGATAATGGAGGCTGGAATGCTCCTGGTCCTTCTCATCCACCTAATACTAGGTGGGATAATACTAAAGTCTTCCCCCGGTTGAATTTGTCTATCTCATCTCAACATGAGGAGCCAATGTTCAAAATGAAGAACAAGAAAATGAAGATGGTTGGGCTATGCCTGATGTCAACCCAGAGCTCGCAGATATTTGGGGGAAACAAGATTACAGGGATCCACCATCTGCAGGAAGTGGCATTGGCAGCTTAATTCTGTTTTTTTCTATGTTTTTATATGGGTTTTGTACCCTTTGATACTTTGATCTAGAACTTTGTGGGCTTAGCCCATGTGACTATTGGGGTGTGCCTTTTAACCACCCATAATTTTTTTGTGAAGTGTTATTTTATTTTAATAGATAACTTGCATTTTCATAAAAAAAAAAAAAAAAAAAAAAAAACTCTATTTCCCCCATAAAGTAAGTATTAGTGCTTGGACACAATGATTTAGTGACAATTGACAATTAGTAAATTAAATATGAATATAATAATACACTAATATAATAATTTAACAATTTAGGTTATTGTTTAGAAGGTTCAAGAAATACGCCGATACAAAACCAACGAGTTTTCCAGCCTAAATTTTTGTTACGGCGTGAGGCAATTCCCCACTCTTCATTTTCCGTTGCCTTTCGTTTGAAAAATCAAACTGAGAAAATTTCTAAACTCGTCAGTTGTTCTCAGGCCAGGAAAAAAATTGTGTCAGAGTAAGTCCTCTGTCATTTAAATGTTCCTTGCCACGAAATTTTATTTACCGTTTGCACATTTTACTCCTTTTCCATTCTAAGTTTTCTGTCGGTTAAACATTTTTTCCGTGTGTATCCATCCTGGCTCTTAAAATCCCTTTTAAAAGTTTTAAACTACTTTGAAATCCATAGTTGAATGGCGCTAAGTCGTTTATGAGTCAGACGTATTGATGAAGGTACACAGCGAGGAGATTGCTTGGAGATAATTTTTAGATTGCCTTTGAATATGAGGTATTAATACATGTCTAATGCAAGATGCAATATAAAACTAACAATAACAATAATAATAACAACAATAAATAGACTAAATATATCCTTTTAGCGAAGGGCTATATGTGTATTTGGTTCTTTTATTGCTTACAACTTCTTTTGCTTCTACTAATATGCATTCTTTTTTCTTTAATCAATATTTCCTAGCTTAGAAAATGAGTTTTATTTAATAGGATTAAAATATATTGTTTGTGCTTTGAATTTTTTTTTTTAAATTTTGAAATATTCACTAATTTCTAATATATTCATAATTACCCAATTTGTAAAAGTAAACATATATTTTTTATTTTGAATGAACAATATAATTTAGAAACAAATTTTAAGTGCCCTAGATTCTCCTAGTTTTTACATTTAAATATTATTTAAATAATATTTAGGGGATCCTCTTTTTTAATATTAAATTTTAAAGCTCCTCCTTTCTAATGGCAATGAGTATGGAGGGAAATTCATAACAAAAATAAGAGACAATAATTCATTGTGACTATACTAGAGAAATATAAATGCATCTTCCTATCATCCTAGAAATGAGAACCAAGATGGTCCCTACAATGGCATCAAGCTATCTCATGTCGTCAACATCAACTGTACAAGGGGTTTAATTTGCCATCCATTCGGTTATTAGAGAGGTGTTACTTCAAGACTTCCCATGAATCCTCTTGTTCTTCAAGGTCACATCATTTTTCTCTAACATCTTCCTCCTTCCTGCAGATAAGTTGTGTTAGGCTCTACAAGATTACAACATGGAGTTTGTGTCGCTCCAATTGGTGTCCTCTTCCCATTTGAGTAACTTAGATACCCCTTGGCCTTTTCTTGCATGTTCCAAGCCTTTCAAAGAGGCATGTAGAATGAGTGTGTAGGATCATTCAACAATTCACTTGGAAATTATCATTTGCACTGGTCACAAAAGTCTGGGAGGTGTTCAACACTTTGAGATTTCTCCACCACCACACTTTGAACCAAGCTTAGATCGGATTAACTATTTATGTGTTTTGGCAGGATATTAAATCTTTGCACACGTGTCTTGTTACATTGTATTTGGACTTCCAACGATCAAACGGTAGAGAATGGTACGAAATAGTTAAGCCGATCTAAGCCCTCTGATTTGAAGGATGATGTCTAATGTAGGCTTATTTGGTGCTTCTATCCAAAATTTTCATATTTTTTAATGAAATAGATGTATAAATTATTTGGAAAGCTAATGTCAAGATTATTATTAAAATATTAGGCATGAGATTTGAAGTGAGCAAAGCAAGTATTTTTTATAACTTTAGTAGATATATAATATTTATTATTCAATTAAAATTATTCTATATATAAAATATATAATTATATTAAATATTTATTACTATATACAATATTTTATATAATGTAAATTATTATATATATTTGTAGTATAATATTGTATTCTAAAATCACATATTTATATTAAAATCTATATAATTAATATTTATGTTTATTTGTTATTTATTATATATATAAAATCTATACCATAGTTATAAATTGATTATATATTATATTCTATGTAATATATATTATTAAATATAAAAATAATATAGTGTATAGTTTATATATTATATATACTATTTAAATTAACTTATAAGAAACCTAACATAAGTATGTGTGTGTGTGAGAGAGAGAGAGAGAACACAAAGAATGAGTGTATGAGTGTGTGTGAGAGAGAGGGAGATTGAAAGAGAGAATGTGAGGAATAGAGAAAGAGAGATAGAGCGGAGAGAACGATAGAGGTAAGAGAGAAAGAGATATAGGAAGAGAGAGGAGGGAGGGAGGATGATATATATATATATATATATATATATATATATATATATATATATATATATATATATATATATATATATATATATATATATATATATAAAGAGAGAGATATATATATATATATATATATATATATATATATATATATATATATATATATATATATATATATATATATATATATATATATATATATATATATATATATATATATATATATATATATATATATATATATATATATATAAAGAGAGAGAGAGGCATAGACAAATAGAAGCCTTATCTTAACTGTCTCAGTTTTGTGACAAGTGCCTTCTTATTTTTATATCTTTATATCTAATTTTTTAGTGTCATGAGATTTCCAAAATATTGAAATATTTTAGTACTAGATTCATATGTGGCATTTATGTTTACAAAAAAAATCAATCTGAAGCTACAAACTATTTATGAGACATAGGTTAGTGAGAATCAATCTAAACCTACAAATATGGCTTCCTTGTAGATTTTGTGTAAATATAAAGGATATTAAGCCTTGGTGGATATGGGGTTAGTGAGAATCTCATGTCATGTATGTTCAAAAATCCATTGTAGTGAATGGATTTCTAGAAAAAGCATTTAATAGATAACAAAATGCAAGTAAGCTTAGTTTCATGAAGAGGGAGTGTAGTTTCATGAAGACATGATTGCTATATTTGGGATTTGTAATCTCAGCTAAAGTATTGAAAATGGATCCAAAATAAGTTAGAGCAATTGTTGAATGGCCTACACTAGTGAATGTTCGAGAGGTAAGATATTTTCATGGTTTGGAAAGTTTCTTTAGAGGCATATGTGTACCATTGATTGAGATTATGAGAGGAGACAAGATAGAGCTTAGAAGGACATCAAGAGAAAATAGGAGCTTTGAATTGCTAAGAAAGAAGGTAAATTTCGACAATAATAATTCATAGGAAGGTTATGCATGTAGCCATGTTCTCTACTTAAAATTTAAATTGAAAGAGAGCTTCATTTAGCTCTCTTTCTCTCTCCCTCTCTATATTTCTCTATCTCTCCCCCTCTTCCTCTCCCTCTCTATCTAATTCTCTATACGATATGTTTGCAGATACGAGGCACCTTTAATGCAACATAGAAGTGATAGGAATAGCTACACCTTAATGTGCAATGGGTACACTGAGGTAGCATGTAGATAAAGCCCATCACTAATCACAATTAACAATTCCCAATTAAATTATTAGTTAAACCCAAATTAAGTATGCTTTTATTGCTTGTATGAGCTTGATTTTTTGAACATTTTGCTAGTAGCGTGCGTAGTACCTGTGGAAGTTGCAGTCATAAGACTCGTATGAAGGCCAAGGGAGCTATGTTAAGGGAATCAGTAAGTCAACCAAAGTAGCAGGGAATATCGCGAAAGGAAATTAGTAAGTTAATTTATCTCATCATGGTTCTTAGAAGATTAGTAAATGCTAGTTCTGCTTTATCAGAAGTATTGCATAATTCTTTTCAAGATGGGGATGATCACGTTGTTGATGAAAAATGAAATTTTAAATTTCTAGATATAAAGATTTCTACACTTTACCTTGAAAAAGGAATTAAAGCAAAAATTTGTGATTCTGTGCGTCAATCCGAGATAAACTTGTTAGTCTCTGAAGTAGGAATTTGTTTGATCTATCTTCCATTTCTCCTTCCCGTAGATGTTTCTCGCTGGAGAGAAAAAGGATACAGTCATGTCCATTTTCCCCATGTTGATATCATAGTTCACCCACATTTCAACTATGATATAGGTGCTGAATGTTTTGCCACCCTTGTTGATACCCGTTGTAGAATTTGGGAACAAGTTGTTATTGCCCAATTCTGAGGAATTCTAAGTGCTGAGAAAGGAGACAGAGTTCTTTCTATGTCACCAAATTTTACTTTGTCTTTATTAGATAAATTCATAACCTTAGCTTTTTGTCTTCTCCTCCAAATCAAAGGCCTTTCCCTAATGCCTGGATCTGTTTATGTGACTATAGGAGGTCGTTGTGTCTATAGAATCATAAATACTATGTCACCACCAGTTTCTTTGCCCATGGGGGCAAGTTTTCCACAAGGATCCTCTAACTTGCTAGACTATGGAAGGATCATTGATCATACTAGTTTTGATATAGGATTCCCAATCATTGAGCATCTTCTAAGCTAGCAAAAGCCTCAATTTAGAGACCTCCCAGTGCAGAGAAATAGATTCTCAAATAGACCTTTATTTCAGACCAAGAGAGTAGCCAATATCACCCTTCAATCTGTTCCAGACCAAACCATTTGGAACAGCCTATTGTGGATGAAACTAAGGCTAGGCTGCAACCCCTGAAAAGAAGTTTCTCTATGGCTCATGCTTATCCACATTCAAAAAATAAGCCATATGTTGATTATAATCCTGAAGAATGCTCCTCATCTTCCAATAAATTGACTTCAAAAGGATTTTAGTCAGTTAATCCTTATCCTGCTCGTGCTTCTTTTGCCTCAACTTCATATCTAAGCTGAGATCCTATCCTAATGGATAAATTAGTAAAACAAGTAAGCTCTAGGCTACATTTGACTCCCAAAGAAGAAGGGAAAAAGAATACGAAACAAAAAGGAATTAAGATTATAAAGTTGGATGAACTAGTATGTATGATAAGAGAATCACTCCCAAGCTATGGTTCAAAAAGGAGAGTGAAACACCAAATCCAGGTTGATCCAACAACAGCTATAGAGGTTACGAGATATGTCCCTAGAAGATGGCCAACCCAGGAAAGTTTCACAATAGTCAATCTAGATGAAAAGATTTGGGGAAGATATGAAGCCAGGCTTCATGCTAAAGTAGGAACCAAACAAAAAAACTCTAAAGCCCAGAGAAATTGGTAGTCACAATGGATGTTGGCAGCACAAGATAATATTGATGACATGGCCATTGATGTCAAACAAGGCATCAATAGGACACTATCAGTATATGATAATTTTCTCCAAGTTCAAAATGTTATACATAAGATAGAATCCAGTACTCTTAGATTAGCTAAACAATCTACATCCATGTTAAATGATTTTGCAGGAATGTTTTAACAAGTCAAAAATACTCAAGCTGCTATTACTAATATTTAGATGAGTACTCAGAGGTTGGATACAGTCTCCACCCAGATATATGACTATATATCTACCTCAGAAACTAGGAGAGACAATCAGGCCCAAGAAAACAAAGTACTATTAGAACATGTGGCTAGAAACTTAGAAAAAATCAGGAGATATACAAAAAAATTAGAGTCTCTTAGAAAGGAAAAGACAGCTCTGAGGAGGAACAGGAAGAATACAAATCTCACAAGTCTAAACTAGTACAGAAACCAAGGCCCAAAGTTCAGAGAAGGAAAAGCATTCTCATAACAGAAGAATCTGCAGAAGAAGAAATACCTACTGCTTCCATTAGAAGTAAAACAGCTCCTATGCCCACAAAATTACTTTTCCCTAAACAAAAAGAGCATGCAATGCAACATGCTGAAGATTTGAAAGATTGGCTACAAACGCTTCAAGTTGAAGATACTGAGCCAATATATATGGATGAGCCTGCTGCTGCTCACATGGATACTGCATCTGATGAAGAAGTTTTCCTGGAATTGCTTGTGTAAATAATTTTTTTTTCAAATATAGGAAACCTCCCAAATATTTGTTCAAGAAAAAGAGAAACCTAGGAAAGGGACCAATAAAATGTTTCATCTGTAAAGGACCTCATTATGCTACCAATTGTCCAAAGAAATACAACCCTAAGAATAAGGTCTATGCTCTTTTCTTTGAACAAGATGTACATAATAATTGAGAGATTATAGATACTTTTGATGCTTTTGCACATTTTGCTGATGATCAGTTTTTTGAGCAGTTGAGGTTTTACTAGAACAATTTTCTATGGCTAGAGATAAACACAAGAAGGTTTGTTCATTCACTTCTGAGGATGAAAATAGTTCTAGATTTTCTGATTCATCTAAATCTTCTTCTATTGTTACAAAAGTTGTCAAAAAAGTAATCAAGGCTCTTGATTTTCAGATTGACATGGCCAAGGCCAAAGATCCTTATAGGATGGCTGCATCTATTGAAGATAGGAAAACTGCATCAAGACAACAATTAAAAGATATTAAAGCATGGGAAGTTGAACAAGATTCTCTTCAGAAGCAACTCAGAGGTACTAAACCTTCCTCGTCTAATCGACTCCGGAAGACCAATACCTCTCATGGGTATGTCCATCCTAAATGGAAGAAGAACCCTAGCCCTCCTTGTTCTCCTTCTCCACCTGCATATAAGTCACCATACCGCGATCATATCAAGCTTATAGATATCCTTTGCTCCAAAGTTGATCACTTCCAAGAAGAACTGCACACCCTTTCCTGTCAAATTTACCTCCAATAGAAAGAACTCTCCAAACTTACTTCTGTAGTGAGGGTAATTAGAGACATCTTGTATAAAGATGGTAAAACAGACAATACAGAAGAAGAGTCTTTTAGTGGTGTTTTTGAACTAGCTAATGCTCTATACCTAGCTGAGAATTGTACATATATAAGAATGAGTTTTTACTTTCTAGGTTATAAGCCAATCCCAATGGATGCTTTTGTAGACTTAGGCTCCTCATGAAGTTTTGCCAAGAGAGATGATATTCCTCTAGAATTCTAGAAGCCTAGACCAGACCTTCCTTCAGGTTATGCAATTAATGGCCAGCAAGTCAAAATGGGAAGATATGCTCAAGATGTGACTATTGAAATCCAGGGGAAAAAGTTTGTCACGGATTTCATTTAGCTAGATGGTCTAAGAGGTGATGTTTTATTAGGATTTATGTTCCTAACCAAATACCAACCTTTTGTTCTCAGAACCCATGAGATATCACTTCAACATGAAGATGGCCATATTAAAATTTCTGCCTTAAAGGTAGTTAATTATAAGTTTGATAAGAAGAATGTTAAGCCAGGAAAGAAAGAAAGTTTCAATCTTCAGGTCCAGAAAATGCCATTATTGCTGGAACCCGTTAAAGCTAAATTTGAACAAAATTGTTGCAGTTTGAACCCTCTCTAGTTTTGGTCAAAAGAGCATAAAGAATGTGAAATTAAGATCAAGCCAGAATTCCAGTCAGTGATTCCTTTTGAACCTACATATCTAATGAGCCCAACAGAAGTTAGGGAAATGGACGAGCACTTAGAAGAATTACCCCAGGGAAATTTCATCAGGGAGAGCAAGAGTCCATTCAGCTATCCAACCTTTTTGGTAAACAAAAGAGCAAAAGGAGAAAGAGGTAAAAAATGATTTTTCATTAATTATAAACCTCTCAATGATATTATTCTTCCATTCAATTATCCAATCCCATTTAGCACTGACTTAATCATGAGAGTAGCTTCAAAAAGAATATTCTTAAAGTTTGATTGCAAGTCCAGTTTTTGGTAAGTCAAAGTCAAAGAAGAAGAAAGGTATAAAACTACTTTCTCAGTTCCTTAGGGGTTATATGAATGGAATGTAATGTCACTTGGATTTAAAACTGCTCTAGCGTATTTTCAAATAAGGATGGATAAAGCTTTAAGAACTTTAAAAGAATTTTGTGCAGTATATATAGATGATATTATTGTTTTCTCCAAAGATGAGTCTAAGCATTTGAAGAATCTAGAAATTTTGTACACTACTATAAGAAATCATGGAATTTGTTTATCTGCTAAAAAGATGGTAATTGGTCAGAGAGAAATTGATTTCCTTGGTCTAATCCTCTCTGAAGGAAAGGTGAAATTACAATCTCATATCTTAAAGCATATTAATGAATTTCTAGATATGGTAGTAGGAAAAAAGCAGATCTAGATGTTTTAGGATGCTTAAATTATGTTTCTCCATTCTATAATTGTTTGGAAAAAGACAAGAAAAAGATTCAGGATTAGCTGAAGGAAGGAGCAGGACCATGGACAGATGAATTAACTGAGATAGTGCAAAAAATTAAAGAAAAATGTCAATATCTACCTACATTGCACTTGCCTCAAGATGGTTATCCTCTAGTACTCTACACCGATGCTTCTAATGAAGTTTGGGGTGTTGTGTTGTTACAGGAGATTCCTCTAAAAGGAACTCAAGTATGTGGCTATTTGGTGCAGGAGCACCTAACACAAGGTGGCCTCCATGAGGCATTCAACTTCATGTTTTGTTTTGATGTCATATTTTGTTTCAATAAGGTCATGAAGACCATATTATTGTGTTGAAATAAGAGTCATGGTTCCATGTTGTAATAGGCAATCTTGTAAGTCCTAAGGGACAATCATGTATGTAAGCCTTTCTAAGGCATGAAAAAGGCAGTCATAAACACATAGGGCAGTCATATATTTTCCCATATTTTAAGCCTTTGTGGCATGCATAAAAAGGTGGTAAAATTTCCAAAGACATAATGACATTGGCAAAGTATTGACAAATCATAAACATCAATGCCACTATGTTGAAGAATTGTAATTAGTTTAGAATGCTAAAACAGGGTGGTTGCTGTCTACAAACTGCCAAGAGAATTTGAATTGGTTATGGCTCCAACCATCAACCAAACTACCCTCAATGGAGTTTTCAAGGCATATGAAAGTCTATATAACCTTGAACAAGTAAAATGTAAGGGGAAGGAGAAGTATCAAGCAATAAAAATGCCATTCTCTGCTATCCTTTTGTTATTTTCCAGAATTTTCTGCATTTTCACTGCTATAACGTCCATAAATTTCGTATACGGATGAATTAGAAGGTGAGGCCAGACTTTTTGGAAAGATCTATGTCTCACCTTTCATTAAGACTGATTTTGTGACATTTGGTTAAGATTTGTGCATTCAGTGAACATTTTTCTAAAACCTGTCCTGAAACCCTATTTTCTGAATTTCCACGCTGCTACAGTCCGTACTGTACAAAGGTACAAGGTTTTTTCCACTTTTTCATGGTTTTATCAGTTAGAGGATGGATTTATATTTCATTTGAATTTAGTTTTGTGCTTTGACATTTCTGTGGTAGGAAGATACAAGGTTTTTTCTAAAACTGGTCTGTGAAACCCTCATCTAGGGCTGTGACTGTGATTTAAGTATTTCCTACCGTTCCACTAATGTAGAACTGCTTTGATCAGTGGAATGTAATGTAATAGATCTATATTAGTAGGATATGATGACTTCTTGGCAAAAAATTTGAAGAGAAGGAGTTTTGTTTGAGGAAACCTAACAAAACCATGTGTTAGAGATGTTTCAAGGCACATTGAAGGAACCAAAGATGCATTTTTAGGAACAACAGAGAGTAGAATCCTAAAACCCACAAAATCCTTTGTTTCAGCATGCATTCTAAGTGTTCAAACCCTGGGTTGAGTTCTGGGCTTTCATTTGAAGGTACTCTCTTTGTAATTTTGGCCTAATTGGGGCTTTAGGTCACTGACAGGGGTTATTGGTTGAGATATTCTGTCCAAAACAACCTATGCCAAGTTTTAGATATGTGATAGAGGGCCATAATGGGTATCTATTGATTGTCTAAGATCTAGGTTTGGAGGTCTGAGTCAAAAGTTATTTGGACTGTTGTCATTTTGAAGGGCTACAAGCCATTTTGAAGGGTTTGTGAAGGAAGTACCAACCTGAAGTCCAATCTACCTTGGCCAATGGATGGAATGGGTCCCCTCACATCCCAAACCAACATTTCCATGATGATACTAGAGTTTCTTTCTTTTGTTCCCACTTTTGCATAAAGATTTTCGTTTTTGGGCTTGTAGGTGAAGTAGAACCTTGTCTAGTTTGTCTATCCTTTCCCATCCAATTTGCCTCTACATCACTATCGGTCAGGAACCTTTATTGATATAGAATGTAGATACACAATCTATGAGAAAGAGATTATTACTGTTAAAAGGGGAATTCAGAAGTTTAAAATCTTCTTGAAGCCAACCCACTTTATTGTAAGAACAGATAGCTAGCCAATGAGGTCACTTCTTAAGAAAAAACCAGACAAAGACATAGCACATGGAAGAATAGCCAGATGGTATCTTGATTTCATCAGCTATGATTTTGATATAGAATGGATTCAAGGAGATAATAATCCTTTAGCTAATAGTCTCACCATGGAAATGTCCAAACTAGCAGAACATGCTTCTATGCTAATATAACCAGGTGAAACTTTCCTCCGAGAAGATGGTACCAAAGCATTTGAAGGAACAAATGATACTTTCTCAACTTCCTCCTGAAATAATTGAACCAATCCTCCATGTCTATTTGCTTAATAAATGGCTGCAAGATCTAAGGAATATAATTTCTGTTGGTTATGATAAGGGGATTCTTGAACCTACAGAACAAGTAGCTTTTATGGAGAATTTTGGATTAAAGGACGCCAGCTTAGCCTTTTCAATCAGAAATGTCTTTTCATTTGATTTATGTATAACTTCTTTATCGCCAATGAATTGGGATATCAGGACTAAAAAGAATCTGCTTAAATGTGCTAAATTTGGTTTTATAAATAGTATAACTATTCTTCAAAATGAATTTGAAGATTTTGTAGATTTCTTCATGGGATATAATGACAGAGTGTTACCTCCTGATATGGAAGAATGTTTTAATTATATTCAAGGAAATTTTTCATGGGCAATATCGGAAGGTATGTCTGGACCCTCAGGATATCATGTAAATCCTCATTGCTACTGTCTACCACGGGTATAATATTATCCTTTGGTTCATGATTGGTTTGCTAAAGTAGTTGTTCAAGATATGGAACACTCTCTAGTGCCAGCTATTGTAGCTGCCTGAACGGAAATAGATATGGCTTATATTGAAGAAGTAGAGAAAATAATTTATGCTTTCAAAAGGAGAGATGATGACTTAGAAATAATTTTTAGACCACTTCCAGTTCATCTACTTCTACCTACGGATTTTGGAATTGACTAGCACTTGGGTTTGTCAGTGCCGTGATGTCGGCCACGTTATGATCTAACAACAAGATGTAACCCTATCACAAAAAGCAAGACCCCCATATTTGCTTTTGGGTGTAAAGCAGGTTGTCCTTGCTTATGGTGTGACTAAAGTGATTGTCTTTATTTTTCTACTGTTGTTAATGTTTACAGACATGACTGCTTAATAGCTATCCACTTCTATAGTGGTTTCTACATGTTAGTTATGTATAGATGGAGTCCTAGATCAGTTTATAATTTTTGGATTCTGCCAACTATAAATAAGGACTTCTAGCCTCATTGTAGGCATTCAGAAGTTATTCAGAGTTTAGAAATCTAGAGTCTGATTTAAGTCTTCGAAAGAGTCTTAGGATCACATGAGTATGCTCTTGTTCTACGTGTAATTAAGAACTGAACAATTAGAAATTATGTAGAAAGGTCTCATAGTGTAATAATCCATACCAGTTATTGCACTTATCCTCAATTGTAATCCTCCATTGTAATCAACTGTTAGATGCATGAGGAGATTCTGTTTCTAGGAAAACTTCATCAGATACAGTATCCATGTGAGCAGTAGCAAACTCATCCATATATATTGGCTCAGTATCTTTAACTTGTAGCATTTGTAGCCAATCTTTGAAATCTTCATCATGCTCCATTGCATGCTCTTTTTGTTTAGGGAAAACTAATTTTGTGGGCATAGGAGCTGTTTTACTTCTAATGGAAGCAGTAGGTATTTATTCTTCTGCAGATTCTTCTGTTATGAGAATGTTTTTCCTTCTTTAAACTTTGGGCCTTGGTTTCTGTACTGGTTTAGACTTGTGAGATTTGGATTCTTCTTGTTCCTCTTCAGACACGTCTTTTCCTTTCTGAGAGACTCTAATCTTTTTTGTATATCTCCTGATTTTTTCTAAGTTTCTGGCCACATGTTCTAATAGTACTTTGTTTTCTTGGGCCTGATTGTCTCTCCTAGTTTTTGAGGTAGATATATAGTCATATATCTGTGTGGAGACTGTATCCAACCTCTGAGTACTCATCTGAATATTAGTAATAGCAGATTGAGTATTTTTGACTTGGTGAGACATTCTTGCAAAATCATTTAACATGGATGTAGATTTTTTATCTAATCTAAGAATACTGGATTCTATCTTATGTACAACATTTTGAACTTGGAGCAAATTATCATATACTGATAGTGTCCTCTATTGATACCTTGTTTGACATCAATGGTCATGTCATCAATATTATCTTGTGTTGCAAACATCTATTGTGACTGCTAATTTCTCTGGTATTTAGAGTTTTTTTGTTTGGTTCCTACTTTAGCATGAAGCCTGGCTTCATATCTTCCCCAAATTTTTTCATCTGGATTGACTATTGTGAAATTTTCTTGGGTTGGCCATCTTCCAGGGACATATCCCGTAACCTCTATAGCTGTTGTTGGATCAACCTAGATTTGGTGTTTCACTCTCCTTTTTGAACCATATCTTTTGAGTGATTCTCTCATCATACATACTAGTTCATCCAACTTTAGAATCTTAATTCCTTTTTGTTTCCTATCCTTTTTCCCTTCTTCTTCTTTGGGAGTCAAGTGTAGCCTAGAGCTTACTTGTTTTACTAATTTATCCATTAGGATAGGATCTCGGCTTAGATATGAAGTTAAGGCAAAAGAAGTACGAGCAGGATAAGGAATTAACTGACTGAAATCCTTTTGAAGTCGAGTTACTGGAAGATGAGGAGCATTCTTCAGGTTTATAATCAACATATGCCTTATTTTCTGAATGTGGATAAGCATGAGCCATAGAGAAACTTCTTTTCATGGGTTGCAGCCTAGCCTTAGTTTCATCCACAATAGGCTGTTCCAAAATGGTTTGGTCTAGACAAATTGAAGGGTGATATTGGCTACTCTCCTGGTCTGAAATAAAGGTCTATTTGAGAATCTATTTATCTGCACTGGGAGGTCTTTGAATTGAGGCTTTTGCTAGCTTGGAAGATGCTCAATGATTGGGAATCCTATATCAAAACCAGTATGATCAATGATCCTTCCATAGTCTAGTAAGTTAGAGGATCCTTGTGGAAAACTCACCCCCATGGGCAAAGAAACTAGTGGTGACACAGTATTCATGATTCTATAGACACAACGACCTCCTATAGCCACACAAACAGATCCAGGCATTAGGGGAACACCTTTGGTTTGGAGGAGAAGACAAAAAGCTGAGGTTATGAAATTATCCGATAAAGAAAAAGTAAAATTTGGTGACACAGAAAGAACTCTGTCTCCTTTCTCAGCACTTGGTATTCCTTGGAATTGGGCAATAACAGCTTGTTCCCAAATTCTACAACAGGTATCAACAAGGGTGGCAAAAAATTCAGCACCTATATCATAGTTGAAATGAGGGTGAACTATGATATCAACATGGGGAAAATGGACATGAAAGTATCCTTTTTCTCTCTAGCGAGAAACATCTACGGGAAGGAGAAATGGAAGATAGATCAGACAAATTCCTACTCTAGAGACATACAAGTTTATCTCGGATTGACTCACAGAATCATAGATTTTTGCTTTAATTCCTTTTTTAGGGTAAAATGTAGAAATCTTTATATCTGGAAATTTAAAATTTCTTTTTTCATCAACAACATGATCATCCCCATCTTGAAAATAATTATGCAATACTTCTGAGAAAGCAGAACTAACATTTACTGATCTTCTAAGAGCCATGATGAGATAAATTAACTTATTGATTTCCTTTCATGATATTCCTTGCTACTTTGGTCAACTTACTGATACCCTTAACACAGCTCCCCTGGCCTTCACACGAGTCTTATGACTGCGACTTCTACAGGTACTACGCATGCTACTCACAAAATGTTTAGAAAATTAAGCTCATATAAGGTAATTATACTTATTTATATAAACAATGGCTCTGATACCATTTTAAGCAGAAGATTATATTACATATAATAGTTGATTACAATGGAGGATTACAATTGAGGATAAGTGCAATAACCGATATCGATTATTACACTATGAGACCTTTCTACACAATTTCTAATTATTCATTTCGCAATTACACGTAGAACAAGAGCATACTCATGTGATCCTAGACTCTTTCGAAGACTTCTATTAGTCTCTAGATTTCTAAACTCTGAATAACTTCTAAATGCCTATAATGAGGCTAGAAGTCCTTATTTATAGCTGGCAGAATCCAAAAATTATAAATTGATCTAGGAGTCCATCCATACAAAACTGACACATAGAAACCACTGTAGAAGTGGATAGCTGTTAAGCAGTCATGTCCGTAAACATTAACAACAGTGGAAAAATAAAGACAATCACTTTAGTCACACCATAAGTGAGGATGGCCTGCTTTACACCCAAAAGCAGATATGGGAATCTTGCTTTTTGTGACAGGGTTGCATCCTGTTGTCAGATCATAACGTGGCCGACATCACGACACTGAAAAACCCAAGTGCTAGTCAATTCAAAAATCTGTAGGTGGAAGTAGATGAACTGAAGTGATTTGAAAATTATTTCTAAGTCATCATCTCTCCTTTTGAAAGCATAAATTATTTTGTCTACTTCTTCAATATAAGCCATATCTATTTTCGTTCGAGCAGCTACAATGGCTGGCACTAGAGAGGGTTCCATATCTTGAACAACTACTTTAGCAAACCAATCATGAACCAAAGGATAATATTCTACCCGAGGTAGACAGTAGCAATGAAGATTTACATGATATCCCTGAAGAGACTTAGTGTCTCATATTACTGCTTAGAACCTCATATCATCAACATGTTCTTTGGTCATCGGCCACACTGAAGCTATCGGCAGACCTTGTTAATGTTACACCGATGGTTATGTTCACACCGATGAAAGGCTAGCTATCGGAAAGACTTTCACTATCGGCAGAAGTGAGGAGTCTTTAACCGATACTCTTGTGTCTCTCTGATAAAGTGTTGGCATCAGTGTAAGAACTTCTATCGGCCAAGCTGTTAGGTGTCCCTCCGATGGTAACGGTTTCACTAATGGTGGTTTCTTCTGATGATCGGCGAGAGGATAACTATCAGTGCAACGTAAAGTTTATCAACGGATGACAGAGGTCACTCCGATGAAGGGTTGGTGTTGTGTTGGCGTCGGTGGGATGAGGAACCGTCGGAGTGAGTGTTGAACTATTCGCCAATGGTGTAGTTTGTTTCGATGAGCCTTTGACTGTCATCATCGGCAACAAAATTGTCGACGATAGTCTTACTGAATGTCAATGCATATAAACCAAAATGTTGTTTGTGACCTGGTGCATGTGGGATTAAACATCTCGTGAGAATGTGAACAATTACGACTATTGAAAGACAGTGACACTGGAGAAGTTAGATTGAATAGTTAGGGCAAACGTTGAATAACGGTTTGGCTCTTGAAGACTGGAAATATAAACAGATCAGCTGGTGTCGTTGTTGATTGATGAAGAGATTTGAATTATACAGTTTATTCTGTAGATGTGTAGATGAAATAAACAGCTTTGTATAATTGCAAAAGAATCGATATCTGAGCACAAAGAGCTGGGATCTTTATTGTAATCTTTCAGTTTACTGTAATAAAGATAGCTTCTATTGTGGTGGTGGGTTTTTTACCCGAAAGGGTTTTCCCACGTAAATCTGGTGTCATTCTTTGTTGTCTTGAATGTTTATTCTATTTTTCTGGTGTGTTCGTCTTTGTATTTGAATTAAAAGTTACTTGTCTACATTGTCCCCTCTGAATTGACATTAGGGAAGCTGTATTCTGCACCTGTGCTTTCCTTACAAGTGGTATCAGAGCCTGGCCAGTTGTGTTACCCTTGTTGGTAGGTTGGATTTTTTGTGTTAGTTCTGTGAGTGGGATTTTTTTAGAGGTCTATTTTATTAATTAGATGGCAAGTACATCAGGAAAAATAGACATTGATAAGTTCAATGGCACAAACTTTGAGTTATGGAAACTTAAGGTTGAAGATATGCTAGTTGACAGAGATCTTTGGGTTACTGTGTCTGGCATTAAACCTTCAGGCATGAAGCAAGAAGATTGGGATTTGGCAGATAGACAAGCCAGAGGATTGATAAGATTGAGTCTAGCAGATTCTATTCTATTGAACGTCCATGAGGAGAAGTTAGCCAAAGATTTGTGGAAGAAGTTGGGAGATATTTACCAGGGCAAGTCCTTGGTGAATAAACTTTTCCTCAGAAAGAAGTTGTATTCTCTAAAGATGGATGAAGGAGCATCTGTAGCAGACCATCTGAACACATTTAATACAATTGTTGCACAGTTGACTTCTGTAGGTGTAAAAATAGAAGAAGAGGATCGTTGTATGCTTCTTTTATGTTCCTTACCTAACTCATGGGATCATCTTGTGATGGCCATTGGAAATACAACAACCACATTTACAACTGAAGTAGTTGTTGCCTCACTGTTATCTGAAGAGATGCAGAGAAAGTCTTCTGAGATGGCCAAAGAGGTCCTGTCCATTCGAGATAGATCAAAGGAAAGAGACAAGAAGAAGGACAAGAAGTCTAAGTCTAAATCAGAGGGGAGATCAAAATCTCCTGGCAAAAAGTCCAAGGTGAAGTGCTGGAATTGTGGGCAGAAAGGACACATCAGAAAAGACTGCAAAGAGGAGAAAAAGAAGAAGAAGAAGAACTTCTCTGACACTGATTCTTCTCTGAGTGATGCTGATGCCTTCATTGCTGCCTTGGCAACGCCTGCATCTGAAGATGTATGGCTGGTGGACTCAGGAGCATCTTTTCATATGACATCTCACAGAGAATGGTTCACTAAGTATGAACTGTATGCTAGTGGGAAGGTGTTCTTGGCAAGTGATTCGACACTGGAGATTGTTGGCCAAGGAAGAGTCAAAATCTAGTTCTCGGATGGCAGAATAAAGGGAATGAATGGAGTACTACACATACCAGGTTTGGCTCGAAATTTACTTTCTGTTAGTAAGCTGAATGATGTTGGAGTGCAAATTACTTTTGTGAATGGTGGCTGTAAATTGACTAGAGGTTCTATTGTTCTGGAAAAGGGTGAACGCATTGGAACTTTGTATAGGTTAGATGCTAAACAAATATGCTGTAATAATGTCTTTATGAAATCTGAAAAAGCTACTATTGTAACACGTGATGCAAACTCTATGGAAGTTGAACTTCCTACAGAGAAAACAATGCTCTGGCATCATAGACTTGGTCACATAGGTGAAAAAGGTTTAAAAACCTTGAAGAACAAAAACTTGGTAGATAGGTTGATTGATTGTAATCTGGAATTTGATTTCTGCAAACATTGCATATATGGAAAACAGAACCGTGTTTCATTTTACTCTAGTTCTCATAAATCTTCTGGTGTTCTGGACTATGTACATTTTGATGTTTTTGGTCCGGTTGATGTTCCTTCTCTGTCTAAATCAAGATACTATGTGTTGTTTATTGATGATTACTCGAGGAGGGCATTCGTGTATTTTTTGAAAAATAAATCAGAAGTGTTCAGTCAATTTAAAGAATTTAAAAATCTTGTGGAAAATCAGACTGGTAGAAAAATAAAATGTTTGAGAATGGATAAATATTGCAATGCAGATTTTGATAAGTTTTGTCTTGATCATGGAATAAAAAGGCATAAGACTACACCTTATACTCCACAGCAAAATGGAGTTGCTGAAAGGCTGAATCGATCACTGATGGATAAAGCAAGAAGTATGTTGAGTTATGTTGGTCTGGAACAAAGGTTCTGGGCTGAGGCTGTTGCTACAGCTTGTTACTTGCTGAATCATTCTCCTACTTCGGCATTGGTTGATAAGACGCCTATGGAAGCATGGTCTAGAAAGAAGCCCCCTCTAAGACATATTCATGTCTTTGGCTGTGAGGCATATTCTCATATTCCTGAGGTAAAAAGATCTAAGTTGGATTACAAGGTAGTCAAATGTATCTTTATTGGCTATGGAGTCGGTGTTAAAGGGTACAAGCTTTGGAATCCTAAAACTAAAAAAGTAATTTACAATAGGAATGTAATTTTCAGAGAGCTGAAACCTTTGGTTATTGATCCTCAGCCGGAGAAGATAGAAGAGAAGAAAGAAAAGAGTGTTGTGAATATTCCTCTGACCCCTATAAAAGAGGAACAACAAGCACCAAGTGTAGATGGTTGAAAAGTGAGTTCTAGTAGCTCCGAAGATTTAGATCTAGAGCAAGAACTTGAACCAGCACCATAGCCATTGAGGCGGTCTACACATGAAAGAAGACAACCAGATAGGTATGGATTTTCAGTACTTGATTCAAGTTGTGCCTATGCTTTGCTTACTGATATTGATGAACCTAGGACTATGAAAGAAGCTATTAGTTTACTTGATTCAGATTCTTGGTTAGAAGCCATGGATAGCGAAATGTCATCATTGGAGAAAAATGGAACCTGGGATCTGGTGCCCTTGCTTGAAGGTAGAAAACCTGTGGGCTGTAAGGGGTTATTTAAAAAGAAATATGGTCTAGATGGTTGTATTGAAAAGTACAAGGCAAGACTGGTTGCTAAGGGGTATTCCCAAAAGGAAGGTATAGATTATGGAGAAATCTTTTCTCATGTAGCTAAGCTGACATCCATTAGATTTCTGTTGTCACTTGCAGCAGTGTATGACTTTGAAATTGAGCAGATGAATGTGACATCAACATTTCTTCATGGGGACCTTGAAGAAGAAATTTATATGTCCTAGCTAGAGCATTTTGTGGAAAAAGGTAAAGAACATCTGGTATGTAAACTTAAAAAGTCTCTTTATGGCTTGAAGCAATCTCCCATAATGTGGTATCTGAAATTTGATACGTATGTTTTATCTTTGGGATATGTGAGATCTAAATCTGATCATTGTGTCTATTATAAAACTAATGGTGATCAAATTCTTATAATTGCACTGTATGTGGATGACATGTTATTTATTGGCAATGGTAAGGGAATGATCTCAGAATTAAAATCTCAGTTGTCCTTGAAATTTGAAATGAAGAATCTGGGGGCAGCGAAGTACATTCTGGGAATGGAAATCAAAAGGGCAAGATCAAAGAGAAAGCTTTGGCTCAACCAGAGCAAGTATATTACTAATGTTCTTGATAAATTTAATATGTCTGATTGCAAATAGTTAGTTGTTCCAGTTTTACAGGGAACAAAACTATCTATTGAAGATTGTCCAGAATCTTCGAATGAAATTGACGACATGAAAAAAGTACCTTATGCAAGTGCTGTTGGCAGTTTAATGTATGCAATGGTCTGTACCAGACCAAACATTGCCCAAGCAGTGGGAGTTTTGAGCCGGTTTATGGCAAATCCAGGTAGATCACATTGGGATGCTATGAAAAGAGTTATGAGGTATTTGAAGGGAACTTCTGACTATGCTATTTGCTATCATGGAAACTCAGTTGGATCTCAGAGATCTATCAGCATTCAGGGATATGTTGATTCTGATTGGGCAGGGGACATTGACAGTAGAAGATCCACCGGTGGATATGTATTCACATTAAATGGTGGTGCTATCAGTTGGATGAGCAAGTAGTAGGCTATAGTCACTTTGTCCACAACAGAGGCAGAGTACATGGCAGCTACTAGTGCATGCCAAGAAGCCGTTTGGTTTAAAAGGTTGTGTTCTGATGTTGGTTTTAATATAGGGCAGATACAAATACACTGTGATAGTCAAACTGCTATATGTTTGGTGAAGAACCCTACATTTCATGCTAGGACAAAACATATTGATGTCCAATATCACTTTGTTCGTGATATGGTGGAAGACAAGAAGGTGAAGCTAGAAAAGGTTGACACTTTGGAAAATGTTGCTGATGCCTTAACTAAACTAGTGAGCACAACCAAGTTCAAATGGTGCTCAGATGCAATGGGTCTTCAGGCCCATAATTCTCAGTAGTTGTATGCGGATTAAGAGGTAGCAGTAATCTCTTCGACAAGTGGGAGATTGAAGAGACTTAGTGTCTCATATTACTGCTTAGAACCTCATATCATCAACATGTTCTTTGGTCATCAGCCACATTGAAGCTATCTGCAGACCTTGTTAATGTTACACCGATGGTTATGTTCACACTGATGAAAGGCTAGCTATTAGAAAGACTTTCACTATCAGCAGAAGCGAGGAGTCTTTAACTGATACTCTTGTGTCTCTTTGATAAAGCATTGGCGTCAGTGTACGAACTTCTATCGGCCAAGCTGTTAGGTGTCCCTCTGATGGTGGTTTCTTTTGATGATCGGTGAGAGGATAACTATCGGCGCAGCGTAAAGTTTATCAACCGACGGTAGAGGTCACTCCGATGAAGGGTTGGCATTGTGTTGGTGTCGGTGGGACAAAGAACCATCGGAGTGAGTGTTGAACTATTCACCAATGGTGTAGTTTACTCTGATGAGCCTTTGACTGTCATCGTCGGCAACAAAATTGCCAATGATAGTCTTACTAACTGTCAATGCATATAAACCAGAATGTTGTCTGCGACCTGGTGCATGTGGGATTAAACATCTCGCAAGAATGTAAACATTTACGACTGTTGAAAGGCAACGATGCTGGAGAAGTTAGATCGAATAGTTAGGGAAAACGTTGAATAACAGTTTGGCTCTTGAAGACTGGAAATATAAACAGATCAGCTGGTTTCGTTGTTGATTGATGAAGAGATTTGAATTATACAATTTATTCTGTAGATGTGCAGATGAAATAAACAGCTTTGTATAATTGTAAAAGAATCGATATCTGAGCAAAAAGAGCTAGGATCTTTCTTGGAATCTTTCAGTTTACTATAATAAAGATAGCTTCTATTGTGGTGGTGGGTTTTTTACCCGAAAGGGTTTTCCCATGTAAATCTGGTGTCATTCTTTGTTTTCTGGAATGTTTATTCTATTTTTCTGGTGTGTTCATCTTTGTATTTGAATTGAAAGTTACCTATCTATATTGTCCCCTCTAAATTGACATGAGGGAAGCTGTATTCTGCACCTGTGCTTTCCTTACAATCCCAAGGGTCCAGACATACCTTCTGATATTGCCCATGAAAAATTTCCTTGAATATAATTAAAAAATTCTTCTATATCAGGAGGTAACACTCTGTCATTATATCCCATGAAGAAATTTGCAAAATCTTCAAATTTATTTTGAAGAATAGTTATACTATTTATAAAACCAAATTTAGCACATTTAAGCAGATTCTTTTTAGTCATGATATCCCAATTCATTGGTAATAAAGAAGTTATGCATAAATAAAATGAAAATCCATTTCTGATAGAAAAGGATAAGTTGGCATCTTCTAATCCAAAATTCTCCATAAAAGCTACTTGTTCTGCAGGTTCAAGAATCCCCTTATCATAACCAACATAAATTATATTCCTTAGATCTTGCAGCCATTTATTAAGCAAATAGACATAGAGGATTGGTTCAATTATTTTAGGAGGAAGTTGAGGAATTATCATTTTTTGTCCTTCTTCATTTGTTCCTTCAAATGCTTTTGTACCATCTTCTCGGAGGAAAGTTTCACCTAGTTCTATTAGCATGGAAGCATGTTCTGCTAGTTTGGACATTTCCCTAGTGAGACTATCAGCTAAAGGATTATTATCTCCTTGAATCCATTCTATATCAAAATCATAACTGATGAAATCAAGATACCATCTGGCTATTCTTCCATGTGCTATGTCTTTGTTTGGTTTTTTCTTAAGAAGTGACCTCATTGGCTGGCTATCTGTTCTTACAATAAAGTGGGTTGGCTGCAAGAAGATTTTAAACCTTTGGATTCCCTTTTTAACAACAAGAATCTCTTTCTCATAGATTGTGTATCTACATTTTGTATTAGTAAAGGTTCCTGACCGATAGCCACACACCTGATTTCCTTTTAGAGGAATCTCTTGTAACAACACAGCACCCCAAACTTCATTAGAAGCATTGGTGTAGAGTACCAGAGGATAACCTTCTTGAGGCAAGTACAATGTAGGTAGATATTGACATTTTTCTTTGACTTTTTTCACTATCTCAGTTAATTCATCTATCCATGGTCCTACTCCTTCCTTCAGCTGATCCTGAATCTTTTTCCTGTCTTTTGCCAATCCATTATAGAATAGAAAAACATAATTTAAGCATCCTAAAAATATCTAGATTTGTTTTTTTCCTACTAGCATATCCATAAATTCATTAATATGCTTTAAGATATGAGATTGTAATTTCACCTTTCCTTTAGAGAGGATCAGACCAAGAAAATCAATTTCTTTCTGACCAATTACCATCTTTTTAGCAGATAAACAAATTCCATGATTTCTTATAGTAGTGTACAAAATTTCCAGATGCTTCAAATGCTTAGACTCATCTTGGAGAAAACAATAATATCATCTATATATACTACACAAATTCTTTTAAAGTTCTTAAAGCTTTATCTATACTTCTTTCAAAATATGCTGGAGCAGTTTTAAGGCCAAATGGCATTACATTCCATTCATATAACCCCTGAAGAACTGAGAAAGCAGTTTTATACATGTCTTCTTCTTTGACTTTGACTTGCCAAAAATTAGACTTGCAATCAAACTTTGAGAATATTCTTTTTGAAGATGCTCTCATGATTAAGTTAGTGCTAAATGGGATTGGATAATTGAATGGAAGAATAATATCATTGAGAGGTTTAAAATTAATGCAAAATCATTTTTACCTCTTTCTCTATATGCTCTTTTGTTTACCAAAAGGGTTGGACAGCTGAATGGACTCTTGCTCTCCTTGATGAAATTTCCCTGGAGTAATTCTTCTAAGTGGTCGTCCATTTCCCTAACTTCTGTTGGGCTCATTAGATATGCAGGTTCAAAAGGAATCACTGACTGGCATTCTGGTTTGATCTTAATTTCACATTCTTCATGCTCTTTTGACTAGAACTGTAGAGGGTTCCAACTGCAACAATCTTGTTCAAATTTAGCTTTGACGAGTTCCAGCAATAATAGCATTTTTTGGACCTGAAGATTGGCACTTTCTTTCTTTCCTGGGTTAACATTCTTCTTATCAAAATTATAAATAACTACCTTTAATGTAAGAATTTTAATATGGCCATCTTCATGTCAAAGTGATATCTCATGGGTTCTGAGCACAAAAGGTTGGTATTTGGTTACAAACATAAATCCTAATAAAACATCACCTCTTAGACCATCTATCTCAATGAAATCGGTGACAAACTTTTTCCCCTAGATTTCAATAGTCACATCTTGAGTATATCTTCCCATTTTGACTTGCTGGCCATTAATTGCATAACCTGAAGGAAGGTCTGGTCTAGGCTTCCAGAATTCTAGAGGAATAGCATCTATCTTGGCAAAACTTTGTGAGGAGCCTAAGTCTATAAAAGCATCCATTGGGATTGGATTATAACCTGGAAAGCAAAAACTCATTCTTATATATGTACAATTATCAGCTAGGTACATAGCATTGGCTGCTTCAGAAACACCACTAGAAGACTTTTCTTCTGTATTATCTATTTTATCAGCTTTATACAAGATGTCTTCACCACTGCAGAAGTAAGTTTGGAGAGTTCTTTCTATTGGAGGTAAATTTGACGGGAAAGGGTCTGTAGTTCTTCTTGGAAGTGATCAAATTTGGAGCAAAGGATATCTATAGGCTTGATATGATAGTGCTATGGTGTCTTATATGGAGGTGGAGATGGAGAATGAGGAGGGATAGGGTTCTTCTTCCATTTGGGATGGGCATACCCATGAGAGGTATTGGTCTTCCATAGTCGGTTAGACGAGGAAGGTTTAGTACCTCTGAGTTGCTTCTGAAGAGAATCTTGTTCAGTTTCCCATGCTTTAATATCTTTCAATTTTTGTCTTGTTGTAGTTTTCCTATCTTCAATAGATCCAGCCATCCTATAAGGATCTTTTTCCTTGGCCATGCTAATCTTAAAATCAAGATCCTTGATTGCTTTTTTGACAAGTTTTGTAACAGCAGAAGAAGATTTAGATGAATTAAAAAATCCATAACTGTCTTCATCCTCAGAAGTGGATGAACAAACCTTCTTGTGTTTATCTCTAGCCATAGAAAATTGTTCTAGTAAAACCTCAACTAGCTCAAAAAACTGATCATCAGCAAAATGTGCAAAAGCATCAAAAGTATCTATAATCTCCCAATTATTATGTACATCTTGTTCACAAAAAGAGCATAGACCTTATTCTTAGGGTTGTATTTCTTTGGGTAGTTGGTAGCATAATGAGGTCATTTACAAATGAAACATGTTACTGGTCCCTTTCCTGGGTTTCTCTTTTTTCTTGAACAAATATTTGGGAGGTTTCCTATATTTGAAAGAAGTTTTTTTTATAGGAGCAAATCTGTATCTTTTCTTATGACTTTTATATTTAGGGTAGAATGATCTTTCCATGTTGTCATCATCATATGCCCTTCTGCTGCATCTCTTGCATTTACAATATTTTTCACATGAAGTTTTGTGGAATTTTCTTACTTGACTGAAATCTTTGAGCTGGCTTATTGGTGGCAAATTGCAATATTCATTCATATTGCATGAGGAATTAAATTGCTCTCTATTATCACTTAGGGCCTTAAGGAGACAACCTTTATCCAACTTATATGTGACAAAAGTCCTTAACTCAGAGAATCCAAATTTTTCAATTTTGGATTTGTATTTGGTCATTATATAATCTTTTGCATATTCTCCTAATCCACAAGGAAGTGAATTAAGATAATACTTTTTTGGAGTTGGATCATGAAGCTTTTGAGTTGCAATCATATATTTTTCAAACACAAGATTATATTTATGCAGCTTTCCTAAGTCTTTGAGTTGTAAAGAATACAATATTTTTTCAACTTCAAGGATATAATTCTTTCTATTTCCACAACATAGCCCAATTAACATAAGTTTGAGCATTGCAAATCCTTTAACAAATACATCATTTCTGCCCATATCCACTTCTTTGACATAATCTTCTCCTATGTCAAGATTTGTAGTTATTATGCCATTATCAGGTAGACTATTCCACCAATCTCTTAATTTGCCAGACATTAGTCTAACAACATACAAAACTTTATTGGATTCAGACCAAACAAATCCTTGGGTGTCAAAGAAATTTTCTAAAGTATCACACCAGGTACAAATAGCATCATAAGGACCAACAATTTTGTCAATATTTAGAATGTATCCTGATGTTGCATAAGCTCTTAACTGTTCTGATCTGGATTTTTTAGAGACAACATCCTTCATTTCTATATCAATTTGGCTTCCTGTGGATCCATGACTACCCATTTAGTTTTCCCAATCTTCTACCTCATTTATTAAAACAAATTCTGTATCACTTATTTGGGATACTTCTTCATCAGATGCATGAGGAGATTCTATTTCCAGGAAAACTTCTTCATCATATGTAGTATCCATGTGAGCAGCAGCAGGCTCATCCATATATATTGGCTTAGTATCTTCAACTTGAAGTGTTTGTAGCCAATCTTTCAAATCTTTAGCATGCTACATTGTGTGCTCTTTTTGTTTAGGGAAAACTAATTTTGTGGGTATAGGATCTATTTTACTTCTAATGGAAGCAGTAGGTATTTCTTCTTCTGCAGATTCTTCTGTTATGAGAATGCTTTTTCTTCTCTGAACTTTGGGCCTTGGTTTTTGTACTGGTTCATACTTGTGAGATTTGGATTCTTCCTGTTCCTCCTTAGAGCTATCTTTTCCTTTCTGAGAAACTCTAATTTTTTTTGTATATCCCCTAATTTTTTCTATGTTTCTGGCCACATGTTCTAATAGTACTTTGTTTTCTTGGGCCTGATTGTCTGTCCTAGTTTCTGAGGTAGATATATAGTCATATATCTAGGTGGAGATTGCATCCAACCTCTGAGTACTCATCTGAATATTAGTAATAGCAGCTTGAGTATTTTTGACTTGGTAAGACATTCCTACAAAATCATTTAACATGGATGTAGATTGTTTATCTAATCTAAGAGTACTGGATTCTATCTTATGTACAACATTTTGAACTTGAAGCAAATTATCATATACTGATAGTGTCCTATTGATCCCTTGTTTGACATCAATGGCCATGTCATCAATATTATCTTGTGCTACCAACATCCATTGTGACTTCCAATTTCTCTGGGCTTCAAAGTTTTTTTGTTTGGTTCCTACTTTAGCATGAAGCCTAGCTTCATATCTTCCCCAAATCTTTTCATTTGGATTGACTATTGTGAAACTTTCTTGGATTGGCCATCTTCCAGGGACATATCCCGTAACCTCTACAGTTGTTGTTGGATCAACCTGGATTTGGTGTTTCACTCTCCTTTCTGAACCATATCTTGGGAGTGATTCTCTCATCATACATACTGGTTCATCCAACTTTATAATCTTAATTCCTTTTTGTTTCCTATCATTTTTCCCTTCTTCTTCTTTGGGAGTCAAGTGTAGCCTAGAGCTTACTTGTTTTACTAATTTGTCCATTAGGATCTAGGATCTCAGCTTAGATCTAAAGTTGAGGAAAAAGAAGCACGAGCAGGATAAGGATTAACTGACTGAAATCCTTTTAAAGTTGAGTTACTGGAAGATGAGGAGCATTCTTCCGGATTATAATCAACATATGGCTTATTTTCTAAATGTGGATAAGCATGAGCCATAGAGAAACTTCTTTTTAGGGGTTGCAACCTAGCCTTAGTTTCATCCACAATAAGCTGTTCCAAAATGGTTTGGTCTGGAACAGATTGAAGGGTGATATTGGCTACTCTCCTAGTCTTAAATAAAGGTCTATTTGAGAATCTATTTCTCTGCACTGGGATGTCTCTGAATTGAGGCTTTTGTTGTCTTAGAAGATGCTCAATGATTGGGAATCCTATATCAAAACCAGTATGATCAATGATCCTTCCATAGTCTAGCAAGTTAGCGGATCCTTGTGGAAAACTCACCCCCGTAAGCAAAGAAACTGGTGGTGATACAATATTCATGATTCTATAGACACAACAACCTCCTATGGTCGCATAAATAGATCCAGGCATTAAGGAAACACCTTTGATTTGGAGGAGAAGACAAAAAGCTGAGGCTATGAATTTATCTGATAAAGACAAAGTAAAATTTGGTGACACAAAAAGAACTCCATATCCTTTCTCAACACTTAGAATTCCTTAGAATTGGGCAATAACAACTTGTTCCCAAATTCTACAACAAAACCTCCAATTGAATTAATCATATTTAAAATCATGTCATGATAACTTTGTATTATAATATTATAATTTGATTATTATTATTTATTCTAAATTTTTTAAATTGTCTATGTAATGAGATTATGACTATTTTAAGATCCTAAACATTGTAAGTATCTATGTGTTTAATAGATTATAAATTCATTATTTTTCGTACCCAAGCTCTTGTCCAAATCGCACCTTAGTGTGCAATGGGTACACCCTTGAGATAGCATGTAGATAAAAGTAATAAGTAATTTCTTGAGAAGAGCGCATACAAATTTGTTTATGGTGAATGGTTGTTATCCATCCATTAGTAGAATTAAAGAATGTAGTGATATGTGTTGTTGAGACATTTTTGAAAACACAAAATCATTGGTCATCATGGTATTACAAAACTAATGTTAATTGTATAAACATAGTGGCCAAATGACAAGGGTTGTTCTCTCCTAGATTGGCCCCCTTGATTACACCAACTTCACAATTGTTGAAGAATATTCAAGATAACAATCTCAAGCATGAAAGTGTCCTTGATGATTTCATGCAAATTTGACTTGTTCTTCAATTTAATTTATTTAAGGATAGGTAAAGTGGTGGCATTTTGAGAGAGAGAGAGAGAGTCTCATCAAGACATATCACTACATTATTTCAAATCTATTGATGAATGCACAACAAGCATTCACCATCAACTAAACTCTATGCTCTCATCTCAAAAAACTACTTATTACTTTTATCTACATGCTATTTTAGTGTTACCATTCACCTAATCAATGAAGCTTGGAGATGGGATGTTGCTATTGTTAGAGATAGCTACACTTTAGTGTGCAATGGGTACACCAAAGAGGTCTTAAAGGTAAATTATTAGGTCCTTATGAAACACAAGTGTAGTTCCCAATGGACACATGTCATCTTTGGATTGTTGGCATGAAACAATTGATCCATTGTAGATTGTATAAAATTGAGTGCAACAATTATCGTGATCCATTGATCTCTCTCCACTAAAAGATCTTCAACCTTCAATTTCCATAACTCAAAGTCTTACCTACTAAACTTGTCAATCTTAATTGTCAAGGTGTCAACCATGACTTCTAGTTTTTAAATCTTTTTTAAAATCCACATGAATTATCCCACAACAAAAATATAAAGAAACATAATAAATGCATCCATTTCTTCATGGGATCAATCCAAACACACATTTTATACCCAATGTTGGTTTTACAGTGCTCATTTATCAATTAGGAGCAATAAAAAGTAATAAAATTTGTTGATCTAAAATGCATGTAACATTAATTAAACATAGAAGAATAAGTGGAGTTAGAGAAGATGAGATGACATATATACTTGGGAAAACGCTTTTGAGTATGAAACCCACCACCCAAAGTAAACCTTAATATATTCCTTCAAAATAAGCTTACAATAGATTGAGAAACTCCACTAATGTTGTAGCCCATGTGTTAACACTTTAGTAGCATTTTGATAGTTAGACCTAAACCAAATTGCTACAAATCCCTACAATACAATCCAAATGATATCAAGACAATATGCTAAGGGTTATATTTATAAAAAAATTCCATCATATAAACCAATTGTTATTTCAAGAAAACCATGGACTAATTTTGACACCCCTCATGAGAAGTCAACAATTCAAAAATAAAATATAACTCTCAATGTGGTAGTAATTTGTTTCGAAAAATGTGTTGTTGTGGATGAGGATGCATCATGTGATCAAGTCTAAAATTGAGCCACATGTGGATTAGACCTTTTTATTGTGATTTGGTTTGATATTAATGTAGCCTTCAAAGAATTGAATGCCCTAATCTATTATCATAAAGGTGTGGTGTTGAAAAGCATAATTAGGCTTGCTTTTGAGGTTAGAGGTGAAGACCTCAAGTTGTTTTTGTTATATCCAATCTCTTAGAAGGTTTATTTACACTTTCAAAAACATGTCACACAAACAATGTTGATTCAAGAAGTTGAATGTAGCGATGTTGTCCCTAAATTAAAAAAATAAAAATACAAATGTTGTTATCTAGATCGGTACCCTAAACTATGTGTTTTTTTATTGTAAAACTCCTACTATATTCTAAAAATATGTAGCTCACAAAAGGGGGTCCAATTAAGAGGAAAAAAAAATGTTTAGATCTATATGCTCACAATATTTAAGTTTTCTTTGTTCTTATTTGGAAGAAGAGACAAATGACATGTTTCTAGACATAAGGCACCTTGCATACAACACAAAAGTGGTAGGAACAGTTGTCTTGATGTTGTGCAATTTAGCTAACAAGGCTTCTTTACAGATTTTGTGTTTGTAGAGGATATTAAACCATGGTGGATATGGGGTTACTGACAATCTCATGTCATGTATGTTCAAAATGCCATTGTAGTGAATGGATTTCTAGCAAAGCATTTGATGGATAACAAAATGGAGTGCTCTATTAAATGTCATATAAGAGAGGCAATCAAGATTGCACATGGAATTGAAAAGAGAATCTCTCTCTCTCTCTCTCTATATATATATATATATATCTCTCTCTCTCTCTACATATCTCCCTCTCTATCTCTAACCAATGATGAAACTCCTTTTGACTAGGGACATGCAATGCAAGAAGATAGTCCTGATGAATGGAAAGTGTTGTCAACTTTGTACTTTGGCTTGCCATTTCAACTAGGTGGGCTCGGCATGCTTGGGAAACAAGAAGAGAGATAGAGATGGAGAGAGGGAGATATAAAGAAATAAAGAGCTAGAGTGAGATAGATAGAGATAACAAAATAGAGAGAAACTTAGAGAGATAGTGTCAAAGAGAGATAGAGAGGGAGGAAGAAATAGTTAGAGAGAGGAACAAAGAATTAGAGAGAGAAAGGGGGAGAGAGAGCTATGGCAAAGAGAGATAGGGAAAATAGAGAATGAGAGAAAGATACTCCATTTTGTTATCCATTAAATGCTTTTTCTAGAAATCCATTCACTACAATGGATTTTTGAACATACATGACATGAGATTCTCACTAACCCCATATCCACCAAGGCTTAATATCCTTTACATTTACACAAAATCTACAAGGAAGCCATATTTGTAGCTTTAGATTGATTCTCACTAACCTATGTCTCATAAATAGTTTGTAGCTTTAGATTTATTTTTTTTGTAAACAGAAATGCCACATATGAATCTAGTACTAAAATATTTCAATATTTTGGAAATCTCATTACACTAAAAAATTAGATATAAAGATATAAAAATAAGAAGGCACTTGTTGTCACAAAACTGAGATAGTTAAGATAAGGCTTCTATTTGTCTATGCCTCTCTCTCTCTTTATATATATATATATATCATCCTCCCTCCCTCCTCTCTCTTCCTATATCTCTTTCTCTCTTACCTCTATCGTTCTCTCCGCTCTATCTCTCTTTCTCTATTCCTCACACTCTCTCTTTCAATCTCCCTCTCTCTCACACACACTCATACACTCACTCTTTGTGTTCTCTCTCTCTCTCTCTCACACACACACACACACACACATACTTATGTTAGGTTTCTTATAAGTTAATTTAAATAGTATATATAATATATAAACTCTACACTATATTATTTTTATATTTAATAATATATATTACATAGAATATAATATATAATCAATTTATAACTATGGTATAGATTTTATATATATAATAAATAACAAATAAACATAAATATTAATTATATAGATTTTAATATAAATATGTGATTTTAGAATACAATATTATACTACAAATATATATAATAATTTACATTATATAAAATATTGTATATAGTAATAAATATTTAATACAATTATATATTTTATATATAGAATAATTTTAATTGAATAATAAATATTATATATATCTACTAAAGTTATAAAAAATACTTGCTTTGCTCACTTCAAAGCTCATGCCCAATATTTTAATAATAATCTCAACATTAGCTTTCCAAATAATTTATACATCTATTTCATTAAAAAATATGAAAATTTTGGATAGAAGCACCAAATAATCCTACATTAGACATCATCCTTCGAATCAGAGGGCTTAGATCGGCTTAACTATTTCGTACCATTCTCTACTGTTCGATCGTTGGAAGTCCAAATACAAGTAACAAGAGACATGTGCAAAGATTTAATATCCCGCTTTAACACATAATAGTTAAGCCAATCTGAGCTTGGTTTAGAGTGTGGTGGTGGAGAAATCTCAAAGTGTTGAACACCTCCCAGACTTTTGTGACCAGTGCAAATGATAATTGGAAGTAGTTGGAGTCCAGTGAATTGTTGAGTGATCCTACACACTCATTCTACATGCCTCTTTGAAAGGCTTGGAACATGCAAGAAAAGCCCAAGGGGTATCTAAGTTGCTCAAATGGGAAGAGGACACCAATTGGAGCGACACAAACCTCCATGTTCTAATCTTGTAGAGCCTAACACAACTTATTTGCAGGAAGGAGGAAGATGTTAGAGAAAAATGGATGTGACCTTGAAGAACAAGAGGATTCATGGGAAGTCTTGAAGTAACACCTCTCTAATAACCGAATGGATGGCAAATTAAACCCCTTGTACAGTTGATGTTTAAGACATGAGATAGCTTGATGCCATTGTAGGGACCATCTCGGTTCCCATTTCTAGGATGACAGGAAGATGCGTTTATATTTCTTTGGTATAGTCACAATGAATTATTGTCCCTTATTTTTGTTACAAATTTCCCTCCATACTCATTGCCATTGGAAAGGAGGAGCTTTAAAATTTAATAATAAAAAAGAGGATCCCCTAAATATTATTTAAATAATATTTAAATGTAAAATCTAGGAGAATCTACGGCACTTAAAATTTGTTTTTAAATTATATTGTTCATTCAAAATAAAAATATATGTTTCCTTTTACAAATTGGTAATTATGAATATATTAGAAATCAATGAATATTTCAAAATTTTTTAAAAAAATTCAAAGCACAAACAATATATTTTTAATCCTATTAAATAAAACTCATTTTCTAAGCTAGAAAATATTGATTAGAGAAAAAAGAATGCTTATTAGTAGAAGCAAAAGAAGCTGTAAGCAATAAAAGCACCAAATACACATATATGCCCTTCGCTAAAAAGATATAATTTTAGTCTATTTATTGTTGTTATTATTATTGTTATTGTTAGTTTTATATTGCATCTTGCATTAGACCTGTATTAATACCTCATATTCAAAGGCAATCTGAAAATTATCTCTAGGCAATCTCCTCACTGTGTACCTTCATCAATACATCTGACTCATAAACTGACTTAGCATCATTCAACTGCGGATTTCAAAGTAGTTTAAAATTTTAAAAAGGGCTTTTAAGAGCCAGGATGGATACACACGGAAAAAATGTTCAACCGATAGAAAACTTAGAATGGAAAAGGAGTAAAATGCACAAACGGTAAATAAAATTCGTGGCAAGGAACATTTAAATGACAGAGACTTACTCTAACATGATTTTTTTCCCAACCTAAGAACAACCGATGAGTTTAGAAATTTTCTTGGTGTGATTTTTTCAAACGAAAGGCGACAGAAAATGAAGAGTGGGGAATTGCCTCACATCGTAACAAAAATTTAGGCTAGAAAACTCGTCAGTTTTGTATCAACGTATTTCTTGAACCTTCTAAACAATAACCTGAACTATTAAATTATTATATTAGTGTATTATTATATTCATATTTAATTTACAAATTGTCAATTGTCACTAAATCATTGTGTCCAAGCACTAATACCTACTTTATGGGGGAAATAGTTTTTTTTTTTTCATGAAAATGCAAGTTATCTATTAAAATAAAATAACACTTCACAAAAAAATTATGGGTGGTTAAAAGGCACACCCCAATAGTCACATGGGCTAAGCCCATAAATTTCTAGATCAAAGTATCAAAGGGTACAGAACCCATATAAAAACATAGTAAAAAATAGAATTAAGCTGCCAATGCCACCCCTGCAGATAGTGGATCCCTGTCATCCAATTTCCCCCAAATATCTACAGGGTCTGGGTTGACATCAAGCATAGCCCAGCCATCTTCATTTTATTGTTCTTCATTTTGAACATTTGGCTCCTTGTGCTAAGATGAGATAGCCAAATTCAACCGGGGGAAGACTTTAGTATTATCCCACCCAGTATTAGGTGGATGAGAAGGACCAGGAGCATTCCAACCTTCATTATCCATTGCAGGCCAACCAACATTATCTCTAGTGGGCCAACCCACATTATCCCCTACTGCACTTGCAGCACGCCCTGAGGTCCAACCACGCTGATGTGGAGAGGCCGAGCGTCTGTGATGGTGAGCACCACAACATTGAATAGGCTGGGAGCGGGGCCTGGCCAAACCACTTCTTCATCTATGTGGTGAACGGGCTCTGACAGAGGAAGGTGAGGGAGGAAGTTGAGCCACAGTACAGTGAGTATTCCCCCAATGATCCAATAACTCTTGTAAGTGTGTCACTTCCAAGGCAACTTTGTTAGCTTGCACTTGAATCTGCATAAGAACATTGGAACAGATAATTGTTTTAATGTAAAGAGAAACAGAAGTTCCAATTTTACTTTCTAAAAATATACAAGAATTATGATCTTTCCATAATGTAAATAAAATCTCCACCCTGAAAATATGCCAAATTTGAGTAAATCTTTCAAAAAACCTGGGTGAATCACCCAGAAAGATGATTTTCTAGGTTAATGGCTCTGGTCTGAAAGGGCAAAAGAAATCATGAATCCATAGCCTAAATTTCTAAGCTCTAGCATAATACCAGAAGAGATGTTGAATCATCTCAGATAGTCCACAAAAAGGACAACAGGGATCCTGGACCCCAAGATGAAACAACCTAGTACCAATAGGCAGGCCTTGAAAAAGAATGCACTAGGCAAAATGAGCAAGTTTTGGCTCAAGAATGGCAAACCAAACAATTTGAAATCTAGAATGCCAAAGACTCAAAGAGCTATGAATTAGCGAATGCTTATTAAGAGTGTCAGCCATAGGCAAATGTGCTAAAAGCCACCTGTAAGCCATCCGTGGCTTGAAATGATGCATTGGTGTTTCAAGATACCACTTCCAGCCCTTCCACCATGGCTTGTTGGACTGAATTCCAACTTTGTGAAGCATTTCTGGTGGAATAGCCATGATGACTCTATCATAAGTAGTCTTATCAACTTTTGAAAGACCAAATTTTACACGAAATGCTTTCCAAGCCAAAAGGCTCATAGTGCGCTGGTGAAACATATCCTGTAAGGTCTGAACACCTTTTTTATGAAATTTCAGAGCCTTTAAACTAGGCAATTTAGCCAAAGGTTGGACTGCAGAAGCTAGGAGAGGTGACCACCAAATATTAAGGTGATTGAAGGAAAGACTAGCACGAAACCCATCACCAGACCAGCATAACCATGGTTTAACTTTTTCCTAGGCTTTCCAAATGCTTTTTACCACAAACATGCCCGAGATCTGAATTGGTTCTCTCATGACAAGGAAAGTAGAAAAACCAATTCCTTTCCAAGCTAGTTTGTGCAAAGGATGTCCCATTTCAATGTTATGCCAGAGTAAAACCTTCCATGCCTCATAGCCAGTGAGAACACAAATGATCCACTTGATAGCCAAGGCAGTTCCTTGGCGTTGAGTAGAAAGATTACCAAGTCCTCCAAAATCTTTGGGAAGGTAGCAAAACTCCCATGCAACACAGTGAAAACCATGGCGAGTATCAGAAGAGGTCCATAGAAAATCCTTCAAGAGTTTTTCTAGTTTGGCATATGAACTATATGGAGGAGCCCAACAAGAAGAATAATAAACATGAGTTCAGCAAAGATCTTAGAACAAACTTGGAATTTACCAGCTAGAGAAAGTGGCTTAGTAATCCAGACTATAAGTTTTTGTTCCACACGGGTAAGAATAGATTTCTATAGAGTAGCAGAAGTGCCCTGGAATGCAAAAGGAATACCTAGGAATCTAAAAATTTCACCATGACTAACCCAGCGCCAGCCATATTGCTGAAGCCATTGAGGAATGGGAAGAATTGACTGCCAGTAGCATAATGTTTTATGCCACTGAATGGAAGAACCTGAGGCTAAACAAAAGGTCTCCAAACAACCAAGAGCATTTTTCACTGAATTTTCTTCTTCCAATAGGGTTAAAAAAGAGTCATCAACAAAATGGCCATTGACTAGCTGGCTAGAAGAATTAGGCAAAGAAATACCATGAACAAGCCGAATGGACACTGAATGAGCAAGAAGATAACCAAAACCTTCTGCCGCAAGAACATACAGGCTTGGAGCAAGAGGGCATCCTTGCCGGATTGATCGAAAAAGGCCAAAAGTATGGGATTGGTGGCCATTGATAGTGATACATGTAGAGGCATTTGAAAAGAGTATTTTGATAGATTGAATAAAAGAGGGTCCAAACCCTAATGCTGCAAGCATTGCAAGGATAAAGCGCCATTCAATGCGATCATATGCCTTAGCAAAATCAATTTTTAAAAAGATTTCTTTTTTATTTGATTTTTGTGCCCATTCCATTCCCTCCCAAATTGCAATGATATTATCTAAAATATATCTAGACTTAATGAAGCCTGTTTGTTCAGGGCAGACAATCAGAGAAAGTAGGTTACAGAGTTTGAGTGAAAGGGCTTTAGCAATGATTTTGCATGAAACATTGAGGAGTGTAATGGGTCTCTAGTTGCAAACATCCTTCAGATTGCCAACTTTAGGTATGAACTTAATGTTTCCTTGATTTATAATATCTCCTAAATAATTTGAATGAAAAGCTTCAAGGTAAACATTGTGTAAATCTTTTCCTAAACAATCCCAAAGGGCTTTGTAAAACTCACAAGGAATGCCATCAATTTTAGGAGCTTTGCCATCAGCCATAGAGCAGACATTTTCTTTTAGGTCTTCAATGGTTAATAATTGATCACATAAGTGCATCTGGGCTGAGGAGAGCTTTTTTGGAACAACAGCAAGACAATCCTGCAAAGTAATCTGTCGCTCAGGAGTGTATTCTTGAGCAGTGAAATTTTTTTCATAATGTCTTACAAAAGCCTAGAGAATGTCTAGCAGATCTGTATGAATAGTATTTTCCTCTTTGATTTTCTTAATACCGTGTGAGGAATGTCTAGCTCAAAGAGCAAGAAAGCATTCCTTAGAAACATGGTCCCTAATGTTTAGCCAGTGCATCCTGGCTTTAAGTTGCGCTTCTCTGGCAGCATGACAATCAGCCATCTATTTTTGATGCTGTAAATTGGCAACATGGATTTGCTTAGAAGGAGAAAAAGGCTCAGCAACTAAGGCCTCTGAGGCAAATTTCAAAGCATTGACAGTAGCTTCATAAGCCCTTCTCCTGAAATTGGCCAGCTGACAGTCATAGATGCGAAGAAACCTCATTGTGCAGGTAATAGCATCCTTCCACCACTTAATCTAGCCAGTAGAATGCAATGGACAACGTTCTAAATTCCATATAGTTGAAATGTGTGCCAAGGTGGGTTGATGAGCAAGCAAGGAAGTGTTCAAAAAAAGACAGAGATTTCATGGCACGTGGCTAAGTGAGTTGCCACTTAATGGCAAACTAAATTGGAAAGTGGTCTGACAACGTCACATCCACTAACGGCTGCACAGGAAGGGTGGATGACGTGGAAAAATTAAAAAAAGATTGTACAAAAATCATAGCACGATCAAGGCATTTAAAGACCCTGTCAGTTCTAATTCAAAAATTGCACCAAGTATGCCATAAAGGATTGGAGTGATGGCGGCCAACATTGGGATCAAAAAATCTCAATTTATTGTGCATATGGAACCACGCCTCTCTTTCGCCAACTGGTCACCGAAAAGACAAGATGCCATCTTTGTCAGTAACCGTTTCAACCATATTGAAATCCCCACAAATAAGCCATGTGGCCACTGGCATTGAATCCGTAATCCACTGCCACAAAGCAGATCTTTCTGACTTGTCATTTAAAGCATAGATATTAATAATTCCAAAGGAGTGATTATTAATATTAAGAAGCATCTAGACTAACCGGTTGGTGGGATCCACCCCATGATCCACCACTGAATCATGCCACTGAGGGGACAAAAGAGTAGCAACACCACCTTTGCCAGCTTCATGGGCGGTGGAAAATAGTTTATTGGCTGGCCAAATACAATGGCAAGCCGAAGACAAAAGAAAGCATGTAACTTTAACTTCTTGCAAGCACAGAACATCAATAGAAGCATAGTAATGGAGAGCATCATGAACAGAGTACTTCCTAGTGAGGTCAGCGAGACCTCAACATTCCAAGAGAGAAAATTCATTTAAAATCCTCCACCATCTCCCTAGAATCTAGGCTTTCAAAGGAAGCAAAACTATTCTAAAGAAAGTTGGTGGGGTTTGACCAAATTAGAGAGGAGGGATTTGCTATTTTTTAATCTCCTAAATAATTTCTCCCTCCTTAGGAAGGTCTCGGCTACGAGAGCGCCTTCGAGGCGACAAGGAAGGATTGACACAGGCTCTTGCCCTTGGCAGTGATTTTTGTTGCGAAGGTAACACAATGGGACTCTTATTTTTGTCCTTCCCGCCATTCGTAAAAAGTTTTCAAACATCTTTAACTGATTCAGTGACTTTGAGAGTATTCACAGAGGGTTTCACTCTATGTTTGTGATTGGTAACAGTAGCCCAAGTGTCCATTGGTTTAGAAACCACCTCCTTGGGCACACTTTCTACTGGACGTGCCTGTACAGCCTCCCTGGGTGGAACCTGGGTTTTAGGCACAGTAAGAGGACAGTCCCTAATTTTATGCTCTGCTTACTGGTAGCGATAGCAAGTATTGGGCAAATTGAAGCATGTGACTTTCTGAGTGTATCGAAGGGGGCCAATTTGAATGTCAATAAATTCCTTGAGGTCTTTCGAAAGATCCACCTCAACACAGACACACTTTTGAGGGCGCGCTTGAAAGAACCTATTAGGTTCAACACAAATAACTCTTCCTAAAGAAGAGGCAATGTCATACAAGAAATGCAAACAAGGCAAAGGCAAACCAGGGAATTCAATCCACACAGGAACCTTGTGTTTGGTATCATCAAAAGCCACAAAATTTTGAGTCTACTGTTGGAAGACCAACAGGGAAGACTGAACATACCAAGGGCCATGGTTCAAAATAGCTTGAACATGGCTAACTTCCGCAAAGAGGAAAAGGAAAAAGCCTTTGGTTAGATTCTAGACCATATCAAGGCGAACCCCATGAGGGACCCAAGCCTTTTGGACCCATTCTTTGAGTATAGATTCAGGGGGAGTTCTCCCTACAAAGTAACCAATGAGAGTATGCTGCTCTAATCATAAACAAGCAATATCAAATTCCTGTGATGGTAAGATCACATCAGCAAGAGAGTCTGAGGGCTTACCTCATGGAAGACCTTCGGAACAAATTTTTGGGACGCTTGGTCAGTGGAGGAGCCATTGTTCAGGGCCAAGAAACCGCCAACACCAGCAACAAATGCTGGGTTAGAAGTGGTAAGAGGCATTTAAATAGCCAAAAATCTGCAATAAATGTGGGCGTACATAAATAAAAGGCTATAGTTCCTACGCCTAGAGCGTGGTATGGCACCTAGAGAGACAATGGTGGCCAGCTTTAAAAAAAGGCAGAGCAAAAAACCTAGCAGGGCGTTTCACATTCTTTCTAAAATTTCAGCTTTAATCTAGGCAATTTTTCATGGAAATAGTTTTTTAATATAACATGTCATATACTTATAATATGTCAAATAGTAATATCTCTAAAATTAAATAATAATTATACAATAATATATATGAAACATGTTAAGTATTGAATCTATATTGTAAGTATACTCATCACTATATATTACATAAAAAATTGTATAGTTATTATAAATTTGTTATTTAATTGTATTTCTTATACTAATCAAAGTAATTCCTTTAACTTATAAAATATACACCTATATACAAAATATGCTAGTAAACATTATATACTTGTATACTAATTTTTAATAGTTTCATTTATAATATTAATATATATTTTAAAATTTTGATGTTTAAAAAAGAAATTTACTTTAGAGTTAATTTATTTTATTATAATACTATTTTAAATTCAAATTTAATTTATTTTAAGATAAAAGTATATTAAATTTAAAATAAATTTATTTTACTTTACAATTAATTTAGTTTATTACAAAACATTTTATTTACTACATGTTTTATTTATTTTAAAGTTAAAGTTTTATATTAAAAAAATAAATATCATTCCAAATATAATATATTTTTAATATTTTAATATAAATTAATATTTATATAATTTTAAAAACAATTAAGCACTTTTTTATATTAAATAGTACTTATAATAATACTTTTTTAAATACAAAATTTATTTTCTTTAATATAAAACTATTAAATTAAAAATAACTTTATTTTACTCTACACTTAATTTAGTTTATTATAAAATAATATTATTTACTACCTATTTTGTTAATTTTACAGTTAAAGTTTTTATATTTTATAAATAAATATCATTCAAAATAATATATTATTTTAATAATTAAATATTTATATAATTTTAAAATAATTAAGTACAATAAATTTTATTTCAAAAAATATTTAAAAAATTATTTAAGTTATATTTAAAAAATAAATATGATTCCAAATGATTTCTATATTTAAAAGTAAATATCATTGGAAATATTTTTTTCAACTTTTTGTAAAAGTAACTATCATCGGAAATATTTTATTTCAACTTATTTTTCATATTTCGATATGAAATTCTTCTCTGAATCTCTGCTGCATGCTGTCACTTGCAACCTAATAAACAATGATCAAATCCCTAAAATAAAATAATACATATACCTAATATTTGACCTCATTGGATTATAGGAACGATCAAATTTGACCTCGTTGGTTTATTTGAATGCCTATTTGGTGAGCGAATGGTTCCTCGTAGAGTTCATTGCTTCATGTGTCATCATCGAACACCTTTAGAAAAAAACCAGCAAGATGCAGGTTTGGACTTTGGATACGTTTAATTGACTATCGGGTATCTATTGGACTACTGGTTTAACTGTGTCTTGTCTGAAAGATACTGCCTTAACTGTCTTGAATAACCATTTGCCTGAGGTTTGTTTTAATGGTTGTATTTTATTATAATATTTGCCTGGTTTTACACTTTTAAACAGCGGATTTCCCAAATTTTAGCCTGCTTGTAACTGTTTGAGGCCGTGTCATACTGTCGTTTGGGTTACACTTTTAAATTATTCTTGATTAGTTTTTTTTTATTGTGGCATTCAATATATCAGAGCTCTAGTTTAAACCTTTATTTTTCTTCTTTTTAGAAGCGCAAATCCAATCTAAAGAGGTCTGTGTATCTATCAAAACATTGCAAGTCTTATTACTATCACCATTTATGTGAATCGGATACCCCCTCTTTTGCATCTACACTGTCTGCATTCATTGAACGTCGATCATCAGGGATTTACTATATAGATGTTATACAAACTCAACGCAATTGGCAACACTAGAAATTAATTAGCGCTTCAATATCAATACGCTTACAACCAAAACAAGCCAAATGAAATAATAAATCGAGGGTTATTAAAGGCGGTCTAATAAATAGCTTGCTGTGGATTTTGTTCAATGCGATTTTTCATTTGAGACATGATGTCATAAAGCTAATTCTTCATGCGGGCTAAATGAGAGAGAGTTAATTGTTTCATAAGCATCCAGATCGGCACATTGAGAATTGAGTCCCCAAACTATATAAGTATATTGGTTCAAAATAAATTGATTGGATTGCATCATTCCTGTTGCACCGTAAATGCAGTTCCAGATCCGATCGGTTTGAATGGCCGTTTGCTTCAGACTCTATGAATTAACCTCTATGCATTTCATTTGTTTGCAGGGTGAAAAGCTTGTTGTCTAGTGCCCTGTGGAGAATTGTTAATTTTAATGTAGTTTGGACAGGTGTTCTAGTCTCAGGTGGTGATTACGAGGGTAGAAACACAACTGGAATAATCATCTCCATACCTAGAAAATTGATTTCTCGAGAGACTTCCAGATATTAGAGTTTGTTAGAGTCTAATTAATCCTAACCATTGATTGAGATTAAATCATGGCCATTGGTTTTCAATGAGAGGATTATAAAAGAGGATCAATAGGCATTTGGAGAACACAGATCTGAAAAACATTTGCAGCGATAGAAAATAAATTAATTTGCAGTGAGAGTAAGGACACAGTGATAGCGTTTGAGAGCAGTAGTGGAATTGCCCGAGAAGAAAATTATTTCCGGAGAAGGAAAATATTGCCGGAGCAATTTCAGCAGGAGCAATTGAGGGAAGGAAATTTACAGAGCTCTGCCAGTAAGAGGCAAGCAATTTTGTATCTCTTGATTTTCTGCAGTTGAATAAAAATTCTTATCTGCTGATTGGTTTTCCCTTCGGGGTTTTTCCAGGGACAATTTGTCCAAAATGTTGTGTTCATTTTATTTTTCTATCTCCGTGATTATCCATGAATTTGCAGTTGTATTATTTTTTAATATTTGCTGTGAATTAATTTTTCGGCAATTAAATAATCTATATAAGATAGGAAATTAATAATCAGTAGCTACAATAGATTTTTCACATGGTATTAGAGCAGATCTGAGGACAGAAAAGGCTCCGTACAGCCACAGGGAGAAAGAAAAATAATAAATAAAATCTAGGGTTTATAAAACCCAGTTTGACTTCTTCAAAATTATTATTTTCTTTTGAGATGGCCTCAGCAGGTTTAAGAGATCAGGACAGATTGGATGGAGCCTCAAATTTTGGTGTCTGGAAAGCTAGAATTTCTTTATTGCTGGAAGAGAATGGTATCAAGGAGTATGTGACCACTGTTGTACCTATACCTACAGATGCAACACAACTCTTAGCATATAAGAAGGAAGATGCCAAGGCGAGGAGGCTGATTCTTGACGGTGTTAAGAATCATATTATTCTGCATATTGTAGAGTTAGATATAGCGAAGGCGATGTGGGACGCCATTATGAATCTGTACCAGAATGCTACCACTAACCGAAAGCTGATTCTCAGAGAAAAGTTGAGGAATACTCAGATGAACAAGGGAGAAGACGTTACAAGTTACCTCACCAGGCTTAGACTTGTTAAGGATGAGTTGGCAGCTGTTAGAGACAAACCAAATGATGACGAGCTAATACGAATAGCCCTGAATGAGTTTACTAAGTAGTGGGATGTCTTTGTTCAAGTTATTAATGGACGAGACACCTTACCGAGTTGGGATCGACTATGGAGTGACTTCACTTAGGAGGAGCTTAGACTAAGTCTTGTCAGTGGAACTAGCAGTAATAGTCAGAAAAATGAGGTGGAACAGGAAAACGTTGCCCTAGCAGGAAAAAAGAAAGCGAAGAAGGGGTCTGGCAAAGGATCAAATTCAAAAAGTGACAAGAAGAAGGACTTATCTAAGATCAAATGCTATGGCTGTCACGAGTTCAGCCACTATGTCAACAATTGCCCACAAATGAAGAAAAATGAAAAAAAAGGCAAGAAGCAGACGACAGCTTCAACAAGTGTAGATGAGCTTTCTAGTAGAATGGAGGATGAGTTTGCACTCATAGCTTGCCTAACTAGCTCAACCTCACAGAGTGTTTGGTATATAGACAGTGGGGTGTCATTTCATATGACGAGTTAGGGAGTACTTCGCCAGCTACAAGGAGGAGGACATCAGATTCCATATTCAGATGGGGAACAAGTCCAAGTGTAATCCAGTTGGGAGAGGGACTATTCTATTTTAGAGGGAGAATGGCAAGCCTATTTCTATTCATGATGTGTTGCATGTGCCAGGTTTGGGCATGAATCTAATTTCCGTATCTGTCCTTCAGGATAAAGGCTACAATGTACTCTTTAGAGGGGCGCATGTTTTAATCAAGCATAAGGATTGGAAATCACCCATAGCTATTGGAGTTAGGAGCGGCCAACTTTATAGGTTGCAGTTTGATACTCCTAAGGCACTAGTGAGCAGCAGTAATCTTAGAGATCAAGGAGAGCTATGGCATAGGAGGATGGGCCATATACATCATGGAGCACTTAAATTGCTTCGTGAGACAATGACAGGTGTTCTAGAGGTGAGCACAGAGCATGATGATGTATGTAAGGGATGTGTGTTGGGGAAGTTTGTGAAAGCAGCTTTTCCAAGGAGTGACACCAGATCCAAGGGGATTCTTGATCTAGTATATTCAGATATATGTGGACCCATGTCAACGAAGTCTCTTAGAGGATATGAGTACTTTGTTACTTTTATTGATGATTTCTCCAGGAAGACCTGGATATACTTCTTGAAGACCAAGGATGAGGTCTTCAGTCACTTCCAGGAGTTCAAAGCTCTTGTGGAGAATTTGACAGGCCGGAAGGTAAAGGTTCTTCGGTCAGACAATGGAGGCGAGTACAAAGGGAAAGAGTTCCAGGAGTTCTGTACCAGGGAAGGAATCAAGAGAGAGTGGACTGTTCCTTACAACCCGCAGCAGAATGGGGTTGTGGAGAGGAAGAATCGTTCTATATCGGAGGCAACAAGGGCTATGTTGTATGACCAAGATATGCCACGTTACTTATGGGCAGAGGCATGCAGTACAGCAGTATACATACAAAACAGGGTTCCACATAAGGTATTGGGCAAGATGACACCAGAGGAGGCATTCTTAGGGAAGAAACTAGATGTCAGTCACTTCAGAATATTTGGGAGTTTGGCATTTTGTCACATTCCAGGGCCTACACGTTCCAAGTTAGATCAGACTACAGAGAGAGGGTACTTTGTGGGGTACAACAAGACCTCAAAGGCATATCAGATATTTATTCCAGGGACCGGGAGGATTATAGTCAGGCGTGATGTCAAATTCATGGAGAATAAGGCATATAGGAGGTCTAGAGATTTGCTAGCAGATGATCAGAATGAGCAGCCAACAGAAGCTCCAAGGATTGTTCAACCAGAATAGGGGTAGCGAAGCACGAGTACAGTTACTAGTACAAGCCAAGGCTCAGGTGCTGAGAGTTCACAGAGTATGGAGCAATAGATACAACAAATCCAAGAGATGCATCAAGAAGATATGGAGTTTGATATTTCATCCTCTATAGTTGACAGGAAGAACCGTGAGGTTCAATAGACACATAAGGATACTCAGGAGTTTGTGGGAGCTCCTAGGATGAGTAGTAGACAGCAGAAACAACCAGCTAGGTATAATGACTATGTGGCATTAGTTAGTCAATTGGTAGATAGCGAGCCTTCCAGCTATCAGGACGCTGCACAGCTACAAATGTGGCAAGATGCGATGGTTGAGGAATATACCTCAATAGTGCAGAATGATGTGTGGGAGGTTGTGCCTAGATCGACAGATAGGGCAGTGGTTGGATCACGTTGGATCTTTAAGATTAAACATGGTGCAGATGGTAGCATCGAGAAATACAAGGCAAGGTTCGTGGCCAAGGGGTTCTCTTAGAAGGAGGGAATAGACTATGAGGAGACATTCGCTCTAGTGGCCAGGTATACTTCTATACGAGCCGTAATCTCACTTGTAGTGCATATGGGATGGCAGATTCATCAAATGTATGTCAAGACGACATTTCTTAATGGTGAATTGGTAGAAGAGGTATACATAGAACAACCAGAGGGCTTTGTAGCACACAACGAAACCCACGTGTGCAGATTGAAGAGAGCTTTGTCTGGACTCAAGCAGGCTCCCAGGGTGTGGTATGAGCGCATTGATAGATACTTGTAGGGAATAGGCTTTGTGAAGAGTGAGGCAGATGCTAACCTCTACTACTTGGTGGTTGGGGGCGAAATTTTCATTCTTGTTCTATATGTGGACGGCTTGTTTTTAATAGGTTCACTGGGGCTCATAGAGGAGTACAAGAGGGACCTTGCAGCAGAGTTCGAGATGAAGGATTTGGGGCTTATGCACTACTTTCTAGGCATGGAAGTGTGGCAAACAGATGGAGAGATTTTCCTTGGACAAGGGAAATACTGCATTGAAATCTTGAAGAAGTTTGAGATGCAAGATTGCAGAGCCATGTCTACACCTATGATCACGAATTGGAAGAAGGTAGATGCATCTAAGGAAAAGGATGTAGACCCCACCTTATATAGGATGATGATTGGATCTCTCATGTATTTGGTCAACACTAGGCCAGATATATCCTTTGCAATAAACTCTCTTAGTCAGTTCATGGTTGAGCCAAAGAGAGTGCATTGGATAGCGGCAAAGCATGTGTTGCGGTATTTGTGTGGCACAATCGAGTATGGGATCAGATATGCTCAAGGTGATGGTATTAGGTTGATAGGCTATATTGATGCAGATTGAGCAGGTAGTGCAGTGGACAGGAAAAGCACTTCAGGGTGCTGCTTTAGTTTGGGATCAGGAGTTGTCTCTTGGTATAGCAAGAAGCAAACGTCCGTGGCTCTAAGTTTTGCAGAAGCAGAATACATAACAGCTAGCATGGCAACGTGTGAGGCTATATGGCTTTGGAAGTTGCTGGTAGCTTTGTTTGGTCAAAGGGTTGAGACTACCGTGATACACTGTGATAATCAGAGTTGCATCAGATTATTTGAGAATCCAGTGTTTCATGATAGGTCTAAGAATATAGACATCAGGTATCATTTCATCAGGGATTGTGTACAACAGAGGATTGTTCAGCGACAGTATATATCTACAGATCAGCAGGTAGCAGACATTTTGACAAAGGCATTGGGGAAGGCGAAATTCATCTTCTTCAGAGATAAGTTGGGTGTTATGCAGAACACCTTCCTCGCTAAGAGGGAGTGTTAATTTTAATGTAGCTTGGACGGGTGTTCTAGTTTAAGGTGGTGATTACGAGGCTAGAAACACAACTGGAATAATTATCTCCATACTTAGAAAATTGATTTCTCAAGAGACTTCCAGATATTAGGGTTTGTTAGAGTCTAATTAATCCTAGCCATTGATTGAGATTAAATCATGGCCATTGGTTTTCAATGAGAGGATTATAAAAGAGGATCAATGGGCATTTGGAGAACACAGATCTAAAAAATATTTGCAGCGATAGCAAATAAATTAATTTGCAGTGAGAGCAAGGGCACAGTGATAGCGTTGGAGAGTAGCAGTGGAATTACCGGAGAAGAAAATTATTTCCGGAGAAGGAAAATATTGCCGGAGCAATTTCAGCAGGGGCAATTAAGGGAAGGAAATTTATAGGAAAGAAAATTTCCAGAGCTCTGCCAGTAAGAGGCAAGCAATTTTGTATCTCTTGATTTTCTGCAGTTGAATAAAAATTCTTATCTGCTGACTGGTTTTCCCTTTGGGATTTTTCCAGGGATAATTTGTCTAAAATATTGTGTTCATTTTATTTTTCTATCTCCGTGATTATCCGTGAAGTTGCAATTGTATTATTTTTTAATATTTGCTGTGAATTAATTTTTTGGCAGTCAAATAATCTATATAAGATAGGAAATTAATAATCAGTAGCTGCAATAGATTTTTCAAAAGAACCGCTCGTTATTAGCCACTTACCATTAAGGACTTCTTGTAATCATTCATATTAATCTTTAAATCATGCATTTGGTATCGATAAATGTTTAAATGTCATTGTTCTAGCCCTAACTGCTTTTTACAAGATGTTAATAAACCTTTTAATAGTTGTGGTTGATGGCATTTATCTCAACAGTTACATTTCATGTTATATATTGACTACTGCCAGTGAATAGCAAGTTTAAACTCTCAGTGAAATCTCTTAAGTCCTTAACATTTGTTATTGGGGACCATACGTTGCCTTAATTGTTAGCGTCAACATATGTTTCAAAATTGATTCATGAAATTTCAAACTGTAGTTGTGACATTCTATCTTTTTTAAGTGTTAGCTACTAATCTCTGCGTGTAGGTATCCAGGGCATTTGCAAACTTCCAAACCACTATGTTAAACATCAAATCATTGATAGTATTTAATCGTCTGAATGACTGTGAGTTCTAGTTGACAGTTGTCTTCACCACGAGCATTTTACTTTAAATAGCTGGCAACAGATTCATGCTCATTAGTAATGGTTGCTGTAAGTATTGATTGTTCATACATCATGATTTAATGTTTGGTATCACAGTTAGTGTTGTTACATTTTACATTTTACATTTTACTGTTTAACCTTTTAAATCCTATGGCTTTTAAGTTTAAAGTAATGTTTAAGTCTTATGTTTGTTTAAAATATGGTGAGCCATTTATAGAATTTCAATTGGGCATGTGAACAAAATACAGTAACCTTTGCATGTGAGAGAAATCTTCAAACTATTAACGGTCATCTAAATCGTCAAATACTACATTTTGGTAACTGCAGGAACCAAACAATCCGCATGTGAACAAAAATCTTTATTTTCCAAGCATAGAGATAGTAAAGTGTAGATATAACCATGTGTTTAAATTGTCACACCTAATCATATTTACTTGTAAATAAACAATAGCAGAGTTTGCAGACGATCAAAATGCCCGTTTTTAGCCCTTGGAGGTTGTTTTGTTCAAAGTAGCACAACTTTTTCATTTTTCATTGGATTTTCACAATTTTGTAGGTGTTGGAAAGGTGATTCGAAGAGCTACATAGTGACACAAGCCATTCTTTCAGATTCTTCCTTGATCTAAAAGATTATTTGTCTTGTGCTGATGTTTTTTCTTGTAGCTTTACACCTATCCAAGACAATTTTTTGTAAACTACTAACTAATTTTCTGCAGCACCGTTGTCAAAGACTCAATCTTTTTTACTAGTTTATCTGCACTAAGTTAGAGTAGTGGGAAGTAACTCATTTTCCATTTTTTGAGATCTTGATTAGATGTATGCTCTCCCCTCATGCTCTTGATTGATCTTGGGGATCAAAAGTCTATCATTTTCCTTTCTTTGTTATTTGTTCAATCCCCAGGTGCTATCTCACATATGCTGTCTCCTTGTGTTTCACATGATCTGGGAGATCAAAAGTGAATTGTATTCCTTCCCTTTAGGAGGCCTACTAGGGGATTTCATCACTCCTAGAGAGGACCTCAATCGTTTGTTCCGGCACAGTATATAAATATTGTGATTTGAAAGATAGTTTTGAAGGAAGGACCCTCTCATCTCTAAGCAAAAAACCTTTGCGATACTTGGTCCACCAAGGCTCGTGTGGTTGAGCATCAGTTGATTGGGACATCCCCATTCACGGACTCATCCCCTTGTACCTTGTGTATATTGGGACATCCCCTAGAAGCCTTGTACCATCCTAGTTTAAGACCTTTCAACCATCATACCTTGTAGTGCACTATTATAGAGGAGGGGAAGATGCTCACCATATCATTATACTTGAGATAGGAATTACCTTGGGTAAGACGAAAGTCTCCTTGGTAAGGGGGTAAGGGGGTAAGGTGGTCTAGGACCTTGCTTTCCCTATCTATCCAAGCTCTAGCACTGAAGGTATTAGTGGGGATGGGAATCCCAGTTCTTTAAGAGTTAGGATTGGCCCATGGCCACTTTGTGAGATCTATAAGGTATGATACTCCCACCTGAATAAATACTAGGTTGTTCTCGTGCTTGGTGTGTCTTTATTGTGCTATACCAGTATTAGCCATTATAGCCATGAAGAAATTCACACCCACTTCCTGGTACAAGTCAGTTGGCCATTGTGTTTACTCTATTTTTCATAAATCTCTTGTTAAATCAAACCAGCTCACATTTTCAACCAAAATCTTTGGCCCTATACACACTTGGTATCAATTGTTGATCATTGTAACCAAAATCTTTCATCTCGTCTCCTATATCATTAGCTTGGCCTCCGAAATTGGGATCCTATCATCCTTTCAATTTGTCATTCATCTAAATCCAATCACTCCCAAAATCTCTTTACACCTTTGGACTCCCATTATCCTACCATCGACATCCAAATCCTCAATAGACTAAGACCTATTTCAAATCAATCCTATATCGATCCATTCACTTAAGAGTCCATGACGATTCTTAAGTTAGTGTATCCTTGTTATCTTATCTTCCCTAATCAATAAGCCCTAACTTCCCTTAAGTAGAGATAGCATCCTTGTTTCCTTTCTTCCTTAGGCATCTCATAATCCTAAGTGTTTTAAAGGAGTCTTTTATCCATATCCAATCCTAAGGTCCATCTGGTCTCTTTGAGTCATCATCAATCTGATCCATATCATTTACCCTGCATCTTTTGGATTCCTTCATATCATCCATATCTATCCATCTTGATCCTCAATCAGTCGATCAAATCATCAAATCTAATCCATTTCCAACCTAATTCATTTGTCATCATCTTACTCATATTCTCATCCTTGAACCAAGTCCAATCCTCATTCGTCAAAATGGTTGTGTTCATCAACAACCCACTATCACCCCAAGAATATGAGGAAATACAAGAACTTAGACATACCTATGAGGGTCTTTATCCTACCAGTAAGACAAAGTTTAGAGATAGTTTTTGTCATGTGTCCTTAGCACATCTCATCATTGAGATTTTTATGATGATGTCACCTCAACATCACCATCCTATATGCCATCCCCATCAACTTCATACAAACCTTCATCTCCTCATGACCCTAGAAAATCTAGATTACAAAATATTACCAATCAATTTTGGTACATGTTTGAAACTTTACGTGAGGAACAATAAGAAGAAGAGGAATTTATTCAAAAAATAAAACATGCATGTAAGCAATTGAGTCCTCTTGATCAAGCTCTACTTCGAGAGTGGTATAGACATCACCCTATAACACCATTCATCTTTGAAGATTCACAAGATCATTCTTATCATCCTACCACATCAACACCCCAACCCTATATGCCATCCCTGTCAACATACAAACCTTCATCCCATAATGAACCCCTTTACATAGAAGTTAAAATCAAAATGTCTTTAGTCAAAAGGGTCCTAATAGATTGTCGCTCAGAGTTAAACTTGTGCACTCTACGGTGTGTTATACAATTGGGATACTCTATTGCAGATATTGAAAAATACCATTCCATCACTATTAAAACCTATGGTGAAATTGAAAGGAGATTTGAAGGTACTATTCTTGATTGCCCATCAAATTAGGTCCAGCCCTAGTGGAAGTCACTTGTCAAGTCCTAGACTTCAATCTCCCATGTAATATCCTCCTAGGAGGCCCATGGATTCATGCCATGAGGGTTGTTCTTTTCACCTATAATAGATGCATCAATTTCCATTTAATGACCAAGAGGTTACCATTTATGCCAACCCAAATCCTTTTGAATATTTCCCAATCGAATGCCTACCCTAAACCTATTCAACAATAACTTTACCTCAAACTTCACAAGTTCAAATTCCTACCCATGCTTCATCTTCAAACAATATCCCCTCACCCTGTTCTCTACATTGGCAGCTATGTGTGGACTCTCTAGTTCCTCGTATAGGGGACAACTACGAGGCGTATCTTGCCAATGCTACTGCTAAACACTAAAAAACCAAACCCCTTATTGGAATGCTGGATCCTCTCCCCTAAAGCAACAGATGCTTAGGGAGTCCATCTAGTGTTGATACTAACTTCTACCACCATAAATTTCATGCCAATGCGGCGGTTAAAAGAACCTAGTATTCATTCACGTTTCATGCAGCATCCGAAAATCTAGGTGTTGAAGTAGCCACTTGCACAGAGTGTCCTCCCACTTGAGTAGACCGCTCATGGTAGCAGAGTTAGAAGTGGTATGCCTTATCAATGTTGAATTGAGCCTGCCTGCCTTAGATGAATGAAAAGGTGGGGAAGCGCCGAGACATGGATTTAACCTACTATTGTTCAAGGGGAGAGAGATGGGAATGGATCTAGCTACATAGAGCCTTGAATATGACTCAAAACAGATTTAGCTAGTTCTGTTGACCAGACAGGACCAACATCATGTCCAATATTTCCCCATCATAAATTCTAATAGGCATTGGACTGGCCAGACACGAATGGGAGGAAATCATTGAGGGGATGAGGCTACATATCATTATTAGTGAAAGGTGGGGATTTAGTCGGTGGATCATCCCATTAGGTCCTTACTTCTGTGACACGACTCATTATAATCTCCCTTTTCTCCCAAGAAAGTGGAACACATCATGTATTGCAATAGAAATGGCTCTTGTTGGGCTAGTTGGGGGGCCCACCCAACCCAACTATAGCCTCCCACCCACCCCAACCGGCAAACCCTCGGATTGGACCCCCCACCTGCACATTGGCAAACTCTTAGACTGAACCTCCCACCCACCCGCATAGAGAAAGATGGGCAAGGTGGGGGGCCCTCTAATTATTTCATTTCTTAGCTTCCCCATGGCTAGTCAGGCATTTAGTGGGGGACCATAGCAAGGGAGATATAGGCCCTTGATGGGCCCAGGAACAGAAGAGATGGTTTGCCTCCCCTCCCAGCGTGGGTGGGAGGCGGGGGGAGCAAATCCCCCCAAGAGATAGATTAGTTGTTGCCCCCTCACATTATGCCCCTCCTACCATCGTTGGGTGGGTGGGTGGAAGGCGAGGGGCAACTATATCCACCCACCCAACAACAACATCTACCTCTTAGAAGTGTGGTGTTGTTTGATGAGCAACTAGTAACTAGTAACTGGTTGAGTGAATGTTGGTGTCGTTCTATGAGTAACTAAGATCCTCAGTGAACTATAATTCCCATCGAACCCAGACTTCTCCAACTAATTGGAACTATAGGGATGGTCCCTATCTTCCACCCAACCACCCTAGATTAGTGCATGTAGATATTCGCCATTGTTCATACCAAGTACCTACCAAATCCCATCCCTTCACATCTTCAACAACAAGCCCTCCTTCACCAACAACAAACCTTAGCCCAAAAACCACAACTACAACCTTCATTTAACACATCATCTCCCATATCTTTAGCCATGCAACAACAACAAATTCCATCTAAGCCCAATCCTAATCCATTGGTCCACCAACCTTTTAATCCATCAATCCCTTAATTACCTTCACCATCATGTTCTTCCAACCCTCCACCAACATCCAATTCTCAATGGGATGCAAACTTCAAGAAATAGAACATGAATATGAGAAATGACCTCCCCTTGTTAAAGTGCAAATTCAAAAATAGTATGGTCTTCTCCTTGTAGTATGTTTTCTCTCAACATCCCAATCCCATGAGTCACCCCCATCATCATGCCAACCTAGTCCCTCCACATCATCCAATCTCATGAATATTCCTCAATATCCAGCTCAAAATCCTCCACAACATGAGCATGCTAGTACTAGTCACTCCTCACACCAAGATCAAGAAGCCTTAAGCCATCTTAATGCTACCCTTGACAAGGGAGATACCACCTCAAGTTTAGAATCATACACCAATCCATATACTAGTCCCTCTCATCCATCCATCCCTATGGAGCCTTCATCATATAATCCATCCAACCTTCCAAATCCTAATCCATTAAGCCAATCCCCAATGCACTTAAAGTCTAAACCATCAAATCTTCCACCTAAGTCCAATCCTATTATCCATCCACCTAAGCCCAACCCAAGCCTTAATCCTATCATATCCAATCCTATTATCCCTCCACCTAATATGAATCCCACTACTATTATATCCAATCCTCTTGTCCATCCATGCAATCCTAAACCCATTCCTATCACACCCAATCCCATTCTCACTCCATTGGATCCCAATCCTACACCTTGCACCCTCATTATCCATCCATTATATTGTGCATCCACCCATGTACTAATGAAGGATGTGATCCATTGGATACTAGCAAGGAATCAACCATCACCCTCATGCCATCAAATCCTTATCCTTGAAACTATCCAAGAACCTTCAAATGTCACACCTATTTCTCCAATCCCATCTTGTAGTCCACCAACTATCAAGTTTCTTGAAGACCCACCTACCATAAGCACAATTCATTCCCCATCATGCATTGAACCTATCTAAGAAACCTTCATTCCTATCCAAACTCTAGATTTATGTCAAGAGTCAAATCTAAAGCAAGACAAAACATGTACTCATCCAAATCAAGATCAAGTTAATCAAGATACTCAAGCTAAAATTATCTCATTTACCCAAGAACAAACTAGCCAGACCACTCCCATTTATGAAAATGATCCTAGCTATGATCCCAAAAACCAAGTTGATCCTCACCTTGAACTTTATGATATTTATGATCATCAATGCCAAACTAATACTATCACATATCCCACTAGTCTTATTGAATATCCAACTACAACATCTAAATCCAGTCATGAGACACTTAGTCCCCATGACAACATAGACAATCAAACAAATCACTTGGATCATATCATAATGGATCCCAATGAGCATAGTTGTGTCCAAGATCCTATTAATATCAAGCATGAAGAAACACAAGTCATAATCGATACCATTCAGATGATCAAGGAATGATAATAACAAACAATGATCATGAAACTACAAATGTATACAATGAGCAACATACAATGAGTTTACATGATGAACCAGTATAGGAATCCCATCAAATGGGATCTACTATCTTTATGAAGACAAATTTACTCATAGAAGAGACAATAGCAAATTCTGGCTACTCTCAGTAAAATACCAAAGAGCTTGCATCATATTTCAAAAATGACAAGTATCCTATCACGAACAAGATATGTCAAAGCATGGATTATCACAAAAAATGATTAGTCCTTTTCGAATAAGTAATCCTAGAACCTATCCCAATGCACATCAAACATAGTTGAAGTATAGGTATAGAGTTATCTCAGAAATCTAATGATGTTAGTGTTACTTCCAAGATCACTAGGGAAACCTCCTCCAATGAGAGCATCGAGATAGGGACCATTTGTAGCCCTTGCACTAAACTTGTTGCCAACAATCTCGACAATCCTTCCACTTCAACTTCCACCATAACTTGTCTTTCACTTTTTCCACATCTTCTATCCCTCGATTAGGACCAACAAAATCATAGAACATACAAAGCAAAAGCTTCAAATCCAATGTCAAAAGCATATGAAGTCAAAAATCAAGGCAAGCATATCAAAGAAATATGGGTCCCAAAACAAAATGGATCATGCATGTCAAATAAAGTAAATCTTCCAAATACCATGAGCTATCAAAGCTATAAAAATCAAAACACATGCCTTGCATATGACAGGTGTCCACCACCTTATAATCTATAAAAGAACATTGGTCCTAATCACCATCATATCTCCACATATGCACATCATAATGCTAAATCCAAATTTCATAATCCACCAGCTCAATTTTGGTGAGTCAAAAATCTGTCAAACCCATCTGTTGTGCCTCGCACACACACCCCATTTCAAAAAATAGGGACCCCCCTCTTTCAAATCTTGGCTTAGAATGTCAAGTGGGGTTTTCCATCTCCTAAGTAGTCAAGTGGTCAAAGTGCACTTTTTTTTGCCATGTTAGAAATTGGATGTTGAAAAATCATTTCAAAATCTGCTAAGTCCAAGTCCTTGCATTTTATCAAGTAGGTCTGATTGTCCTTTTGCACTAAAATTGCTTCCAACTAACCTTTGCACTGAAATGCCCTCCATCTAACCTTTGCACTAAAAAGCCCTTTGTCCAACTTCTGTGCTAGAATGCTTTCCATCCGACCTAGTTGATAGGTAGGACTCTAGGTTGCCTGCTCTGCGTCCTGTAGGTGTACAAGATTATTTGACAACACTAGCCTCCCTACCAATTCAAAGTGCTAACAGACATCTTTCTACACAAAAATGTCAGCTAAAATCCTCAACTCTTTGCAGAGATGGAAAACTCTGTTTCTCGACTTGGTGTGGGACACATATTTTATCCTCACTGCTTCCAAGATACTGCCTCAATGGCATACAATTTTTCTGAGCTCGTTGTCCACCCTTCTCTCTCTATTCAAGGGTCTAGACTGCTTGGTGCTCACTTTCTTCCTCTCTATTTTCCACCCCTGCAAGTCTATTTTCCTACTTGTTTATCTAGCCGGACTCCTTACTGAGCTCGCCTAGAACAAGCATGCATTGCCTCTAGTCGACAATTCGACCACCCCACAAAAGAAAGACAAACAAAAAGCATGGCTCTGTTTGATGACCTCCATACTGTACAGAGGAACTCGAGGAACATCAATGCAGAGTCATGGTTTGCAAAAGAGAACAAAATTGCAGAAAAAGAAATGACTAATCTACTTCAGAATAACAAACTGAAAACATAATAGAAATACACAGATTGATCGAACTGCTGTATTTGATTTTTATTCAAAAACTGTTCTTACATAAAAAATGCTTCTCACATCAAAAATTCCCCCTTCTCCGATTCTTCTGCTGAACTCCCTTACAGAAAGAATGCTATATCATATATACTTGCTCATGTCTGTTACAGGACGGTTCAGTTACCAAATCGGTTGGTATTCCAACTGTCGGTTCAGTTCTGCAGTTTCTTGGCTGTTACTTTCTCACCGATGCCTTTTTAATTTCTGTCACCCAAACAATAATGTCTATCAGTGAGACTTTTATCATTCCTCCCGATCATACTTCATACGCCGATATAACAATTATCGGCTAGACCTTAACCATTGGTGTAGCTTTCTATTCGCTCACCGATAATGCTTCTCATGCCGACACCCACTTCACCATTCCAAAATGATGAACTGTTGAACCATTGAACTTTAACAGCGAGGTTCAATAGCGAGGTTCAACGGTGAGGTTCAACGGCGAGGTTCAACCGTTGAACAAAATGACCAACAATTCCAACATTACCAAACAGAATTATAAACCTGTTGAACCATTGAACCTTGGCGCGAGGTTCAACTGCGGGGTTCAACGATGAGGTTCAATGGCGAGGTTCAACCGTTGAACAAATGCCGAACACCCTCAAACAAACATTCTTTAACTTGAATTTCACTTGGCTGAAAGGCCGATCAAAAGTAAATGTTTCTCCCACCAATGCATTTTCAGAAAACTAGAAAAACTCCTAAGACAAAACCACATGCTGCAAACTCAAAATTGACAAATAAAAAAAGGGCTATGTATGGGCTGCATTGAGCCTTGGTGCTCCTGCACCATACTCCCCCTGTGTGGAAAGAAGCTAGGTCACCTCCGGTGACAATGAGGCAAAAGCAATGCCCCTCTTTTTGAATTCTGACTCTGCAACCCAGGTAGCTTCTGCTTCAGGCATCTGCTTCCATTTGACCAAATGCTCCATATATACACCATGTCTGGTTTGCTTCTGTACTCTTGAATCCAGTATTCTCTCTGCCTGTAGTTTGGGTTTTAGTGGCAAAGTCACATCTCTGACTGTCTGTTCCTTCTCTGAAATGGATCCATTTGCTGTTGACTGAGGACCCCGGTATGGCACCAAGTCTTGGACATTAAACACTGGTGAGATTGCCAAGTCTTCTGGCAATTTAATTCTGTATGCTTTATTTCCATACTTGTTCAGGATTCTACAAGGACCAATTCTCCTCATCTGCAGTTTGGTTGGCATTCCTTTCTGCATTCTGGCTTTGTTCAAGTGCATCATAACCAGATCACCAACCTCAAACTGAATATCCCTTCTGTGGGCATCTACTCTGTCCTTGATCTTCTGTGTGTTCTCTGTTAAAGTTTTCTTCACCTGCTCATGCACTTCTTTCATGGATTGTGCAAAATCCTCTACATGTCCACTTCTGTTCTCCATGTTTCCCATATTCCTGAGCTCACATACACCTCTGGGGTGCATTCCATAGACTATTTCGAATGGACTCTTACCAGTAGTCCTATTCACACTGTCATTATAGGCAAATTCTGCCTGATGAATGACAAGATCCCAACTCTGTCCATATTCTTTGGTTATACACCTTAACAGGTTGCCCAATGTCCTGTTTACCACCTCTGTCTGACCATCTGTCTGTGGGTGATATGCTGAACTGAATGACAAATTTGTTCCCAATCTCTGCCACAACGTTTTCTAGAAATGCCCCATGAATTTAGCATCTCTGTCAGACACAATACTTGCTGGTAGTCCATGAATCCTTATCACTTCTCTGAAAAACAAGTGTGCTATATGACTGGCATCATGAGTCACTTTACAGGGAATGAAATGACTCATCTTGCTAAACCTGTCTACAACTACGTATATGCTATCATAACCAGTCTTAGTCTTAGGCAAACCAACTACAAAATCCATACTTACATATTCCCATGGCCTGGAAGGAATAGGTAAAGGTTGGTACAATCCTGCATTTGAAATGGTTCCCTTGGCCTTCTGACATACGATACACTGCTCTACATACCTTCTGATGTCTCTGTGCATCCTCGGCCAATAATAGAACCTTTGGACTAGCTCCAGTGTTTTGTTCAGACCAAAATGGCCACTCAGACTGCCATTGTGCTTCTCCTGTATGAGATTTTCTCTCATAGATCCCCTTGGTACACATAATTGTCCACCTTTGAATAGCAATCCCTGCTGTAAGGTGAAATTTGCAAACTCACTGTGAAAGTGATTCTCAAAATCTTGACATACCTTGTATGCCTCAGCAAAATCTTCATCATCTCTATAGAGATCCTTGAAGTCTTCAACTCCAATGCTTTTCAATTGCACTTCCTACACTGTGAGCAATCTTCTGCTCAAAGCATCTGCAACTCTGTTCAGCTGCCCCTTCTTATGCTTAATTGTAAAAGTATAAGATTGCAGGTACTCCATCCATTTGATATGCCTGTTGCTTAACTTATCCTATGAGTTTAGAAAACTCAGAGCTTGGTTATCTGTGTAGACAACAAATTCTTTAGGTAGGAGATAATGTCTCCACTTCCTAAGTGCTTGGACTAGAGCATACAACTCTAAGTCATACGAAGAGTACTTACTCTTTGCTTCATTCAGCCTTTCACTGAAAAAGGCTATAGGTCTGTTTTCCTGGTTTAGCACTGCTCCTACAGCCATATTACTTGCATCACATTCAATAGTAAATAGCTTATCAAAACTGGGCAACAACAAAACAGGTTGTGTTGCTACCTCTTTCTTCAACCTTTCAAAACTTCTATCTGCAGCTGGTGTCCATCTGAATTTTGCTTTCATTCCACCCTTAATTGTATCCAACATGGGTGCACATATTCCACTGAAATTTCTGATAAACTTTCTGTAAAACTGGGCTAAGCCATGGAAACTTCTCACCTCTGTGGCTGCTCTGGGAGTAGGCCAGCTCAATATGGCTTCTACTTTGGACTTGTCCATCTTCAACTCTCCCTGGGACACCACAAAACCAAGGTATACCAATTCCTGCTTCATGAATTCACACTTCTCCAGATTGATGGTTAGTTGTTCATCATGTAATTTTTGCAAAACAGTATTTACATGTTCTAGATGTTCTTCCTTGGTCTGACTAAAAATTAGAATATCATCTAGAAAAACAACTACGAATTTACCAATATAATCCTTTAGGACTTCATTCATGAGTCTCATAAAGGTGCTGGGTGCATTTGACAGACCAAATGGCATAACAAGCCACTCATACAGTCCTTCTATGGTCTTGAAGGCTGTCTTCCACTCTTCTTCTTCCTTGATTCTTATTTGGTGGTAACCACTCTTCAGGTCTATCTTAGTAAAGTACTTCGCTTTTCCAATACAATCCATGAGATCTTCAATTCTGGGAATTGGAAATCTATACCTTATAGTTATCTTGTTTATGGCTCTGGCATCTATGCACAATCTCCATGATCCTCCTTTCTTGGGTGCCAACACTGTGGGCACTGCACAAGGACTAATACTCTTCCTGATCAATCCTTGATCTAGCAACTCCTGCACTTGCCTGGAAATCTCTTTGTGCTGATCTGGAGTCATCTTGTAAGGTGCCTTGTTTGGTAAAGATGCCCCTGGAATCAAGTCTATTTGATGGCTTATTGCTCTCTGTGGAGGCAATGTGGCTGGTGTACCATCACTGATTATGCCTTTATACGTCTCCAGTATAGGCTGCACCTCTTTGGGAATCTTTGTCTTCTTATCCTGCTATCCTTCTTTTGGTTTTACTATGATGGCATAACCAATACCATCCTCCTTAAGAGTACTCAGAAACTCTTTTCCACTCACAACCAAGATATTAGGACTCTTTGTCTGAACTGCATCTTCATCCTCCAATGACTGAATCTTATAGGTGACACCATCCTTTTGAAAAGAATAGGCATTCTTCTCACCATCATGTACTGCCTTTGGGTCATACTGCCATGGTCTGCCCAATAAGAGATGACATGCATCCATGGGTAGTATATCACATAATACCTTATCCTTATAGCCACCTATACTAAACTCTACCCAACTTTGTTCATTCACTACCACATGTTGACCCTTATTCAACCATGTGACTCTATATGGGTTTGCATGAGCTATTCTTTTCAAATTTAGTTTCTTAACTGCCTCATCAGAAATAATATTATCAGTAGATCCTGAGTCTATGATAATTTTACATACCTTATTCAAAATCTTGCACTTGATTCTGAATAGTGCTCTCCTCTGGCTTGGTTCAGACTTTACTGGTTCCTTCATCAAGGTTCTCCTTTGTTGATAACTGAGAGGGGGGGGGGTGAATCAGTTATCCTAATTATTTCTTCTTTTGAACTTTCTTATTAATCAAAGCAGCATTGAATCAAACAAACAAACATTACCATGAAATGAGAAACACATGACACAGTATTTTTGACGTGGAAACCCGGTTAAGGGAGAAAACCACGGGGTGATTAACCCAAAGATTATTCTCTGTTAGAAGAATAAGGTATTACAAAATGGCACTTGCCAATTAGAGCTCACTGCCCGAGCACACTGCTCACAAAGAGGCACACTGCCTACAAGGAGACACACTGTCTACAAAAGAATGTTTATACAATACTTGAACTGATTGGAAGCATCTACATATGCTAGAGTTCAGTTCCAGTTAGGCTCAGTATACTGATTTGCTGCACTTCATCTTTCCTCTGCTCTTTTTCTGCTTTTCTTTCACATACCAGATTTTTCTTATTACTTCTGCTCTGCTCTGCACTTATTCGCATACCCCATAACTCAACTACTCTTCTCACAACAAAATCCATCCTCTATTTATATCCGCACTAGTGATTTCATTATCTTTCTAGTCGGCACCCGGAATAGTCTATCTTCTCACAAACTTTGTTCTGTCGGCTGAATCCTTGCATATCAAGTAATGCGGATCAAGCATATACTTGTAGATATCATTAATCATGTCGGCCAAACATGATTCATGCCTTCACAACCTTTACCATCAACAGTAACACATCCGAAAAATAGTCTGATACTCTGTCAGTCAGTTCTTCCTCTGTTCTCACTGTCTTTCAGGAATCCGGTACTCAACTATTCATATCTTCTTTTTTGTCCATCACCGGAGGCTAAATCCTTGGAATATACTACTCAAGGTAGTCCTTTTGACTTCCCCAAATCCACACTGCACCAAGACACTTCCTCTGAGAGATCTAGACCAATCTGTCGGACCTTGCCACATGCTCTGTTCTTGTTCACCGGACCACAATAGTCTTCATTCTGACTTTCGGTAGAGACACACCATGACTTGCGGATATGTGGGATGACCTTTGTTGCCATCAATGACAACAACCATGAATCCATATAGTGTCTCTTGCCAACATCCTTATCATCAGGTTCTCTCCATCTTCTGAGTTCAGACTGACCTCAGGTGACTGGCTGCTGGATGCATTATCTTGGACATAGTGATTTCTCTTATCACCTCCTTGAGAAGAGGATGTGGCCTTTTCTGGACACCTATATGCTGGATGACCTAGATTGCCATAGTTGTAACACTTCATGGTGGTGAAATAGGATCCTCTGCCTGATCCTCCTGACCTTCCTCTGTTAGATCCTCTTCCTCTGTGGTTTCCTCTACCACTCAACTCCCCACTCTGCTCTGTGAGTTTGGATTCTGCTTGGGATCTATTTTCAGCATTCCTTCCACCAAAACCTCCTCTGTGTCCTCTGTTATCGCTGCCTCTTCCTCTTCCTCTGCTATTTGAGTCTTGTTTCCTCTTATTCTTTTCCTCCACTTTCAGTGCTAGTTGATAGCATTTGTGCACTGTTGTAGGACACAACAAACTGATTTCTTCTTGTATATTCCACTTCAGACCGTTAAGGTACCTTGCTACCTTTATGCTTTCATCCTCCATTACTTTGGACCTTAAGAATAGCTTTTGGAATTCTTCAGTGTATGCACTGACATCTAATTCCTTCTGTCTCAGATTCTGTCTCTTCCTGTGCAGCTGTATTTCATAATCTTCTGGCATATATGGTTCTTTGATTTTAGCTACCATTCCCTTCCAAGTAGCTATGGGCTTCTTATCTTATTTTGCTCTTTCAGTCTGCACAAATTTCCACCAGGTTAAGGCAGCTCCCCTGAGTCTGGATTTGGCCACCTTTACTTTCTGTGCCTCGCTTACACCATCACATTCAAAGTGATTTTCAAGTCCTTCTATCCACTCCATGACCAAATCTAGGTCCATTTTCCCACTGAAAAGTGGTACTCCTTCCAACGTTTTACCACTCATTGCTTTCAAAGCTTTCAAGAATGGTTCTTCTTCCAACTTAGGATCAGGTGTGGGCTCTTCATCTTCTATAGACACACCTTTTTCCTTGTTTACTTTTTGCCTGACTTCTTTAGTCTTCTCCATCATTATACCCAGTCTACTTTCCATTGCTGCCAATCTTTCCTGTAGGAGTCTATTCTCCTCTTCTTGATCCTCAACCTTCTTTGCTAACTCTGCATTAGTCACCATTTTCTTGGATGAACCTACAGACTCACTTGAACTCGGTGATGACATACAACTCTTCTATTCCAATCTAGGAATAACCCAAATCTTACTGCTCTGATACCAATTTGATAGGTAGGACTCTAGGCTGCCTGCTCTGCGTCCTATAGGTGTACAAGATTATTTGACGACACTAGCCTCCCTACCAATTCAAAGTGCTAACAGACATCTTTCTACACAAAAATGTCAGCTAAAATCCTCAACTCTTTGTAGAGATGGAAAACTCTGTTTCTCGACTTGGTGTGGGACACATATTTTATCCTCACTGCTTCCAAGATACTGCCTCAATGGCATACAATTTTTCTGAGCCCGTTGTCCACCCTTCTCTCTCTATTCAAGGGTCTGGACTGCTTGGTGCTCACTTTCTTCCTCTCTATTTTCCACCCCTGCAAGTCTATTTTCCTACTTGTTTATCTAGCCGGACTTCTTACTGAGCTCGCCTAGAACAAGCATGCATTGCCTCTAGTCGACAATCCGACCACCCCACAAAAGAAAGACAAACAAAAAGCATGGCTCTGTTTGATGACCTCCATACTGTACAGAGGAACTCGAGGAACATCAATGCAGAGTCATGGTTTGCAAAAGAGAACAAAATTGCAGAAAAAGAAATGACTAATCTACTTCAGAATAACAAACTGAAAACAAAATAGAAATGCACAGATTGATCGAACTGCTGTATTTGATTTTTATTCAAAAACTGTTCTTACATCAAAAATGCTTCTCACATCAAAAATTCTCCCTTCTCCGATTCTTCTATTGAACTCCCTTACAGAAAGAATGCTATATCATATATACTTGCTCATGTCTGTTACAGGACGGTTCAGTTACCAAACCGGTTGGTATTCCAACTGTCGGTTCAGTTCTATAGTTTCTTGGCTGTTACTTTCTCACCGATGCCTTTTTAATTTCTGTCGCCCAAACAATAATGTCTATCGGTGAGACTTTTATCATTCCTCCCGATCATACTTCATATGCCGATATAACAATTATCGGCTAGACCTTAACCATCGGTGTAGCTTTCTATTCGCTCATCGATAATGCTTCTCATGCCGACACCCACTTCACCATTCCAAAATGATGAACTGTTGAACCATTGAACTTCAACAGCGAGGTTTAATAGCGAGGTTAAACGGTGAGGTTCAACGGCGAGGTTCAACCGTTGAACAAAATGACCAATGATTCCAACTTTACCAAACAAAATTATAAACCTGTTGAACCATTGAACCTTGGCGCGAGGTTCAACTGCGGGGTTCAACGATGAGGTTCAATGGCGAGGTTCAACCGTTGAACAAATGCCGAACACCCTCAAACAAACATTCTTTAACTTGAATTTCACTTGGCTGAAAGGCCGATCAAAAGTAAATGCTTCTCCCGCCAATGCATTTTCAGAAAACTAGAAAAACTCCTACGACAAAACCACATGCTGCAAACTCAAAATTGACAAATAAAAAAAAAGGCTATGTACGGGCTGCATTGAGCCTTGGTGCTCCTGCACCACTAGCCCTGTTTCCTTGCTTGACCGACCTTAGCGCTAGATCTAGTCATCACCGACTTTGCACTGCATTGCATATTCACTAACCAAGTGGGAGGGTGGCAAAATCCCCGCTAGTCTGAGGAACCCCAAACCCCCGCGAAATGCATCCAACTGGACTGATTACCTTGGTGCTGAAAATACTATTCATCGACCAAGTCATTGACACCCCAAAACCCCGCCAAGTTGGAAGTCATTTTAACTCGTGCAAACCCTAATATTCTGCCAAATATCCTGACTGACACTATGTACACTCTGCATTTATGGTGATCTAGTCAGAAGGAATAAAAGGGGATTTTTATCATTTTGAAGCTCATTTCGCGTTTGACAAGTATTCAAAGTGCTTTTGGCGATGTTTTTTTATTTCCCTGTATAGCCCGCAGACTCGACCTGGAGACCTCCTGTGCACCTAAACATTTCAAATCTTTCATCCCATGAACTAGGTAGGAGTTCGCTTCTTAGGATTTTTATTTAGTTAGGGTTGTGTTTTTAATCAACTGCATTGCCTTTCGAAAGCACGGTTAACACATGAATAATATGAATTAGGGCATGTAGGCTAGGGTTTCATCTCTGAGCTGTTTATAAACCCTAGTTTTAAATCCTTGAGGGAAATATGTTTTTAGGACATCATTCAAAATCCCTCTCATAGGCAAAACCAAACGAGAAACTTGTCCAACCCTAGCAAAACAGAGCAAGTTTAAACGCGTTGAACCGACCATTAAACAAGTGAAAATAGCTCTTGCGCCAAAAGTCATACGACTGACCTTCAAAACCTCACGATCAATCCAGTCACTTAGCAGCCTTAGAAATTTGCACCGAGACTCGAAACCAAGTTAGTGTTAAAAACCTTGTTCTCTGACTCCTTTGGTCTTGTACTCATTATTTACCTGCCGGATGACTAGTTGAGAATCTCCATACACAGTCAGGTTCTCAATTTTCCATTTTATTGCCATGCAGAGACCTGTGATGAGGGCCTCATATTCTTCCACGTTATTGGTACATGGGAATGTGATCTTGAAGGACTTAGGGATGGTGTTGCCTTGAGGAGTAACAAACAGGACACCTGCCCCCGAGCCTCTGTGCGTGTACGATCCATCGAAGTACATCTTCCATGTGTCTGTGGCTGGTGTGATTGTCAAGATAGCTTCATCAGGGAATTCTACCAGTGTAGGATGCTCTGCAGGAATCGGTGCTTCAGCCAGCTGATCAGCTATAACCTGTCCTTTGATGGCTTTTCTCTCAGTGTATTCAATGTCAAATTCAGTGAGAATCATGACCCATTTCGCCATTCTCCCAGTAAGAGCAGCTCTGTTTAGCAGATATTTCAATGGATCAATCTTGACGATGAGCTTGGTTTTATGATTGAGCATGTAGTGCCTTAACTTTTGTGAAGTAAAGATGAGGGCTAGACATGCTTGTTCAATTTGTGTGTAGTTGAGCTCATATGAGATCAAGGTGCAGCTGATGTAGTAGATGGCTCTTCCCTTTCCATGCTCATTGTGCTGTGCTAGTAAGGCTCCGATGGCTGTCTTTGTTGCGGAGATGTATAACAAGAGGGCTTCTCCGTGCCTTGGTGGAGTTAGAACAGGAGGATTAGCTAGGTATTCTTTTAGTTGATCAAAGGCATCCTAGCACTGAATGTTCTAGGAAAAAGCTATATCTTTTCGGAGTAGATGCTGGAATGGTTGGCATTTATCAGCAAGTTGGGCAATGAATCAACGGATAGACTGGAGTTTTCCTTGCAGACTTCTCAGCTATTTCAATGTTTTTGGTGGAGGCATTTCAGTGATGGCCTTGACCTTTGCGGTATCTACCTTGATTCCTCTTCTGGAGACTATGTATCCCAGAAGTTTTCCTGAGGTGACGCTAAAGACGCACTTCTTTGGATTTAGGCGAACATTATATTGCTCTAACCGGTCGAAGATCTTGGCCAATACATCCAGGTGTTCTTCTCTTGTCTTTGATTTCCCTAGAAAATCATCCACATAGTCTTCCATGATGTGGTGAAAGAGGTCATGGAAGATGACGGTCATAGCTCTTTGAGATGTAGCTCCGGCATTCTTTAGGCCAAACGACATTACAACCCAACAGTATGTTCCCCATGGGCATATGAAGGCTGTCTTATGCTGATCATCTTCGGCGATTTTGATTTGGTTATATCCTGAAAATCCGTCCATAAGGGATAACATCTCATGTCCTGCCATGAGATCCACGATCATGTCAATGTTTGGTAGTGGGAAGTCATCTTTCGGGCAGGCCTTGTTGAGGTCTCTGAAGTTGGTGTAGCAGCGGATTCGACCATCTGGTTTGGCTACTAGTACAAGGTTTGAAACCCATTTAGGATAATCAATTGGGCAAATGAACCCTACATTTAGTAGTTTCTTTAGCTCTGCTTTGATAAGGAGGGCCACCCGAGGATTCATTTTTCTAAGTTTCTGCTTTACTGGTTTTGCATCAGGGCGTACTGCAAGGTGATGAATAACCAATGCGGGGTCTAGCCCTGGCATGTCTGCATAGGTCCATGCAAAATTGCAATTTTGGCATGTGAAGAATGCCAAGAAGTTTTTCTACTCTTGTGTGCTGAGAGATTTTGCCCTGAAAGTGATCTTCGATTCTTCTTCTGTCCCAAGATTCATCTCTTAGGCTGGCTCGACTAGGATAGGTGATCTGTCTAGATAAACTTTGTCTATCTTAGGAAGGCCCATGCTTCCATCTCCTAGCGCCTCGTGGAGGTTTTCACTAGGAGATACGTCTTTTATTTTGACTTTTTTGGGATCTGACACTGCCGTAGAATGGTTTTCACCGTCAGATCCATTTTTTATTTTTTTATGACTGGAAGCAGGGGTTGTCTCCCCGAAATAGGCATGCGGATCAAGTTCCATGATGTATCCTGCTCTGTGATCTCCCAGGGGGAAGTGATCTCTAACTCCCATCATTTCAGCAATGGCTTCGTCATTTGGTGCGATATCGAAGACAGGAGGTCCTCGTTGGTCCCAATCAATGAGGTCCGGTTAGACAAGTGGTAAGTCATTAGATGACGAGGCTAGGGAGGTGATGGTGTAGATGGTGCATATGGATGAGTCAAAGAAATCGGCAAAGTCCCTAAAGGAATCTTGAAGGCCCATTTCGTTGATGTTATTGACTTCAAGGGAGAGCGTAGCAACCTCAACTAAGATACATTCGCCGGTAGTGAGGATACATTGTTGTTGACCATATCCCAACCCTTGAGTGTAGGGGTTTCTTGTTGCTTGCAGCGGTTCCATGATCCCTTGTTCATGAAGGATGATTCCACCTTGTCCTTTATAGCCCATGCTTTTGACAATTTTAGATCCTTTTCCATAGATTTCTGTGGGTATGGTGGGAGCTTCTTGTTCGGCTTCTTCATCTTTGTATAGCCAGGAATATATTTTCGAGCACATTCTGATCCAGGAGATGTTTCTTTTCGAAGACAGGGGATGGTTGACATTTGATGACAACAGTGTTAGCGGCTTCTGTCTTTGGGATGCCAAATGTTTTAGGATTGGGTAATGTGCCCACACAAAAAGTACCGTGTAGGTCGTATTCCCCACATCCCATGTCTGTGAGTTTGATCTTGACCTCGGGTGGTGGAGGTGCTTGGGATGAAGTGGTAGCAATATTTGCGGGGTCGATATATGAGGTGGAAGCCGTTGGGTTGGACTTAGTGGTGGCTTTGTTGTATGGGTAGAAGGTATGGTCGTGACCTTCCAAGAAACTGCAGTATTGGAAGGGGCGAGGATCGGCATAGACAGTGACTTCCATGCCGTTGTGAGGGAATTTGAGGCATTGATGGAACGTAGATGGGACGGTTTGCATGGCGTGGATCCATGGTCGTCCAAGAAGAATGTTGTAGGGGAGGTCAAGATCAAGAACTTGACATTTTGTTTCCAGTATTTTCTGTCCTACTTGAATAGGAAGCTTGATGGTGCCTTCAGATAGTCGTTCGGTGTCATCATAGCCTTTGATTGTGATGCATTTGCTAGTGTCTACAACCACATCAGAGTACCCCAAGTGTTTTAGCAGTTTTAGAGTGCATATGTTTAGGCCAGAGCCACCATCTATTAAGACTCTTTTAATGATGTGCTTGTGGATGCAAACTTCAATGTGTAAGGCGTCGCTGTGTAGGTGTTCAGAAGCAGGGAGATCTTTTTCAGAAAATGTGAGATGGTGCGGTGCGGCGATATGTCCTACCATGGCTTGGAATTGAGTTACATTCAAGTTTGCAGGGACTTGTGTTTCCAAGAGGGCTTTGTCGAGAACGTCTTTGTGGATGGGTGATGTGCGAAGCAACTCGAGGATGGATATTTGTGCAGGGGTCTTTCCTAGATGTTCTAGGAGATTGTATTGATTGGCAGGTGACGGACATGTGGTTGGACGAGGGGGTAGGGGATCAGAAGTGGATGTAGGCGTTTGTTCAATGGGAGGGGTTGTGCGGATGGATACATGGCCATGACGGGTTGTGACAGCGCAATCGGGTGCTTGTGCCCAAATGGTGATTGTGTTGACATGGTGGGATGATGGTTTTATCCACCCTACGATAGACTCATAGGATGCGGGTGGTGGGGTGACATTGTATGCTTGGTTGGATGAGGAGGCTTTATTATGGTTAGGTAGTGGATCTTTGTAAGCTCTGAGGTTGGCGTTTGGCGATGGTTGGGCACTTTGATCGAGGCTGACTTGATTTTGATCTATAAGGTCTTGGATGCAATGTTTTAGTTGCATGCAGTTAGTGGTTTAATGACCCACAATGTGGTGGCATTCACAATAGTTGTTTTCATTGTACCACACGGCCTTGAGCTTATTCTCCTGACGGGGTCTAATGGGTGGGAGTGTGATCAAACCTTTCTTGAGACATCTGTCGAGGATTTCCTCGATGGGTTCCCCTAAGGGTGTAAATTGTCTTCGAGGTTTGCGTGGTTTAGTTTGCCCTCTTGGGTTATTTACATTGGTGGCATAGGTATGCATAGGTGTTTGATTCTATACATGTTGGACAGCTTTCACATCTGTGACGCCGTCATTCAAAGTGTTCTTGTTCTTCCCCCAATAGTGTGACTTGTCATTTGATTACGTGTTGGCGTTGTTGTTTGTATTGGGGGTGTTGTTATGGGGTTTGTTGTTGTTGTTGTTGTTGTTGGACTTGTAGTCGTACAACTTGATGGAGCCCTTGGCAATGAGGGCCCGTTCGATAGTGGTACCTTTGTCGATGACCTCTTCAAAGGTAGATGCACAAAGGATTTGTAAATGAAACCCTAATTCTTGGTTGAGGTTGGTCACAAACATGGTGACGAGTTGTTTTTTCGAAATTGGCCATGGGAGTTTGCTTGCTAAGCTCCTCCATCTTTGTAAGAAAGAAGCGAAGGCTTCTTCGTTCTTTTGTTTGGTGTTGCAAAGGTTTGTCATAGACATCTCGTGTTCAAAGTTGTAGGAGAAATGGTTTACAAATTTTTTCGCAAGCTCCGGGAAAGTCCTAATGCCTAGGGGAAGATGTGCGAACCATTCAGCGGCTTGACCACCGAGGCTCCTTGGAAATAGTCTCATTAGATAGGTATCGTTATTTAAGACTTCTAGGCAAGTGATGTAAAACTCCCTAAGGTGGTCCCTAGGGTCTCCCTTCCCCTTGTATTTGTCAAATTTTGGTGTTTCAAAATTCTTGGGGAAGGGGGGCATGTACAATTTGCGATCAAATGGGTAGGGGCAAATATCCTCAAAGGAATAGTGTTTGCGTTTGCCCCCAGTTTGTAGGTCGTTTACCTTTTGGATCAAGCCTTGTACGACAGTTGTGAGATCATGTGGTGGTTGTGGTTGTGGTGTGTATGTTTGTTGATTGGTGAGGTGTTGGAGATGAGGTGGGATTTGGTGTTGGAGATGTGTTTGATTGAGGTGTTGATACTACGGGTTGGTGTTTTGATTGATTTGTGCTTGATGTTGTTGATATGCGTGGAGTTGTTGGAGAATGTGTGGTGGTATTTGGGGATTGGTTTGATGTTGTGTTGATGTAGTTAGGGGGTTATGTGGATATGTGACATTGGATGGATTGACGTTGGATAAGTGGACATTGGATGGGTTGGACGCATTGTGAGGTGGTTGTGAGAATAGTTGTCGTAGGTATGCTAGGGTTTGAGGGTTGGGTGGAGGCACACTCATGGAGGTACTTGCATTTGTGGTGTTCCCTTGCACACTTATGGTGTTTTGTGGGACAGAATGGTTTATGGTAGTTGTGGTAGTGGACGTGATGACAGGTTGGGAGATGGTAGGGATGGCAGTACTTGTGGGAATTGTAGATGTGGTAGCGGTTGAGCTTGTGGAGGTGGTAGATACGATAGGTGTTGACGTTTGAGAGGTGGTGGTTTGGGTATTTGATGTAGATGCTTGGGTATTTGATGCGGTAGGAACGATTGTAGAGGTGGATGGTTGTGATGATGTCGTGATGGGGGGTAGTTGAGCACCAATTTTGAGAAGATGATCAAGATATCTACTTGGGTCAGACCTTAGGATTTTATCAAGTAAGTCCATGTTATTGGCATCTTGTGTAAAGCTCAAGACATCTAGATCATCTTGGGAAATGGTGGGGACATTTTGTGTTGGTGGTGGTGGTGGTGGGGGTTGTATTTGTTGTAAGTAATGAAAATGATTTTTGTTGGGGCCATATGGGGGGATGTAAGAGTATGTAGGTGGGTTGTATAATTGATAGATGGGTATGTTGCTTCTGTTGGTGTTAGGCATGCCATATTGCCAAGATTCTACCATTTTTTGATTCTTTTTGTGTTGTGATCTTGTGATGGGCACGCACGCGTATGGGTTTGATTTCTAGAAGTAGAGTGAGATGCGGATGGAGACCTTAGAGAATCTGATTGACTGTGTTGGACCCAAAGATGGATGTGGTAAATAAGATGGAGAGGGTGATAAGCAAAAAGGTGTTAACCTAAGGGTGATAAGAAAGGATGATATTGACTTTTGCACAAATTTTTGGACCAAAGATGGATGGTGATGATGTGTGTTTTGAGAACGATTTTGATGGAAGGGGTTTTGATTTTGATGTTTGATTTGATTGATTAGGATGATGTTTTTGGGAAGGACTTGATGGTCAATAAGTTGAGCTTTAGGTAAGATCTAGATTTTGTGTTGGCACAAAGGGATGTTTTTCTTTGTTTAGGGTAGACTAATGACCTTATGCAAAGAGGGGTGATTGTTTTTCTTGAAAGGTAGACTAATGACTTTTCAAGGAAAATATGATGTGAATGATGAGATCTAGATCAAACTTTGGCTCAAAAGGATAACAAGCATTGGTTGATGATTTGTTTGATTTGGATTTGGTTTTTTTGAAGTGATTTGTTTTGGTCCAAGGAGATATGCAAAAAGATTTAAAGGGGATGGATAGATATGGACTTGGGTGGATTATGATGTAGCAAAGGGTCCAATAATGATCGTGGATTCTCTAAGGTTGAAATGATGGCATGTTTTGGAAAATTTTGAGGAGAAAACAGATGGACTGTTGTCAGATTTTTGGAAGATGAATATGGATTATGGCAGAGCAGATGGTGGATATCACAACTGAATAGGTCTCTGTTACAGGCAAGTCAATCTGAAAATAGCACCAATCCACAGGTGAAATGGCACCAAAATTAGACAGATATGGCGCTGATACAGGGCAGTGTTGGTCGAGGTCCTAAAAAGACAGATTTTTTATGGCAATTTTGGATTTTCTTTGATTGAAGTTTGATCAAATGGTTTTCAATGTCTCTTGGCAAGTTGTTTGAGAATAATTAAAGCACATTAACACACAATTAAGCACATGAATGCACAATAACCAAGATTTTTGTTTGTGATTTTGTTAAACAAGCACTTTTCACAACCTAAGGCGAAGATATGACAGTATTTGTTGAATCCCCTAGCTGTGCCTATTTAAAGCGAGTAGCTCCAGGATCTTGGTAGCACCCGCTCCTCCTTACAATTACACACACTTCTCACACATACCAAGATCCGGGTTTCTTATAAGGCTTGTCCCTCACCAAACCTTTAGATTATCCCTGCTACCTCGGCTAAGAACCGCATGAATCGGGGCCGTTTCAAAGGTTTCCGTTCTGCGTCAACAAATAGAAGGATTTTGGCTTGCTAAACAATGGTTCGTAGTAAGGGCATCTGTTTAGGTGGTTATAATGCGGTAGCGCTACTCTCCATTATGGAGTCTCCCAGCCTCCAAGGGTTACGCCTTAGAGGGTTTTGGGGGAGGTTGGCTATCGGTATAACAAAACAACACCTGTTGTCTATGATTTTCATCACAAACACATTAATTTATATAGCGGCTTGGAAGAGCTTGGCTTTAGCTTGTTGCTGCTTGGGTCGTTCCCACCTTTCGAAGCAGGGTGGTAGGCACTCTAAGGATTACAAAAGCAATACAATCATAAAAATACTTTTGATCCCCAAGTTCATACAAAGATGCGAGGGGAGAGCATACATATTTTTTATGATTGCATCACACTAAACATGGTTCATTTTAGATCTTTGGATTAAGTTGGGTGTGATTAATGCAAGTTTTGTGAGGAGCTTTTGATTCCCAAGGTCACCAAATGGTGCGAGGGAAGAGCATACACTTCTCACACTACAAACATAAATTATGAAAACATTTCACACAAATTAAGTTGATTTTCTTGATTACATGCGTGAAGAATGCAGGTTGTTGTTCTTTTTAATCCAATGATTTCAATTGATGCAATTTGTGGTTCTTTTTAAAGCCCAAAATTGAAGTGTTTGGATAGTTGTTGGCACACAATTTTGTGAATTTTAGAACACTAAATTTAAATGTTGGGCACACACACACACAAAGATTTGTTTGTTGTTGTTTGTTCAATTTTATTGCACCAAATCAAAATATGTGTCTAAGGTAGCATGCAAAAGGGTTTATTTTTAGATTTCCAATTGAAGTATTTTTGCTAAACTAGAGATAAAAACATCCTGCAACAGTTTGTTAGTATCCGCAAATGATAGTAAAGACCTACAAAAATACTTGTCAGAACCTGCACAGACAGCAAAGTCAGTTTCAAAATAGTGCTACAACAGAGGTCAAATGGCGCCACTTATGACAAACAGACTGAGAAACTAACACCCTATACTGATAGTGCTAATTCAACAGATAACGCCAATATCAGACCCATAGGGCACCAAAAGATAAGATGGCGCTACAAAATTACAAAGAAGGCACTAATAAAATCAATCGCGCTAATACAATATACATAAAGCGCTAATTAAGAAAATAGCGCTAAAAGGGGTCTAGTAAAGCGCCACTGCGCAAGTTGTCAAGAGGTTCATTCATAGTCGCTGATAGCGCTAATCTGGGCAGATAGCGTTGATACGGGTCTAAGTGCGTCCGACCTACAAAGTGGAGACCTCCTTACGAAAACAAGGTGTTATGCTGCACACACAAGATGTCCCATTAGCCTTGTTAATCTGGATAAATGAAAAACAAGACAAAAGAAAAGCCAAAATGCATGTTTAGTTTTTATGAAAATTTTGGAATAACTTCCCCTTGTATTTTCTAATGTTCCTGCAAAATAGAGAGCAGTTTAGGCATAAAAAGTAGCAGGAAGATCATTAGAAAGGAGACATGTGAGTGGAGGTTAAAATAATAATAAGAAAAATGCTTCGTAGGGATGGTGCTAAAATAGAGTATAGCGCCAATATCCGCCAGAGATAGCATCACTACGCAGGGTGGATGGCGTTGCACCTGCAAAAACACGTAACTCACACCAAAACTCACAAAAACTGATTAGAATCAGACCTTGTGGGTCCCACCAGGCGTGCCAATGTAGATTAGGTAAACAAATGAGGTAAAAATACTTAACAAAATGCATAAAACACCAAGTTATACCTTCACTAATGTGGACCCAATCTCATCAAAGGAGAGGAACCTTGCACCCAAAACAAGCTCCTAAGACATGATTATCCCTAGGCAAGTGATTCAAATGTGAAATGCCAACTAAATTTCCAACTCACTAAAGACTAGCTCAATTGATATTTTGGCATAATAACTTTGCATAAAACTTAGATCCTTGAATGGGTTGAGAGATGTTGTATTTATAGACTTTTTGGAGGGATTTTGATTTAAGGGTGGAGATTGATTTGGAAGATCAATGGTGGAGGATGAAGGTGATGTGGAGGGCCTATATTCAATCTTGAATGAATGGAGGGCTAGGAATAAAAGTGAATCTTTTATTCATTTTGGGAAAAGGGGTTATTAAATGAGCATGGGTGGTGAAGGATTACTTTTGAATTAAAAATTCATATGGGGGAATGTAAAAATTCATTTGGGGATAAGTGGAAATAAATGAGTATGGGTGAGGTAAGGGGTTGTAAGGAAAATTAAATGTGACGTGGGATGTTTTTAAATAAAAAATTGACTTATGTGGATTTATTTCAATTTTTTATTTGGAGGATGTGGGGAAGGGTGTTAAACAAGGTTTGACGACCTAAATGAAAGGTTAGGATTAATTAAACATAGGTTTTATTTAATTAATCCTAGGGCTAGGATGAGGTAGGCTAGGGTAGGCAATTAAATAATAGCTATTTAATTGTCTAGGGTAGAGATAGGTCAATTAATAGGCTAAATTAATTAGTTAACATAATTTTAACTAATAAAATTGAATTTAGTGAAAAGGGGGAAATTGATTTAATAAATATTGCATATTTATTAAATCAATTGGTTAAGGTTTGGACTATTGAATTAATGAAATTAATTCAATTGTTGGGATAAAATGATAGAAAATAGGGTAATGAAGGGATAATTAATCAAATAAAAATTTAATTAATTGGTTAGGAGGGAAATTGACATGTTTAGGGATATCAAGAGTCGATTCGATGGTAGAAGACATTTTTAGGTGTCTACAGCTTCAACAAGACTTAACAAGCCCTTGAAAAAATAACAATAAAAAATGACAACCAACCCTCAACATAACTTTAAGAAAAGTATAAATAGAGAACAATTGTCTAGGCTCACTAAACATAGGAATGGTTTTAATCTATCACAAAATCAAACCAAACTCTAATCTCATCGCTTCTATACCAAAACACTTTAAAAACTCTAGACTCTTCTAAAATACATAATAAACACTTTAACGTAGACCCATCTCATAGGTCATCGGTTTTGGGATTTAATTTAACTCAAATAATAAGAAAAAATAACATTATAAGACCTCTAAAATTTTCTTTTAAGATCAAATCTGCAATTTGACATTTAAGGAGACTCAACCAAACCCCCAACTTGCCAATAATAAAATAAATATCAATTAACAATATTTCACACTTAAAATATTTTACAAAAGACCTTAATACCCTTTTAAGATAAGATTTTAAGTATACTAGGAAATCACAACAATGGTTTCTTGAAAACCTCAACAATTTTCCATTGATCATAGAAATTTACCTACACACTTGGACACAAATGTTAACACACACACACACACAATTAGAGATATTTAATACTTACTTTTGTAATAAAGTCATTTTAACGACTTAAAATAGGTTAGTCTTAGGTTTGATTTTATGCTTTAATTATTTTTCTCTATTTTAAGCTTAGTTGCTATTTTTAGCTTAGTCACTATTTTTTGCCTAGTCACTATTTTTAGTTTGTTGTATCCTATATAAGAAAGAGTTTGCTTCTTATTTTATTATTGAATATCCTAGTAATCATTCTATGTTTGATTTCTGTTATATGGTATCAGATCCAGGTTACATGTTTTAATTTTGCTAGGGTTTGAAAAGATGTTTTAATTCTGCTAAGGTTTGAAAAAAAAAAAATTCAATGTTTCCAAACAACTAGGGAAAAATTTGTATTCTGTTTGTTGAAAGAGTTTGTAGGCATTTTGAAAAATTTTAGGTTCATTGTTTGGGTTTGTTTATTTTCCAAAAATGGAATTTCCATTGGATAAATATTTCAATTTTAACTTTCACACCTAGAAAGTTAAAATCTAGATGTAATTGATGCACAAAAACTTGTGGGCAATCGTAAATGGAAATGAGAAACTTCCTATAGGTGCTAGTAAGGCACTGGAATGACGAAGTAGAGATGATAAAGCCAAAGCAATTATTGGTCTTGCTCTTTTCGATTCAGATTTATATCAGATAGATCTCGCAAAATCATCTGAAGAAATCTGGGAAAAATTGAACAAGCTGTTTGGAGCAAAAGCAATTAATGTTGAATTTTCTTTAAAGCTTCATCTTTTCAAGTTCAAGTTGACTGAAGGAGTCACCATGTCAAGCCACATAAACAATCTGAGATCTCTTCTTCAACAACTAGCAGAAGTTAGTGCCACAATGGATGCCGACAATGGTGGATAAGTTGCATTTTATGCATTCTAAAGAAGCTCGGTTCTTTAAAGACATGAAGGAATCCAATGTAGTTGAAGCTCAATATGGATGGTTGCCAAGTTAGCTTGGGAGTCTGTGGACTTAGGGAGTCACCCTTGCAAGGGTCATGAGACAACATGACGGAGCTCTATGAGTGTAGCTCAACATGGATTGTTGTCCAATGGTTCGAGGGATTTGTAATTTGAGAGTTCAGGGAGGTGGTAATCTGGGAACTCAGCTCGGGAGCTATGCCTTTAAAAGGGTTACGAGGCAACTTTATGAAGGTCTACTTGGTTGAAGAATTGATTTCAGAGAAAAAGTTCTGAAGAATTTATGATTCTGAGTGTTTTTTAGTTTGCTTATGTTAGTTTGTTTTGTTTTAGTGCAATAAGTCTTAAGAGGGGGTATTAGAGATATTTAATACTTACTTTTGTAATAAAGTTGTTTTAATGACTTAAAATAGGTTAGTCTTAGATTAGACTTTATGCTTTAATTAGTATTCACTATTTTTAGCTTAGCTACTATTTTTAGCTTAGTCACTATTTTCAGCTTAGTTGCTATTTTCAGCTTAGTCGCTATTTTTAGCTTCGTCTATTTTTAGTTCGTTGTAACCTATATAAGAAAGTGTTTGCTTCTTATTTTATTATTGAATATCCTGATAATCATTCTGTGTTTGATTTTTGTTAAACACACTTGCATATAACACACAACACCATTCCTTTCTTTTCTTTTGAATGACCACAAAATACAAATTCAATTTAAAATTTAATTTATTATCACATTATTAAATCCATTCAAATCCAATGAAAAGGACTAGATGAGATTATATATCCTAATATATAATATAGACAATATGAGCAAACCATAATTGCTAGCTAAGTAAATCATTGTCACAACAAATAGTAAATCACTAATCTAATCATAATATCTAGACCCACACAATTTATGACCATAACATAATAAACAAGTCCATGAGCATCATAAAAAGGCAAGTCTATCTAATAAAAATGTAGTTGCAAGAAGTAATAGGCCTCACATCTATATACCAAAGCTTAGTGTGCAACATATATTTATGTTATTTTGCTAAAATTAAATATGTTTAGGTTAAGTTGATAGATATTTTACAATACAATCAAGTTCAATCATTAACTATTAAAAGTACATGCCTAAGCCTCACCATAGAAATTAAACATGAAATTTATAAAAAATAAAATATTGTTTGAAATTTATTACATATTCTTTAATCTTTTTGTTATCCCACATAAAAATTAGTTTGCATTGTTGGCCATGCAAATAACAAGCAATATTTTTCATTGATGCAAATATTATAGTAGTTTGCATGAAATGTACATTCTTAACAAGGATGATGAGGCATCTTGATCATGCTCCATAAAAATGCAATTCCTAGAAATGAGTAGGCCATGTCAAAGTAAATAGTAAAATGTCTTTTTATAATATAAAGATAATTTGAATTTTTCCTCCACACTAGGGGAGAGGACCTAATTATCCTAGAAATGAGTAGGCCATGTCAAAGTAAATAGTAAAATGTCTTTTATAATATAAAGATAATATGGATTTTTCCTCCACACTAGGGGAGAGGACCTCATTATTGCACAAGGTCTAATAACTATTATGTTCTTGTGTAATAAGAGCCTTCCATTTTTTTGACTTTTACCCATTATTTGTAAAATTCAAGACTAAAAGTCATTATGTTTCACCTAATAAATGAACAATAGTACCTTTTTTCACAAAGTCACATCAAACAAACAACTAATCATATAGTGATGCATAAGATGTATAGAAATACATAGATACACAAGTTTCAAGTTTTTTTTTTTTCCGAATATTTTCAAATAACTTAGTGAAGATGGAACTGATGTAACTAATTGTTAATGACCTAGACCCCAAACTATAACTTTAAAAACTAACTTGCTAACAAAAGCATGGCAAAATTTTCATGAAAATTTAACGTTTAAGAGCATGTAAAGTTTGAAGTTTGTTTGCACAATAATTGGGTCCTCTCTACTTGTGGAACTATAATGATTAGAATGAAAGCTAGCATTTATGTAATTGCAACCTTAAAAGGTCAGGTTTCTCATGCAATCGAGAATTTTTTTGAGCAAAAGCATAAATTCTATTCGAGAATTTCCTTTTGTACTCATCAGAGTATTATTACTTTTTAAGCATATTTTGCTTCTTATGAACATTGCCTTTGGAGTTGGAGATGTTGCAAGCATCAATCTTTTTTCATCAGTGAATACTTTTTTGGCTTATTTTATATTGGCCGTGTACATGTAATTCTCTAGTTCAATTATGGATTTATGAATGTCACATGTTATTGCTTAGAGTAATGCAATTCTTAATTGTAAAATCCTACCAAGCACACTTAAGATCTTAACAATGTTTTTTATCTCTCCCAAAGCGCACATAAGATATAAACGATGTAATGCACATCTCACAAAGCCCGGATAAGACGTGCACAAATTGATGTACCTCTCCCAATTTTACAATGTATATCGGGGTCAGGGAATGGACAAGCTTTAGAATATTGCCTTGATTATAATACTCGACGACTAATACTTTTATTATAAGCGAATTCTATAAAAGCAATCTTCTTAACATATCCTGCAATGCCTTGTTTACTCTTTTTGTTCATCTGTTTTTTAGGGGGTTGTATATCCAATTTCCTCTCAAATACATTTGTATCCATGCAGAAAGAACCCTTATTCATCTATAAATTATTCCCTCCAATCCAATACACATTTTTGAACATCTGCCCATCAAATTATAGTGTATATTGGGGTTGAACGTAGTTGACTGTGGCCTATGACCCTAGATTAATTATATGTATCAAATAAATATATTTTTTTGAGGGATTAATCTACTCCACTATTAATAGGACATTGAAAACATATACGGTAGATGTTTTGGAGTGTGGTTTCGGAAGATTTGTTGGTGCAGAACTGACCCCGAGTGGCTTACCAGACAGGAAGGATGAGCAGCCAATATTCACGTACACACAACACACAGATTGATGGAATACAATATCCACAATCACAACAACTAAATTCAAAGATCTTTATTATATGCAACATCAAATTTAGGAGTACAACTCAAATTCAAATTGGCTAATAGCATCATGCAACCTATCACCGATGAGCACACATCTCGAAACTTGATTTTCATCCACTATCGATGAGAATAGCCATCGGCAAACAAAAGACAGGTAAAACCATTAAATCGGTGCATATGAGTTTTTTTAACAAATTTAAAAGACACCGATATAACACTCCATCGGCGAGAATTTACTATCACGAACTCTTGGTTGTCTTCCTTTTTCAAAGCCTTTATCGGTAGATTTATCCCTTCATAAACCTTCAGATTATGTAAAGAGTCAGCGATGAGAACTCATCTTGAACCCCATCGCTGACTTCAGGACTTTGCGAACCTTAGACACTCATTTGCCATCGGAGGAATCATCCATCGGCAAACAATGGAAAAGTGGAACTCTTATGTTGGCGTTGATGGTTTTTCATGAACCACTACAAAGATCTTCCTCTTTGGCGACGATCATTCTTCTATCGGCAACTTCACCATTTATCGAACCAAAAGGAAGTCGAAGCCCTTTATCGCCGAATCGACGAGTTTCAAAACTTGCAAACTTAACTTTGATTGAAAGAAGAGAAAAAATGCAAGTCCATCGGTGGGAGAAGGCATCAGTGAACAGAGCCATCGCTGAACTGAAAAGTTCGCAAACTGAGGGAATGGCCGACCAAAGGCTTCATATCAAACCAAATTTGCTCTTCACTTGGCCAAATCAAGAGAATTTTCTACTAAACCTGAACATTGCAACAAAGCAACAAAAACAACAAAAACTTAGAAATTAAATTTGTTTTTGGTGACACCGGATTGTACGTGCGCCCATATGCTCTGCATCAGACACGCCGGGTAAAAGAAATGTTTCATGAGGTTGCACTCATGAACATTTGGGCAAGTCTGGAATAGAAATCCCATACTTAGCCAACTCGAAAGCTTGCACCCAAGATGCTTCATTTACTGGTTTACCCTTCCAATGGACAAGATATTCCATGTATTCCTCCCCCCTTGTTCATTTAGCCACACGAGAATCAATCACTTGATCAACTTGTTGAAACTGCTTTTTAGGAAATTGATTTATCCATTCACATTTATCCTACACATCTGAATTGAAACCACCTTGTGTGCTTGACTCCCCTTCATAATATCTATACAGATCTGCCACATTGTAATTGGGTGAAATATCTATACCTGCTAGAAGTTCTATTTCTTAAGCATTGGATGGAAACTTACGCAAGACCTTAAAAGACCCAATCTTTTTCCATTTCAATTTGTTATAGGTTCCCTATGGGAATCGCTCTTTCCGCAAATGTGCCAAGACCAAATCTCCAACCTGAAACTCTTGCTCTCTCTGATACATATCAACATGCTCCTTGTATTTGGTGGCACTCTTCTCCAAAGTTTCTTTCACCTGTCTATGCAAATCATGAATATAATCTGCAAAATCTTCCGCTACAACACTCTTTCAAGTTAAATCAACACTATCATGCAATTCATCCACCCCTCTTGGACTGTAGCCATACACAATATGAAAGGGACTTTTTCCCACACTCCTATTGACCGAGTTCTTGTACACAAACTCTACTTGAGCCAAAACCAAGCCCCACTGGTTTGGCTTATTTCCTACTAAAAACCTCAATAAATTACCCAAACTTATGTTTATAACTTCAGTTTGACCATTAGTTTGCGCATGGTACACTGAACTGAAGCCCAATTGTGTGCCCAATTTTCTCCACAAAGTATGACAAAAATGACCAACAAACTTCATATCATGATCATAAACTATACTTCTAGGCAGACCATGCAACCTAACTACTTCTTTGAAAAATGGGGAAGGAATACAAGAAGCATCATTACACTTTTGGCACAAAATAAAATGAACCATCTTAAAAAAACCATCAACTACAACAAAAATTGAATCTTTACCTCTTTGTGTGCGAGGTAATCCCAGAACAAAATCCATGCTATTGTGCTCCCATGGCCTCTACGACATAGGCAACGGTTGGTACAACCCATTGTTCTACCTCACTCCCTTGGCATATTGGCACACTCTACAACTCTGCACTAATTTCTTTACATCAACAGCCATACTTGACCAAAAATAATGCTCATTCAACTGAGCCAACATCTTGTCAACACCAAAGTGTCCACTCAAACCACTACTATGTTTTTCCTTCAACAGATTGTCCCTCAATGATCCTTAAGGTATGCACAACCTTTCTCCCTTAAACAACAAACCTACTTGCACAAAATACTCCAACCATGGTGTTTTGTCTTGTTCTACTGGATTCACACATGCTGCCCACGCTTCTTTGAAATCTGGGTATGTTTTGTACAACTCTCTCATGGAATCAAAACCAACCACATTCACCTTTAATTCATTCACCATCAGACACCTTCTATTTAATGCATCAACTACCTGATTTGATTTCCCACTCCTATGTTTTAAAATAAATGAATAACTTTGTGAAAATTCAACCCACTTCATGTGTTTTTGTTTCAACGTACCTTGACTATTAATGAATTACAAAGTGTGATGATTGGTATACAACACAAATTCTTTTAGTTGTAGATAATGACTCCACTTTTTGAGTGCATGTACAATTGCATAAAATTCCTGGTCATATACGAAATACTTCCTCTTGGCCTCATTCAACATTTCGCTTAAGTATGCAATTGGTTTCCACTCTTGGCTTAGGACACCTCCAATTGTTGTCCCACTAGCATCACAGTCTACTTGAAAAACTTTCCCAAAATCAGGTAGCGCCAACAATGGCTGTTCAACATCTTGAAACTCTTCTTAGTCGTTGTTGTCCAAACAAACTCCTTCCTATTACCTTTCATAGTGTCTATAATAGGTGCACATATTCCACTAAAATTACGAATGAACTTCCGATATAAGCTCACTAAGCCATGGAAACCCCTGACTTCAAACATGCTGTGGGGTGAAGGCCAATCTATAATCGCCTTGATCTTTTCTAGATCCATCTTCAAACCATCACCGGAAACCACAAACCACAAACCACAAATACACAAGTTCCTCCATAAAACTACATTTTTTCAAATTAACCATGAACTTTTCTTCCCTTAATCTCTGCAAAACTACTCTGACATGCAACAAATGCTCTTCCTTGGTTTTACTAAAAATCAAAATATCATCAAAATATACAATGACAAACTTACCAATAAATGGTTTCAACACCTTGTTCATCAACCTCATGAATGTGCTAAGAGCGTTTGACAGTCCGAACGGCATTACCAACCATTTGTACAAGCCATCCTTGGTTTTGAATGCTATTTTCCACTCATCCCTTCTCTTATTCGAATATGATGGTATCCACTCTTCAAATCAATTTTTGTGAAGTACCTCGCTCCACTTAAACAATCCATCATATCGTCCATCTATGGTAATGAAAATCTATATTTTATTGTGATTTTATTTATGGCTTGCGAGTCCGTACACATTCGCCATTCTCCATCTTTCTTCGGCCTCAACACTGTTGGTGCAACGCATGGACTCAAGCTTTCCCTTATCAATCCCTTGTCTAACAACTCTTGTACTTGCCTGTTTATTTCTACATTTTCCATAGGTGTCATTCAGTACGGTGCTTTATTTGGTAAGCTCGCACTAGATATCAAATCCATACAGTGGTTGATATCCCTTATTGGTGATAATCCATCAGGCAACTCTTTCATTATTATTTCTGAATATTCATCCAAAATTTCCTGAACCTTTTTTGGTAGTTTCTCTTCCTTGCTGTCATGACTATGGTAGGCTTGGGAATGAAGGCAAAACATGCCCTTGCTTTCTTTATCTCTTTCAAAAATTTCTTACCTGAAATCAAACAATTTTTTGAATCGCTCTCTACCTCCTCATCCCTATCCTTCAACGGACTCAAGTTGTACTCTTTCCCATCCTTCATTATTTTATATGTATTTGTTCTCCCATCATGCATAGCCTGTCTATCAAATTGCCAAGGCCTACCCAACAAAACATGACATGCATCTATTGGCATGATATCACATAAAATTTCGTCCTTATAGCTACCAATCTGAAAACTTACCTGGCATTGTTCTTTCACCAGCAGTTGATGTTCCTTCTGCAACCATGAAACTTTGTAGGGATTGGGATGTCTCCATCTCTTCAACTTCATTTTATTTACCATCTCTTCGGACACAACATTGTTTGTGTTGCCACTATCTACGATCACCTTGCAACATTTAACTCCTGCCTTGCATATGGTTCGGAATAAATTCCTTCGTTGCATGGGTTCATGTTTCTTCTTCTAAAGATTCAACATAATCCTTCTCACCATCAATGGCTCCCCATCTTTAGGGTCTGCTCAAAACTACGTGTTGGAATATGTTGCCATTGATGTCAAAGGCACGAGGTTGTTAAGTGATGTCATTGATATCAAATTAATGCCCGTTATACATCCCCATTGGAGAGCAAAGCAAACAAAAATATATATGTTACACGTTACCATTAGAGAAATTGCTTGCTTAAATTAAAGACTTAAACATTGGAGAAATAAGTGTTATGGGCCGACCATATGCCAAAGGAATATGAAATTAAAATTTAATTATATGACCTCCAAGAGGCCGACCTCCTTTTGAGAAGAAGACAAGGATCATATAAACAACGATTTGATTTCAATCCTAAAACAACTGTGATATACATGCAGCGATCAGTTTTGTATGGTGCAAATACTTTGTGGATACTAGTGATTTTCAAGTGTTATATTTTGGAAAGAGGAATAACAATCATTAGTATACATGATGCGATTTTATGAAGGCAACAAGGAGACAAATTGTGTTAGCAAATAAAGACAAATTTGTTTAAGGAAGAACACAAAATCACTAGAGGACGATTTGGAGAAGAAGACGAAAGTGAATAAGACAAAGTTACTAAAATATAAGAGGACAAGGTAACTATTTATATTAAGGAGAGGAGTGATCTATGCTAGAAGACGAAGGATTCAAGGATTGCAATTTCATGGAGTGTGTTTAGTTTTGAAGGGACAAGGTTAAAAAAGGACATATCTATTCATCAAGGACACATCCATTGAAAAGTATAAGAGGGAGCTGAAAGATTCATTTGAAGAAAAGCAATCAATGAATTATATCTGAGTATAAGGAAGAGGAAGATTAGAAATATGAAGTGTGAATTTGATTTGAATTGAATGTATTTGTGAGATAAAAAAACAAGGATAGTTGCTAGTGGAATGATTTGATAAAATTCAAATTTGAAGGAAGAGTAGTGTGTGAATCAGTTTGGAGTAGATTTAAGTGAAGAAGTAAATCATATCAGCCATTGAAGGATTGGTGTGTCTTGTGAGTTGGTGCTCACTATCTTTATGTGAAGTAGGTTGGAGCCTACAAGAAAGAAAAGATCAATAAAATATATATAAACAATATTTTGTCGTGGTTTTCTCCCGCAAGGGTTTTCATGTAAAATCGTGTGTTGTCTCTGTGCTCTAAATTGCTAGATCTTACTTGAATGTTTTATTGCGATTGATTAAAATAGAGAAAGAAAAGTTTTATTATATATTGATTCACCCCCCCTCTCAATATAACTAAATGCTCATCAATTGGTATCATAGTGGGTTCCTTCGGAGAGAAATTAACCGCTTGAAGGTAGATCTTAAAAGCACACATGGCCAGTCGAGAAGGATATGGGTTTCCCTCAAATAGGGCACCACTATTTGATGGAACTAATTATGCATTTTGAAGTATAAGGATGGATACTTATTTGAATGCTCTAGGGTTTGACATTTGGCAATTCGTTGTGAATGGTTATATGACTCCTGCAAATCCACCTACAGATCTAGATGGAAAGAAAGCAAGCGAGAACAATGCCAAATTGAAAAATGCTATTTTATGTGGCTTGACCGAATCAAAGTTTGTAAAGGTAATGAGATGCAAATCGACCAAAGAAATGTGGAATAAGCTTAAGAACATTTATGAAGGCGATGACAAAGTCAAGAAGGCCAAACTCTAGACCCATAGGAGGCAATTTGAAAGCTTAAAGACGAGAGATGATGAAAATATTGCAGCGTACCTCCTCCGTGTGGATGAAATTGTTAATACCATTAGAGGACTTGGTGAAGAAATGGAAGAATCAACATAGTACAAAAGGTGCTAAGATGTCTTCCTATGAGATTTGATGCAAAGGTTTGAGCAATTGAAGAAATAAAAGACTTGGACACATTAACAAAGGATGAGTTGCATGGAATCCTCACTACCTATGAAATGAGGATTGAAGATAAACCATCAAAGAGAGACAACCTTGAAAGTAGCTCGAAGAGGAAAGAATAGGGAATATGAATCAAATGATGACTCTAACGAGACAGACAAAGAAGAAGCATATTTCATGAGAAAGCTGAATAAGGGCCTAGGTAAGCGTTAAGGTAAGTCTTCTTTTACATGTTATAATTGTGGTAGAATAGGACATTTTGCATCAAGTGTCCGCAAGGGAAGCATGCAAATAGCAACAATGAAGAGGATCATAACAGAGGAAGAGGATATCAACAACTAAGGAAGAACTATAAGCAAAATCAGTTTGAGAGAAAGAACAACTTCCGGAGACACAAGAAGAGTCTTTACTCCAACGAGTATGACAGCGTATTGGAAGAAAGCGATGGTGAATGTTACAGTGATTGAGAAGAGATACTATTTATGACAATTGAGAGAAAGGATGATTTTGAGAATCAGAATGAAGATAAAAGGGATGTAGAAGACAATATGGATGAGGATGATGAAGAAGTGGACCTAGAGGCAGAACTCCACCTTGCATATGACGAGATTGGGTATCTCCAAAGAAGAAACTCATGTCTAAAATCAAAAGTTCAAGAAGAAAGTGAATCCAAGGCCAAGGTATCTCAAGCTCTTGAAGAAGCAGAGAAAACAATCATAGATCTAAGAGTTAAATGTGAAAATGCAAAAAAAATTGAGGAAGAAGTCAAGAAAATGATCCTAGATCTAGAAGTTCAGTGTGAAGAAGTAAAGAGGATTGAGGAATGAATGAGAAGCCAATTAAAAGAGAGGGAAGAACATTGTGAAAAGTTGAAATATGAGATAGTGTCACTAAGGAAGGAATTAAAGAAGACCGTGGCACAACTAAACCGAGAAATGAAGGATGTAAGGAGTTCAGAAATCTTGGATGAAATCATAATCTCCCAAAAACTCACGTGACAAAAGTAGAATTGGATTTGAAAAAGGGGAAAGTTCAAAAACAGACCAACCACCCAAAGAAGCAAACAAGGAAAAGCATAAAATTTATTCACAAGCAATTCAGAGTTCCGACAAAGTGGAAACCAACAAAAGAGAAGGAAGTCAATGGCAAACCATGAAGGGTTCATTCAAAAGACTTCCTCCATGGAGGCAGGTGAGTACAAATAGGTTCTATCATTCTTTCCTTGGCTATTGTTCCTTTTGCAATCAATTTGGGCATAAGGCAATAGATTGTAGATTAAATGTTAGAAATAACTATAGGCATAGAGATATGAATTATGGTGCATATGCTAGAACTAACCCTATAGGAAACAAGATGGGAAGACTAGGGATGGTGAACACAAATGTTAATTCTGTTAGATTCAGGACAGACAACTGAGAGGGGGGATAAATCAGTTGTCCAAAAATTTCTTACTATTAATCACTTAAATCCTCTTTGTAATTCAGCAGCATAATAATAAATCAATCATGAAAACATTATGCAATAATTTAAGAGCAAAAACACATTAACACATGTGACACCAAGATTTTAACGTGGAAAACCCGGTTAAGGGAAAAACCACGAGGTGACTAACCCAAGATTGTATTCTCTGTTAAAAGAATAAAAAGAACAAAATGGCACATGCCAATTAGGGCTCACTACCCGAGCACACTGCTCACAAGAGGCCCACTGCCTACAAGAGACACACTGTCTATAGAATGATAAATATTACATACTTGAATTGAAGAATAGCATCTTCACCATGCTTGAGTCAGTTCCATTTAAGCCCAATACTTCTACTCTGCCTTTCGCTTCTCTGCTCTCTACCACACACTCATCTCCACCAAGACACTTTTGAAATGACTTCACAATCTCTTATTTATACAAGACATTTGACTTTGGGATAATCATCCAAGTCGGCATACATTATAGAGCAAATACATAAATACAACATGACTAATTACAAAAAAGACTTCACGCGGATCAACACGCTGTCGGCTATACAGATCTGAGACTTCAATCTTCCTTTAGGAACACGCCATTCTTCTCTAAACATCTTCAGGATCATCCGCAGGATGTGTAACTCATCTGGTCGGCCAGACTTAGGAAGAACATCATCATCCAGAAGTAATTCTTCAATTACGAGCTCAATCTTCAATGCAGACCACCAACACGAACTGAACATAATCCAAAGACCTCCACAAGCTTGCCTGAATCACCAAGAACATCCACACTACTTCTACTTATTGAAATCTTTTTCTCCTTCATCCGGAACCTCATGAACACAATCTATCATCACTGTCATATTGGAATAGATGCTTGCGAACTTCCAGACCACGAACCAATTGAGTTGTCAATTCACATTGACTTCCTAAACACCACCAAATCCATAGAATATTGCATTTCCAGATCTCACCGGACCTATCTGTGTTACTCATCTGTCAGAATCAATTTTACTCAAGTGGCCATAACTTCTTCAAATCTTCACTGGATCAACTTAAGACACATATCTACAAACCCTTTGATTCGCATCCTCTAATCTTCATCTTAGCTGGGATCTTTACCTTACTGTGTTCATTATTCTTCTCTATTCCTAATAGGACTAATTTTTTCAATATCCTTAGCATACAACTCATCCAATCCTTATCATCAATGCAACATGAGTATGTTGACATCAATGACAACACCGGTTAGGCCCATACTTGCAACAAATCCATTTGCTTTGCTCATGGATGCAGATTTAATATGCCACAAGTGCAAAAACTTTGGACATTCGACGAAGTATTGCAGAAGCAGTCTTGTGGAACTTCTTAAGCAAAACAAGGAGGTAGAGTAGAAGAAAGAGGAGAATTCAAGAGTATGGAAGAAGAAAGAAAAATCAATGATAGTTCAAACAACCTTACATGCCAGAAATGAAAGTAATCATTGATATATTGACAACAGGTGTTTAAGACACATGACAGGTGATAAGAGCAAGTTTATCACTCTTAAAGGAGTAAATGGTGGAATCGTAAGGTTTGGAGATAATGCATCAACAAGAGTTTCAAGAAGATGGTAGATCTCAGTTTGGATATTGGGAGAACAAAAAAATAGAATGTTCTATATGTGGAAGGATTAAAGCATAACCTATTAAGTGTAAGTCAATTGTGTGATCAAGGGCACACCCTCACTTTTCATACTAAAGGTTGCGAGATAAGCAAGGATGGAAGACAGGTTACAGAAGCCAGACGAGTAGGAAATAATCTTTATGTTTTGAGTCACATCCAAGGTAAGAAATGTTGCATGGGAAAGGAAGACGAAAGTTGGCTATGGCACAGGAGAATGGGGCATCTAAATTTTGACAATCTTGTCAAAATTAGTTGAAGGCAAGCAGTAAGAGATATGCCCATAATATCAAAACCAACAAACACCATTTGCAAGCAATGTTAGCTAGGTAAGCAAGCCAGAGTAATCTTCAAGTCGAAGGAGTACTTATGGCACTCATTCACACATACTGTGTGGACCCACCAGGACAAAGGGTTTGCAAGGAGAAAGATACTTTATGCTATTGATTGACGATTTTTATAGGATGACATAGGTTGCCTTTTTGAAGGAGAAATCTGAAGCATTGGACAAATATAAGGCATTCAAAGCTTTAGTGGAAAATGAGATAGGCATGAGGATCAAATGCCTTAGATCGAATAGAGGAGAATTCACTTCAAATGATTTGAAGATTTTTGTGAGAAGCATGGGATACAAAAACAGTATTCAACAAAAAGAACTCCACAACAAAATGGAGTTGTTGAAAGGAAGAATAGAACCATACAATTAATGGCTAGAAGCATGCTAAATGAATCCAAGGTTCTGGATATGTTTTGGAGAGATGCAATACACATCGCAGTTTACATCCTTAACCAAGGCCAAATTAGAGTAAATCATGACAAAACACCTTGAGTTATAGAAAGGAAGGCCTGCATCTGTGAAATACTTCAAGGCATTTGGAAGTCCTTGTTATATAAGAAGAGATGAAGAGGACTTGGGGAAGTTTGACACTAGAGCTGATGAAGGAATATTCTTAGGCTAATCATCAAGGAGTAAGGCCTACAAATGTTACAACAAGAGGCTACATAAAATGGTTGAAAGTACTAATGTAGAGATAAATGAGGAGAAAAGTTATCAGGATGAATATCATGAGGATGGACATTACAATGAAGAAAGATGTAAGGATGATGTAGAGGAGAGTGAAGATGAAACAATTGCGCAGAGGAGCACCAAGGCACCAACAAAAATACCATCTAAGCCTGTTTAGAGGAACCCCCTGGAAGATTTGATAATAGGAGATGATAGGGTTAGAACAACAAGAAGAATGGTAAGTGTTTAGGAAGATAAAAATATTGCCTTGCTATCCAAAATTGAACCTAAGAACTTCAAAGAAGCAAGTGGAGATAAGAGTTGGATAGAGGCTATGGATACAGAGCTGAACCAAATTGAAAAGAATGATACTTGGGAACTAGTTCCAAGACCTAAGGACAAAAATGTAATTGACACTAAGTGGGTGTTCAGAAATAAGTTGAATGAAGATGATCAGGTTGAGAGAAACAAAGCAAGATTGGTATGTAAAGGGTATGCACAAGTGGAAGGTGTTGATTTTGAAGAGACTTTTGCTCTGGTTGCTAGGATGAAAGCCATAAGGATGTTCTTGGCTTATACTAGCTTTAAGAATTTCAAAGTATATCAAATGGATGTTAAGCCTGCCTTTCTGAATGGAGATCTAGAAGAAGTCTACATTAAACAACCAAAAGGGTTTTTCTATTGTCAAAGAATAAAGACTGTGTACAAGTTGAAGAAGGCACTTTATGGGTTGAAACAAGCCCCCAGAGCATGGTATGCAAGGCTTGACAAATATCTTCAACAACAATGGTTTAAGGGAGTTGCAAATAGCAACTTATACATCAAGGCCATTGGTGATATAGTAGTGGTCTATGTAGATGATATCATTTTTGGAGGAAGCAATGATAACATGTGCCAAGGATTTGCTATGGAGATGTAGAAGGAATTTGAGATGTCTATAATTGGAGAATTATCCTTTTTTCTTGGTTTGCAAATATCACAATCAGAGAAGGGAATTTTCATTTCACAAACCAAGTATGTAAAAGAGATGTTGAAAAAGTTCAGAATGGAAGATTGCAATCTTGTAAGTACCCCATGATAACAAGATGTAAGTTGAGTAAAGATGATGAGTCACCAAACACTTTATAGATCAATGGTTGGAAGTCTATTGTACTTGACAACTTCAAGGCCAAATATTATGCAAGCAATTGGAATGGTGGCAAGGTTTCAAGCTGCACCAAAGGAAACACATGTTGAAGTAGTAAAATAGATACTCAAATACTAGAACGGAACATTAGAGGTTTGTCTGTGGTATCCAAGTGGCAAAGATTTTACTCTAGCAGCATACACAAATGCGGATTGGGCAGGGAATGTTGATAAGAAGAGTACAAGTGGAGGAGCCTTCTTTGTTGCTAATAACCTTGTATCATGGATGAGCAAAAAACAAGCATCGGTTTCCCTATCTACTGCAGAGGCAAAAATTAATTGCAACAACATCATGTTGCACACAAGTGTTGTGGATGAGGCAGATGTTAAAAGATATCAAAATAGAATATGATCATCCTATCACCATATTTTGTGACAATACAAGTGCAATTAATACTTTGAAGAATCCAGTGATGCATTCAAAGACTAAGTACATTCCCATAAAGTATCACTTTTTGAGAGAGCAGGTGGTAGAGGAACAAGTTAAGTTTGAGTATATTACTACAAAGGAACAAACTGCAGACATATTTACAAAGCCACTTCCAAAGGACACATTTGATTATTTAAGGGAAAAGTTGGGAGTAGTCCCACATTCATCCACTCATTAAAGGGAAGTATATATTCAAGGGGAGCTATCCACAACATTATCTTGTAGCTCCATGGAAGATAAAGTTTAGAGATAGATGGAAGACCCTTCGCTATTGATGTCAAAGGGGGAGAGTTATAGAAAGGGAGGGCCTGAGAAAAGGGGAGTAGTATAGCCAGGGGGAGCAATGCAGAAAAGTAGAGTTATATTCATAGTTGGGTTGCTATCAATGACAAAGGGGGAGATTGTTGGAATATGTTGTCATTGATGTCAAAGGCACGAGGTTGTTAAGTGATGTCATTGATGTCAAGGTAAAGAGTGGACCATTATAATAAGAGGTGCCCGTTATACATTCCCATTGGAGAGCAAAGCAAACAAGAGTATATAGGTTACACATTACCATTAGAGAAATTGCTTTTTTAAATTAACAATTTAAACATTGGATAAATGAGTCTCATGGACCGACCATATGCCAAAGGAATATGAAATTCAAATTTAATTATATTACCTCCAAGAGGCCGACCTCCTTTTGAGAAGAATACAAGGATAATACAAACAACGATTTGATTTCATTCCTAAAACACCATACTTTGATATACACATGTAGCGATCAATTTTATATGGTGTGAATACTTTGTGGATACCAGAGATTTTCAAGTGTTATATTTTGCAGAGGAACAACAATCATTAGTATACATGATGCAATTTTATGAAGGCAGCAAGAAGACAAATTGTGTTAGCAAATAAAGACAAATTTGTTTAAGAAGACAATTTGGAGAAGACGATGAAAGTGAATAAGACAAAGTTACTAAAAGACAAAAGGACAAGGCAACGATTTATATTAAGGAGAGGTGTGATCTATGCTAGAAAACAAAGGATTCAAGGGCTGTGATTTCATGGAGTGTGTGTAGTTTTGAAGGGACAACAAGGTTACAAAAGGACATATCTATTCATCAAGGACACATCCATTGAAAAGTATGAGGGAGTTGAAAGATTCATTTGAAGACAAGCAATCAATGAATTATATCTAAGTATAAAGAAGAGGAAGAGTAGAAATATGAAGTGTAAATCTAATTTGTATTGAATATATTTGTGAGATAAAAGAACAAGGATAGTTGCTAGTGGAATGATTTGATAAATTTCAAATTTGAAGAAAGAGTAGTGTGTGAATCAATTTGGAGCAAATTTAAGTGAAAGAGTAAATCATTTCATCCATTGAAGGATTAATAGGTTGGAACCTATCAAATAGAGGTTGGAGCTCAGTTTGTGTGGGGGTTGGAGCTTCCAATAGGTTGGTGCATATAATTCTATCAAGTGGAGATTGGTGTCTCTTGTGAGTTGGTGCTCACTATTTGTATGTGAAGTAGGTTGGAGCCTACAAGAAAGAAAAGAAGAACAATAAGATATATATAAGCAATATTTTTTTGTGGTTTTCTTCTGCAAGGGTTTCCACGTTAAATTGTGTGTTGTCTCTGTGCTCTGGATTGTTAGATCTTACTTAAATGTTTTATTGCGATTGATTAAAGTAGAGAAAGAAAAGTTCTATTATATACTGATTCACCTCCCCTCTTAGTTTACTAAGTGCTCATCACTATGCTGAAGCCACACTCTCATTTTCACCGTGTCATGTTAATTCTTGTTTCCTTTCCCTTTCCGGTACTCTACTGGATCTGCAGGCACTCAAACTCTCTATCTCCACTCTCTCTACACTGAAAGCAAGTGCCATTGAATCCCCTTCCTTTGCCTGTTCCAAACGACCCTCTGTCTTTATAATAACCATGATGAAAGGGGTAAATCATAAAACACAATAACAAAAATTTCACACAGAAAATAGAATGATATTTTATTAATATGGGCAAAACATTACATTACAGAAGCTCAAATACAATCAAAGGATGAATCCCCTACATGCTGCAACACATTAAAACTCCCTCTCTCAATACTCTGGAATCATCTACCTTATGTAACCCCAAATCAGCTAGGGTTTCTGTTTTCCCGCCTATTCTTGACTCTACACTTTGCCCCTTAACTCCACTACTCCAAGGGTTCCCAAAAATGGTCAAATATAGCCCTTTTTGGTGGCCACTAGCTTAATTTCGAAATTTGCATCTCCCTCCAAAATATGTCAACTTCGCATGGCCATAATTTTTGATCTGATCGTTGGATTTTCAATTATAATACTTTTTCAGAAAGCTCTCGAAAAGACGTTGTCCATAAGTCGTATTTAGAGGTAGATTGCTTGGGTTTCCCACCAAATTTTGGGCCCATCCAAAGCCTCTAAATGCCTCAAATTTGACTTTGAATATTTTAATAAGATCTTTGGAATTTGAAATTTTAATATCTCACAAATGACAAATGATATTGAAGTGATTTCTTCACCATTAGCTTCAATTCACCATTCTGGAGGTCCGTGTAAGATTTTGTATCCAACTGTGCACAAATGCAAACTTACTAAAAATAATAACCCTGCCAAATTTAGCTCTTATTGAAAAGAAACAACATTTTTTTTTTGGTTGATGCAAGATTGCTCTTACATCTTGGATGCTCCTGCATCAAACCACCTCTTCCGCGGGATGAATCTCCTCTGCTTTTATTCTCCTAGGTGTTAGCCTGTGAAGAGCTGCTCTCTCTTGGTTCGTTCTAGTATCCTCTTCCAACACTTGATTGTCCTCTCCCACATGAGAATTTCCCCTTACCTCTGGAATTATTTTGTTTGCTTGCTATTTTATCTTTAGCCTTCAAGGCATACTGATATGCTTCATCCACACAATTAATTTTCAACATACTCATCTCGTCTTGGATGGAATAATGCCAATCCATTCAAATATCTGGAATCATCAACATGAACTGCTCGGATATTTAGCCTCTAGAATTCCTCTGTGTATTCTTGGAGGTTCTTCTCTTTCTGCTTCAAATTTTGTAGTTTCTTAAATAGACTGATTTGGTAATCCATAGGTAGAAACTTTGCCTTCAGTTTTGTCACCATGTGTTCTTAGGATTTAATCTTCTCTTTGCCTTTCCTTTGTCTCTTTGTTTGAACATGTACCCACCATAAAGAAGCGTAACCCTTCAACTTCGTGCAAGCAAATTTCACCTTCTTGGGGTCTTCAACTGATTTGAAATCAAAATACCTATCGATCTTCGAAACCCAGTCAATCAATTCTTCCAGATTTAAACTGCCATTATAACTTGGAGGATCCAAACGAGGCTTGCTACTAATTCTGGACATCACATGAATAAATCTCCTCTCTAGTTCATTATCAACATCATCTTCTACATTGATTTCTAGTGCTCCAACCTCGATTTCATCCTCATTGACATCCTCTATTGGTACTCCTCTTCTCTATGCTACTTCAATTGCATCCAATTGTGTCGCAATTCCTCTCATCATCTCCATCATTGCCAAGTCACCAGCTCGTGGTGCTCTTCCTCTACCATGTCCTCTCTGTGCCATGTTTCCACTGGATTCTCTATAGTTGCAGGCCCACACTCTTCTTCTCTTTCCACAACTAAATTCTCAGAATCCTTCTCTATGACACACCCATAGTTTCCACAGGAAATCGACTTTGGTACCACTTGGTGCATAATTGACCCCGAGTGCCTTACTAGATAGCCAAGATGAGCAACCAATATTCACGTACACAACACAAATTGATGGAATACAATATCCACAATCACAACATAACAATTATATCAAAAGATCTTTATTTATATGCAACATCAAATTCAAGAGTACAACTCGAATTCAAATTATAATTTGCTTAACACAGCTAGTCATCTGTATATGCCCTCTTCACCCTCAACATTGATCTTTTATCACAGGAACCAGCTGAACCTTCAACACCTCCTTTCTTTTTCTTCTTCATCCTACTGGAAAACCAACAAAGAATGCCCCAACCATTCATATACTCCCCGATAAGAAAATTGAACAGTTTGCCAGGAAGTTCAACGGTCTAAAACCACTCTCGAATAGGAACGAAATCATCACCGAAATAAAATACCATTATTTGATATTTTAATAACTGGAATAATATTTCATGGCTTCGTTGTATGATACCAAACTCCTTCGCCAACATCTTTATACTTTCGGCTAATAGCATCATGCTACCTATCACTAATGAGAACACATCTCGAACCCTGATTTTCATCCACTATCTATGAGAATAGCCATCAACAAACAAAGGACAGGTAAAACCATTAAATCGGGGCATACAAGTTTTTTTTACAAACTTAAGACACCGATATAACACTCCATCGGTGAGAATTTACTATACCGAACTCTTGGTTGTCTTCCTTTTCCAAATCCTTCATTGGCAGATTTATCCCTTCATAAACCTTCAAAATATGTAAAGAGTCGGCGATGAGAACTCATCTTGAACCCCATTGGTGACTTCAGAACTTTGTGAACCTTAGACACTCATTTGCCATTGGAGGAATAATCCCTCGGCAAACAATGGAAAAGTGGAACTCTTATGTTGGCGTTGATGGTTTTTCATGAACTACTACAAAGATCTTCCTCTTCAGCGACATATGCCTTTACCTTCATTCTTCTATCGGCAACTTCCCCATTTATCGAACCAAGCGGAAGCCGAAGCCCTTCATCAACAAATCGGTGAATTTCAAAACTTGCAAACCTAACTTTGACTAAAAGAAGAGAAAAAGTACAAGTCCATTGATGGGAGAAGGCATCGGCGAATAGAGCCATCACCGAACTATCAAATCAGCGAATTGAAAAGTTGAATGGCCGACCAAAGGCTTCATATCAAACCAAATTTGCTCTTCACTTGGCCAAATCAAGAGAATTTTCTACTAAACCCGAACAGTGCAACAAAGCAACAAAAACAACAAAAACAACAAAAACTTAGAAAATAAACTTGTTTTTGGTGACACAGGATTGTAGGTGTGCCCGGGTGCTCCTGCATCATTTGTTGTAGTGTTTAACATCTCTCAGGTACATGTTTTCTATGGACTACATGGGGAGATAGTTTGGAGTGCCATTTCTGAAGAATTGTTGCAGAGTTTAAACCTACCTTGCAGTAATCTCTCAAGTATATGTTTTCTATTTGACTATGTGGGCAGTTGTTGTTGAGTGTCATTTTTAAGAGTTGTTGTAGGTGTAACCCTAACTTCAGTAATCTTGTATTTGCATTTTGGTATTCAGATTCATTACAGACAACATTGAAAAAGCATGGTACAAAGCAAGGATTTAATAGGGCCAAGTAACCCACTTCTATTTCTGTCAATGTACACATTAATATAGCCTTGACAATTTAGATGTAATTTGAATTTGGGAGGATAGAATTTCAATTTAAGGAAAATGCTGCTACCACTTACTGGATTTTGCTTCTGCAATTTAGTCATTTGTCTTTAGTTGTGGGTGTAAAGATATTTCATTCTTTATTTGTTAAGAAAATAGAAAACAATTCCTACAAGTTTGATCATTGAAGGACCCCATTGCAATAAGTTTTGAATATGCCCAATATATGATAGTTACAAATTGAGCACGCTAATATCAAATCTATACCGGAAAACTTGCTACAGTTGAGTAAGTTTTCTATCTCTTAATACTATTTATGAAATACCTATGCAGGTCCTTAAACATCTGCCTAGTTGATTGTTAGAATGTCTGTGATTTATAATTGGACGAGTGCAAATAAATATATATTTACATACTGGTACACATTGTTATGCCTATGCATAACAATGAACACATAATGAACAAAAAGAAGAATAATAAAGGTAACTATTCTATGATGTAACACCAGTAACATATAAACTGGCTGCAAAAACAATATCACGCTTGATAGCATCAGATGCCACCTCCATCTTTTCATAAAGAGCTGAATTGCCCATTATACGTGCTGCATTTTTGAACTCCCTGCAGGTTTCATCAAGGCGAACAATGGTGCGTACTATTGATCCTTCCGGGACATCAGTCAAAATACAAATATCGGCAAAAGGTGTACCCTAAATCAGAAGAAGCAGACCACATTAATTCTTCTAAAAGACCAATGAAAAGTAGATTATTCAAATTTTAAAAATGTTGGAAGATACAAACCTTGGCCCACTCATATACAACTTCAACAAGACCAAACTTGAGAGAATCCCTTGCATAATCCCGAGGATTCACTGGAAGCCCATAAAATGCTTGAATTTCTCCAAGTCTAAGAGCAGTATTGAAAAGTCTACAATCCAAACAGTTTTAAGTCGAGCATTAGATGAAGTACGAAAAGCAAACAAGATTGCATGAAATAGAGAGGTTGGTATCTGGTGATCAAAGGTCCACATTTTTATTTTAAAAAAAATCTGCTTAATTACAATGTCTTTCAAACAATCTTCAAAGTCCAGAAGCATGGCTAGGATAGATTAAGGGACTACTTTCAGCCAGATTAATAAATCTTCAGTTATTAATACATTATGATTAATTTCTAAGGATAGTTTAAGTTAGAAAAGCAACTGTTACAAGTGTGACGTTTCAACCAATTAAACTATAGGCCCTATTCTCTCTCTGAGTAGGGCTCAGACCTACAATATCACTGTTGTGAGCGGTACATCCTAAATAATGATTTGAATCAATGAGCTAGCCATAAGCGGGTTGATGAGAGCTTTAACTGACTTGGGTGAGACGGGGAAGTGGAAATTCTTGTATAATGATCAAATCCAGAGATCTACAAAGGAATGCTAAAAGGCAGGAAATGATATTTTAACTAAAAGAGGGTAAAAATTTATTCCAACTAAAACAAAGAAGTACAAAGCAAGGGCATTAAACACTCCTGTCAATCTCCACTAAGTGGTCCAACTTTTGAGACAAATCCGGGGGTAATTGACTCCTATCAACAATGTTCCAATTCTGCAAATGATCGGAGGCCCATTTGGCCAAACAATCTGCAACTCCGTTCCATTCTCTAGGAATGTGACAAAAAGTAACAGATTCCGAGGAAGCACACAGATTAAGAATATGTTTTATAATCAAAGCTAAATGCCAACTGACATCTTCTAATTGCTGCCTCTTCAACAAAGTCACCACCACCTGAGAATCAGATTCACAAATTATCCTTCTACACCCAAGAGCACAACCACGCTCCACAACATATAAAATAGCAAGAGCCTCCATCACGTTGTTAGTATGCAAACCCTTATAAATAGAAAAGATAAACTGAACAGTCCCAGAACTATTCCACCCAACACCCCCAATACCAGCATGGCCAGGAAATGATATTACTCATTATATTTTTATTTCTTAATTTTTTTTTCTTTGCTTTGAGTCTAGGGTCATTTTTCCTTTAGTACTTCACTATTGTAACATTTCTAAATTTAATTCCTTTGACCTATTCTCTATGTTCCATAAGGACGCTTTCACACCCCCGAGCCCCGCATCCTCTTATGTCCCCTTTTTAGAATTAAAATAATCGAGAGACCCATAGCCTATTCTTTTTCCCGTAGGCTAAGGTATAAAATTAAGGAAATAATTAATTAATAATATTTTAAGTTGTCCAAGTAACTTTATTTTATAACATTGTAAAAAGGGTGACTTATGTATTATTATTAAAAAGTGAGCCTAATGTAATGCTCTATTAAAAAGTGTTTCTAGACACTTCCAGAATTAGTGGAAAAAGAGAATTAAAATCAAAAGGTGATTATAAAGGAGAAGTTGGGCACAAAAAAAGACATCCATTGTTATTTGTTATCAAACCCTTTTCTTTGTGTTTGAGCACTTGTGTTCATCTCCACACTTGAGGACGAAAACCCTTTGGTGTAGGGAATTTGAAGAACAAAAGCCCTTTCAGTTTCTATTGTTGGATTGGAGGAGGAAAACCCTCTGATTCATTTGAGGTGATTCCATCTAGGGATTCCATTTGCATGAAAATATTGAAGTTTTAGGGGCATATTGAAGATTTTCAGTAGTGTTGAATGTTTGTAGTAGCAGTTCCATATTGTGAAGAGAATTTAGAGATTATATTTTATTATTTTTGGCCTATGCAGCAAATCTGATCTATTTTGGAGAGCATTATATCTGAGTCCCATCAGTGCCGTACAAGACCAAGGCATTGAATACCCTCAAAGTAGCTGACATACCACTTGTGATACTAATTGTAGCTTTTAGGAAGTCTGCCATACATTATTGAAGGGGGTCACTTCATTTTGTATGCTTTTGTATCGTATTACATGCATCGCAGCAGCTATTAATATGTGTTGAAGCTACTGTACCTATTTATCATGTGTTATACATATTGTGGGCTGTCGTACATAATGCTTCTTTTCCAAATGCAACTCTTGTAAGTTGTCTCTAATATATTTGATAATTATTTTGTGGTTTGGTTGGTAATTTTTGTACTTGCTGTACTTGCCATCATTTTTTATCAACATTCAGGAAGCAGCAATATCAGAATAACAGTGAAATTGGAAGACCAATTTAAAGAGATTTATGTTTAAATTAAAGATTTAAACATAACAAAAGAAAGAGGTTGAAGAAAATGGGCCGACCCATATACCATATGCCGAAGTATGAAATTCAAATTTAATTACCTTGATATGGCCAACCACACAAAAGGTTTTACAAAATGGAAGACAAGATATATATATATATATATATATGTTGGCCAACTTGGAGTAATCTTAAATAAAGCAAATATAAACTAGTCTATTCAAGTGGCCAATCGCTCATGAAGTCGCCATTTTCTAGGGAAGTAAAATCAAATTAAAGTTAAAGGTCGATGATCATAAAGCTGATGTAATATGAGCGCTTATGTTTAAGGCGATCAGTATTAAAAGAAGGCAGCGATCTTACTTATGAAAGGGCAGTGTTTAGTTTTGGGAACTGCAGTGATTAATATATAAAGGTAGTAATAATATAAGCATGGCAGTGATCTAGGCCGACTCCCTCTCTAAATTGGTGCCTTGTAGTTTGCAAAGTAAAAAGTTAAAATAATATACAAATGTTTTTAGTATGGCTGACCTCCTTAAAAGGAGCGCTAAGAAGGATACTCATATACTAAGAGGAGTGCTGATTAAAGAGATGAAAATATATGTGATTTGATAAGAAAAGGAAATGATTTGTATAAGCAGAGATTAAAGATTACAACATATGTGATTATGAAGGAGAATTAAGAGGTGCGATCTGCTTGTGAAGGAAGTGATTAAATATTGTAAAGGCGTGTTATTTTATTTACAAAAAACAGCAATTTGATAGTGAAAGGTGTCATGTCCCGTTTTAGGTTTGTAGCAATATTTTCTGAATCTTGCAATTTCACAAATAAACCTGTTGATGCGAGTTTTGTGACTGCAACAAACATTAGAATAAAACACAAAGTATTCTATCCTCTCTTGAATAAAGCTTCTCAAACGCTGAACTATGTGATCGAATGAGACTGCTCCAAGGTTCCTTTTATGTAAGGTCTTGACGTGCATAGGGATAGACTCAGTGAAATGATGTGATTTGCTGGTAATCACGAGGGGGATTTACGTAAGATTGCTCCTTTATGGTCATGGAATTCATTTCTAGGACTCGGACTTGGATTTGCGGGTGAATGGAATTCTTTCACAAATGGACAACTTGGAATTCTAAAGTTCCATTCTTGAAGAGGCGGATGATTTGGCAATGAGGCTCTGGAAAACTAATCCTAATGAAGATCTAAAAGGAAATGCAAAAGATGAGGTAAGGGTTTAGGAGTTTAACTAATCGATGGAAGAGGACTACTGTTGAGGATAGAAACTGGAACCAGTCCTCTGCTTCGTCATGAGACAACAACTAGGTAGGGATGGTGCTATCTTCTGAGGGGGAATAAAGATTTTCAGGCTACTTCAGCAAGGGACATGGATTTGATCATGCAGAACAGTCGAAGTTAGATTTGGATTTAGTTCAGGCTAACTATGCACGATGATTTGCAGGCCACAAATCACCAATGGTATGAACAAACAGATTCAATCATTCAACAATAATAATCTCCATCATTTGAACTAATGAAATACTAAAAGCAAATAGAAATGAAACAACTTAAATCTTGGAGCTTATGATTTGCTTCAAAGAAGTCAAAAAACCATGCCACAATCCAAAGAATATCAAGAACACCAATCTTCAATGTCCATGTATTGATTTGGGAATGCCTTATAACAATCTTACTGATTCTTCAAAGTTTTTTGCTCCAAAAATGGAGTGTAACAGAAATAAACAGCTAACTAGATACTTGTTCCAAGAACTTCAAAAAAATAGAAATGAGAAAAAAGAGAAGGTCCTTTCAAATGAGACCTCTTAGCCTTTATATAGGCAACCAGAATACATTAGGGCAAAAAAAGGAAATCAGATTTCCTTGGAATGAGTGAAATGGGTCAGAAACCCTAGAAAAGTAGGTGGGGTCGTCAAAATCCACATGTAGGTGACCGCCACCTGTCCTGGTCGTCAGAATGTGTAAGGAAATCCTCCAGCTGTCCTGGGCGCCACCTGTCTAGGACTGTCCTGTCTGTCTGGAACTTCCTCCTGTTCTTTAGTCTCTGTATCCAGGAACCTGGTCAGGACGACTTCCAACTCCTCCATGGGAATACTGGGCATGTTTTCAATCCGGAACTCCATGACGGATGCGGTGGTGGTGCAGGCGACAAGGATGTTTTCCCAATCCACCCTCAGCTCCTGGATACTATTAATGAGGATCAAAAACGAGGATGCATCCTCAAGATGGGATTCCTCAGTAGGATAAGTTGCTTTGAAGTATATGCTCCACATCTTGCCTTTCAACTCCTCCAAGTCAATGACCCCATCTAGTGCTATATCCAGATCAAACCAGGTCTCCAATGATACAAGGATTTTATCTTGGATCTCCTTCAACATGGCGTGGCCCTGGGAAATGTCACCTTCAATCTTCTCTAGGTTATCTTTCTTCATGAGCAATGCGGAATACCAGCCGAGGAAATCATATACTGAATCTGCATGTATTACCTTGTTCTTGACCAAGTCTAGCTTTGGAGTGTTCATCAGTGCCTTTAGTCTAGGGAGAGTTTCCTCCTGAACGACTATGAATTGCTGACAGGTATCCAGAATTGCATGAATTCTATCCATGAGTGTTGTAACTCTCCCGTTCACCTGGACGAGGTCTTCTATGAATCTATGTGCTCTATCCAAGATCCTCTCTATCTAGCCTTTTGTTGTGTGGCCGACTGTCCTCAAAACTTCAACCTCAACTAATGAATCCTTAGTTATGCTTAGAGGTTGGGACGTTGTTCCTTGGGCGGACTGCAATGGGCCCATGAGTTGCTGGATGTGTTGCCGAAGTTCCTCATTCTCTTGCTTTAACTGGTTCTTCTTTTCTTCTTCCTTCCTTAACCTTTCTCGGATGGCGGCAACAGAATCCTCTAACTCTTCCATTTCTTGATCCTTCGTGGTTGGTCTGAGGTTGACCTTCAAGATGTCAAAATCATCCGGACTGATGTCTTCCTTTGCCTCGGTTATCCTGGGAATTGCCACCTCTACTCGGCAGGATCCGAATTCATCTCTTGTAATCTTGGAAAACTTCTTTGCCTTTTTTGGATCTGCGGACTTCCCTATCCTGGCCAGAAAATCACCAAGTACGATGGAAGGATTATTCTTCCTGATTGTCTTCTTCCACAACCTGTCCTGCAACCAATTGGGTTTCACGGATGGATTGACTTCCTTCTTTGGTTCCCGGGGACCTTGACCCACTTGTGGTGTGGATGTCGATACTTCTCCGGAATTGAACTCCTCATCGAGGAATTCCAAATCAGGGTGGTGGAGCATGTCTTCAAGATGGGCTTCCCTTGGATTCTGTGGTGGAGGGTTAGGCTGATTTCCCACCATCAGGCTGGGTGTCCGTTCCTGGGTGGAATCCATGGACTCATTATCTTCCTGATCATCTTGCTCGTCCGGGGCCATTTCCTCCTCCATGGGTCCCTTACCTTTACCTGTTCGCAGATCCTCAAAAAGATCCACCTCCCGGACGGAAGAAGTGCTGGCAGAGTGAGGCCTGGATGCATTCTGTTCATCGTGGTCAGGCCTGCTGATAAGTTCCTTCCGAGCCTTCACTCTCTTTGCTGGTGGATCTTCCGCCGTCCGGTTCTTCACTTCCTGTCTTCCTGCCTCTTGTGCTTTCACAGGAGTGTCCTCGGCCATATCTTCTTCGGAAGACTGAGAATCCAAGTTTCCCATCAGGTCATAAGTCGGACGGATACCTTTCTTGTGTAATTTTTCCGTCTGCTGACTTATCCATTTCTGTGTTATTGTTAGCATGGGTGCCATCAGATTGTCCAAGTGGGTGACCTCCGGATCAGATCAAATCAAGGGTGGAAGAGGTTTATCCTTCTCCTGTTCGAAGAATGGCTGGACTTGCTTCCCATCCTCCTTGACTTGATCCGGGATTGGAAAGATCCCGGTGGCCCTGATTATGTCGACTAAAAGTCGGGAACATGCCCTCCTCCGCACCTCGAAGTCATCCTCAGCGTTTGCCCAGTGGTCCTCCAGGTGTACCTTATGTCTATGCCTCCTTCCACGTGCTACCCGGGTGGTATTGTAGGGGTCAAAGTTCTCCCGCAAGGAATGGGTCACTAGGTTGTAGAACTGCAACTCCTCCTCAGATCTTTCGGCGGCTTGGAGAGATGGGGCATGACTCGAATGCACCTTCGGTCTCGACTGGATAGGTCACTCCGGCGTTCTTCTTCTGGACTTTGTCATACGCGGAGAGTTGCCTTGTTAATTCCAACAAGACCATCTTGTCCGATGGATACCTTGACAGTCTGTATGGATAGCCGGAGAATCCTTGCACCCTGATGTATGTGAACTTCGGGAATTGGATGAACCAGGAGCCAAAAGTCCTGATCAACTGCTTGGCCTCGGGTGATAGCCTCTGGTGAATGCCTCCTTGGAGGGTCCTGGTAATATGCATGGCGAATGCGTCATTGAATCTCCAGAAATGGTTTATGTTTTGAAGATGGAGTTGGGATAGCAATTGTAGACTCTGACTTGCCCTTCTTGATTGCCGATACGTCCCTTCCAAGACAGTCCTCGATATTTGTTGTTTCTTGCCAGCATATAGATCACATAGGAACTCATGTAAAAGGTCTTCGATTCCTCCAGGTTTTGGAATTGTGCATCAATATTGTCACTGAGGAGTCCAGCCCAATCAATCATCTTTGTCCCAGCGATGACTTCTTCGATGTAGTAGAACATCCATGGCTCGAAGGTAGAGGACTGCTGACTTCCCATGATCCTGTTCAGGATGACGACGAGGTCTCCATGCTCTTGCTTTAAGTCAGCCTTGAGGAGTGTCCTTAGCAACTTGGAATGGTGAGGCCTTTTCTTCTACATCCATGTCTTGTTGATGATCTCGAAACAAGTTGCCGGATCGGCTTGGAACATTTCGGTTGACTCCTCCTGGCTTGTGAACTCGATGGGACTATAGACAGGTATGTTGAAAGCTTCCACAATCTTTTCCTTGGTGAAATAGGCCACCATTCTGTTGTTGCGATCGACGACCATCCTTCGCTCCGAATCATAGTGCATGAAACATTCCACGATTAGCTCGGGACAAAGAATGGTGGGTGGGAAGCATGCGGCGGCAGCAACTCCATTCCAGACGATCTTGGCTGCAAGAAGGGATGGAGGATGTCCATCTGTTCCATACATTCACTTCCCAATTTTTTCCATGACTGAAGGATAGATGTTGGTGTCTTCGATGTTTGCCCATTTCGAGGTGATTCTGGACTGTGGGAGTGTTCCCTTGAAGGCAGCCTTCATCTGAGTTTGTCTTGAGGAGCCTGCCTTGGCACTTGCCATTCACCTGTGGAGTCAAGGAAAGAAAAGGTGGAGTATGAGTTTTAAAGAGGTATGGATAGAAGTGAGGCTGGGGGGTTTTATTCCCACACGTGGGATGTTAGTACAACAGTTTTATGCATGTGGGACTAAAATTATGAATTTCAAGTACATAGGAAGAAAAAAAACTATCAATATTCTAAGTAAGAAAAATCCTCCTATGCATTCACATACCTCTCCTTGCACAAGAAACTTTTGACCTTTAATGGAATCCCTGATTTTTTGATGGATTTCTTGAGTTTTAATGGGTCTTCCAACAAGAAATCTGCCCTAAGAATATTCAGAAATATGAGTCTTGGCGAAGAACTTACCTTGGAATGGAGGAGTTTTGCCTTGGAGAATGAATTTCTGCCCTTGGAAGGTTCAGAAATCTGCTTTAAACCTACAAAAATTTCTGCCCTAATGAAGAATTTGCCCTTGGAAATGGTAAAATCTGCAATCTCATTGGATAAAGTTGTCCTTCTCTTGATGAAATCTGCCCTTGGAATGTAATTTCTGCTCCTAGAATGTAGTTTTCTGCACTTCCTTGGTTTAGATTTGAATTAGAATGGTTGAAAATAACTTGGGCGCTGCCTTTATATAGGCATTTAAACCTCTTTGCCACTTGGCTGACCTAGGTTAGCCTAGAAAAACCTTAGCCGCCATACTTTATGACCCAGCCGACTTAGATTTTTGTCCTTTTTCGCTTTGTCGGTAGTCGGGGATTTTGGTCTGTCGGGGAATTCCTGATATCTTGGATTTTCTCCCTTGGAGTTAGGGATTCCTTCCGTTTGAATGATTTTGAAACCTATATGTTTGAAATTGGCTAAGTCTTGGAATGTTGCCTCCTTGAAAGATGATTCAGATGGAAGTGTTGCAATTTGGCATTTAGTGGACAAGAATTCACTCAAGTTGAATCTTCCGGAAGGAGTTGGAATCTATCTGGCATGCTTCCCTACAGGTCTTGGAGTCCGGCTACATCCTCAGGCTGGGATGGAGGATCATTCTGCAGGATTTCATGAAGGCCAACACCCCCTGACGGACAGAAGCTTATTTGTGGAGGACTTGGAAAAGACTGTCCAAGAGCACCAAATTCCACAGGTCAAGGATTTTGCGCTCAAGGACAAAAACTGTCCTGGAGCGCAGAATTCCACTGGTCAGGGATTTTGCGCCCAAGGACAAAAACTGTCCTGGAGCGCACATTTCCACTGGTCAGGGATTTTGCGCCCAAGGACAAAAACTGTCCTGGAGCGTACATTTCATCAAGTCAGGGATTTTGCGCTTTTGACACTGCCTGTCCAGTTTTGTGGATTTTGACCAAGGACTTATCTTTTCTTCAGTTTTGAGTGGGGTTTCAATTTTGTAGCAGGTACACTTTTAGCTATTCTACGGAGGTTGAGTTATCAACACGGAATCTGAAACATGGGGCTTTCATTTCTTCCATCCTCGAGGAATCTCTCATTTCCAAGGCGAGATACGGAGTTCTTTTCTTCCATCGTTCGTTTCTTCCATCCTCGAGGAATCTCTCATTTCCAAGGCGAGATATAGAGTTCGTTTCTTCCATCCCCTCAAGGAATCTCCCCTTTTCGCGGTGAAATTTGCTAAAGGTGAACTCTAGCTGCCTTAGGAAGGTTCAATGGCGACACGGGATCTGGAACACGAAGTTTTCATTTCTTCCATCCTTCGTAAGGAATCTCATTTCCATGGTGAAAGACAGAGCTCAAACCAGACTATGAATTCCAGGATACAATCATCCATAGGGGAGTCAAGAGACGATTTTCAAGCCATCAGATTGATTGGACAGGTCAGAAGGCAGAATCGGACACTTTCAATCCTAGGGCACAAAATCCAGTAGGTACTGGATTTTGCGACCAGGGCAAAAAAAATGTCTTGGGCGCATAATCTAGTACCTGCTGGATTATGCGAACCAAGGATAAATTTCCTCCCTGGGCGCATATTCCAGCAGGTACTAGAATATGCGACCAGGAATGTTCCTGTTTGCATTTCTAGCTTTGCGGAGGGGTACTCTGAATACTGATTGTTTTCTGAAATTGCCCTAAGTCCTTGAAAAAAACCGTCAATTTGAGAATCTTTCGAGCTATGAAATGAGGTTGAGTGTCGGACTAGGATCAGAAGAATGTCCCTTGGAGGATGAATTTATGGACTGGAGCTGTCAGGCCAGGAACTGAGTTCCACGGTGGAAAGATGAACATGCCAAGGAGTGGCAGTCTTCCTTGAGTTCCGGGCCTGGTTAGGATGAGAACATGGATAAACCCTGGAACAGGATTCCGGGTAGGAATTCGTTGAACAAGACTCCGGGATAGGTACTTCCGGACAAGACTCCGAACTGGACCTCCAGGCAGGAGGTAGAACTGGAGTCCAAGAATAATTTCCTGAGTAGGACATGGAGTCTTGGAACAAGATCGGAACTGAGTTCCATGCCGGAGATGGACTGGGCTTACTACCTAGGGGTGGAAAGACAAAACCCTTCCCTGAGGATGGAAAAACAAAACTCCTCCCTAAGGATGGAAAAACAAAACTAAACCCTTCCCTGAGGATAGTCCGGAACGGGCAGTTAGGGGTCGAGGCCTATGCAGGAGGAAATCTATGCATTCACTTCTCTTTCTTACCGGTGAGCCAGCCTAAGCCATTGACATTACCTAAGTTGCGAAAACATTGCCGGATCAGAGTATGGGATTAGAGCAATGATCCAGACAAGTCAAAAAAGAGGGGGACCCAATTACCAATTGGGGTTGACGTTGTAAAGTGGTCACATCAAAACCCTAGGACTGAAATTTGAATTCACTACTGCACCTTTCTAATTTGTCTTTGACAACACGAAATCAAATACAAACTTATAGTAGAATAGATAGATATTGGCAACCTTGCAATTTGGATTACAAGATGAACTTTGCAAATTACAATGATAATAATGACTGAGAAATGAAATCAGATCTCACTGTTACAAAATCAGGCTATCAGCTCTTTTCGTTACAACATCAAATCATGGCTCTATGACAGCAAATTACAAGGTATGAACTGCTGTGACAAAATTCACAGATGTATTCAATGTTACATGCTACATGCTATGCCAAATGATGATGGAATCGCTGTTACACTGATCGCTGCCCTTCCATTAGCTGATTGCTGTCACAAAGATGAATTGCTAGACTTCAAACTTGATTCGCTGCCTTCAATGCTGGTTCGCTAATCAATAATACTCTTCAAGAGCCGCGATCTCCTTCTATGGTGTTCACTGGTCCTTTATGATGAAATTGCTTGCAACAGGGATGCCGATCGGGCTTATTGATGTCTCCAACTATGTGATACAGTCCTCCAGTGAATGCGCTGCCTCCTAGGAAGATACAGATCGGCCTGTTCAGAATGTTTCCAACTGTCAATGCCACCTTTCTGCAGGATATCCTCAATGAATGGCGCTCAACAACAATATCAAGGTCTTCAATGAAAATGCTGATATGAAGTCTTCAAAGTCTTGAATAAGTTGCAAAAAGATCTTCAATCCAATCTTCAACCAAACCTCTAACAAGTCTGATGTGAATGATAAATCATGAAGCTTCGCGAATCCTCAAATCTCCAATGCAGTGCAAATGCGAATTCCGTATGACTCCGCCTCCAAGGTGTAGTTGGGTTTTCGTCCAATACACCTTCAATTCACAAGGGTTTCCGTCCTTGGAATGAATTACAATAAAATTGTAGACAAAATGTAAAGTTGACATTCAAAAAGATGATTGAAAATGATCTTCCAACCTCCTATTTTTACTTGCTTTCACCTTTTTTCTCCAATGCTGGCCGACGGCATAAGAATATTATTTAGTTGATTTTGGCCACCATCCCTTGAATTTTTTTTGGCGCTCAGCAAATTTGAACTCCTTAAATCTTGTATTAGGGCCGACTTAACATAAATGTGTTGCTCTAGGCCGACCTACTTAAGTTGTTTTCCTTCTTTTGGCGCTCAATAGTTTAAATTTCCATTTCTTCTTCATAAGGCCGACATAGCCTCTTGACTTGGTCGACCTTCACAAAGACTTGGAACCAAAATCACAATTTAAATTCATTTATTTTATTTTATTTTCTTTTTTCTCATCTAGGCCGACTTAAACATGTTTACCCGCAATATAATGTTCCAGACAAAACTTGGAGTAAACAGAAATATATAGCAATAACTATAAAGTGTATGATTCATACCAAAATTGCATAGAATAAAGCATTGTTCCCATTCATTGAATATATCAGTATTACACAAGAATGTTACAATGCTGCCCCGATTACAAGTATCGACTCAATATATAACTTATGCCAAAGTTGGTTGAGATACCAACCGTCGAGGTTAATTCACTCTTGGACTTAACTGTGCACACCATTAATTAATTTATTTTATTTACTCGGCCGACTACGATTATGACCGACTACATCATCCCTCCCCCACAAAATTAGTCGTCTTCTAGACGACAGAAAACCATGAACTATCAAGTGACATTAAGTAAGCTCTGGCAAACTGACGACATTGCTGAAGTAGGAGCTGTGTAAAAGTAGAACCAACACATTCGGAATACCTGCCGGTAGACCAACCAACCAAGGGTCCCGATCTGATAGCACATTGAATGCTGCGAATGTTGCACCCCATTGCTCACTGAATCAAGATAGTACTGATTTGATGGGGGTTTGGGGGCAACGCCCCTAGTGCGCTGTCAATCGTACGGACTTGAAGGCAATTTGTATTTCACTTGAACGGTTATGTAACTGGAAAGGATTCCTCAAGAATGTACAGCCACAACTTTTGTATATCACTCCTGCTATTGTACGACATCTTCTTTGGTAGTACGGCCTTGGATCGTTCTTCTTTTCTCCCTGAATCGTACAGCCTTTTTCTTGTCGTCCTCCCCAGTCTTCTTCATGTACGGTCTACCAGTCCTCTTCGTACGGCTCAGGTCGTACGACATGGTCGTATGTCGTACTTTCACTTGGTTTTTTTTTCCAGTTTTCTCTTTTCTATTTTTTCCATAGCAAACTGAATGGGGTTTTTTCATTTTTCTCCGACTGGGTCCATGTTCGATTTGCAACTCTGACTGTAGAACTTTCTTGTCACGTAAATTGTCTCATAATATTTCTTTCTTTTCCGAAATTTTGCTGCGAGGGTGATTTCACAGTACAACTAGTAACCATATCCTCCAATTTATTATTCAAAGACGTACCTTTATTGATTTTGTAATCGTCGGCAGGGTCGGGTGCCTTCCTGGGAATTGGAGCTGTTGTCTTCGGTAAAAATACTCTATGGTCCTTATTCCTTCTATATGGTCTCTTTCTGGCCGGTGCTTTCAATACTGGGTTCCAATCGTTAGTTCCGTAGCCCCATTTCACCTTGCTTGCCAATGGCTCCTCATACCTGATCACTTTGTCTGGTTCAAATTTATGTGCAAGTGTATCATCTATCTTGGCTTCACCCTCTGTATATTCTTTCTGTGCCTCTCCTGGTCGACTTGTTTGTTCTGGTCAATTGGTCTCTGCCACTAGTTGCTCTGGTGTACTGTCTATTCTAGCCTCTCCTTCCTTATACTCTTCATATGCTTCTGGAAAAGTGTTACTTCTTGCTGAGTATTACCTTCCTCCCTTTTGTCACTCGTTACTAGTTCCCTCTTGCCAAGTGGTTGAGTGTTTCTCAATCCATCAAGTGCTTCATTCGTGAACAATGTTTCACTCGTCGGCCTAGAGTTGCCGAGAGTTGTTGAGTGTTTCACTCTTCGACCGAGTTTTGCCAAGACTTGCATTGCCAGGACTTGCACTGTTTGTCGGAGAGCTCTTGCCGACTTCTTTTATTGAAATCATATTACATTCCAGTTGAAAGAACTCGTAGTCTTCCATCTGCCAGTGGAAGAGCCCACTAAAGGAATTAGTTTCATCCTCAGAACATTCCTGCAGTTTTAATATTCCTTCCTCATCAGGTTCTATTGGTCCTCTGCCAATTGACTCCCCTCCGTTTGTATCGGAATCTGATGCCAACTCTTCGCTTACAGCCTGTGTTCTTAGATCCATGACGATCTTCATACCCTTGTTTTCTATCGACAAGGTGTTCTTTTTCCAATTGTGGTTGGCCTTGGTGGCTATTAGCCACCCTTGGCCGAGTAATGCATCGTAAGACGCATTCTGTGTTGTTATGACTACAAAGTTTAACAGAAAGGGTTGGGTGCCAATCTTCACTTTTTGAGCCATTAGCACTCCCAGTGCTTTAATTCCGTGCTGGTCTACTTCCACCAACTAGAAATTTTGTGGCCATGAAGTAGGTTTTCCAAGGCACTTCCATGTATCTTCTATCAACACGTTCACTCCGGATCCTCCGTCGATTATTGTGTTCGTTAGGTAGCATCCACTGATTGACATGTGTATGACGGCTGGTCTCTTCCCCATGTCAACTGCCAACAGCCTCGGGTCGATCACTTGTTCTCCCTTCGGCGGTGGCTCCACTATGACATCCTCGTCTTTTGTTTCCCCGCTTGGGTTTCCTTTCATCGCCTTAGAAATTGCCATCCTCAGTTGTGGCATGCTTTGTAGGAGATCTGCCATCTTGACGGATACAGTGGTCTGCAACAACTGATTTACAATATTCTTGTCTGACTCTGGTCGTACGGTGGTTATTTTTTTGTTTTTCCCTTCTGTTTCCATTGCCATCTCACTTCTTTTCTGGCATCTCGGAGTCTCTCCTTCTCGGTTCTGGGATTTGGATAAGTGGCCTTTTTCCATTGTGCTCGGGGTGATAGCAAGGATCTCTTCATCATTTTCCTTGACATTGATAAGGTTCACCCATTTTTGTTTTGAGCAATCTTTTTCTTCATGGTCTCCAGGCCCACACCACTTGCATAATGCATTTGTTTTGTTCTAATTATTGTTCGGGCATTCCCTTGCAAAGTGCCCCCATTCGTTGCATTGTCGGCACTATATCATGGGTCGCCCCTTGTTGTCATACTGTATTCTCTTTCTCAGACTTCTATTGCTTTGATAACCTCCAAGGGATGCATGGCTATTGTACTGGGGCTTTGGTGGTGTTGACGGTTCTCCTTGAGTGAAGAGTACTTGCGTACCCCTTGCTTTCAGATTGTATGGGCATTCCTTGATGGAATGTCCCATTACTTGGCAGATATCGCAAAACAATTTCTTCGGACAATTTGCTTTTATATGTCCTCTGTAGTTAGTGCACCACAACTCTCGGCCCTCTTTCGTTGTTTCTTTGTCGGCCTTGAATTCTTTCATCATGCGTAACATATCTCTTCTTAATGCTTGGATGGTTTTTGATTCCCCATCGCTGCTGTTGTCGGTACTCTCCTCATCATCGGTCTTCTTCTTTCCTCGGGAGGATGTCTTATTTTCACTTTCTATATCCATCGCCCGACTGTACGACTTCCATTTTCTTCCTCAGTGACGGGAGTAATCCTTCGATGAACCATCTCTTTTTCAGTCCGTTGGCTGGTTGAGTCTCTAGTTTCCCCAACAACTCCTTGAGTCTCCGATTATATGCTCGCACATTTTCGTGCTTTCCTTGCCTGGTATTGTAAATTTCGGCTACTATTTCATTATCATCTCGCAGCAATTTGAATTCATTTTGGAATGCCTTCTTCAATTCTTGCCATGAGGCTTTCTGTGCTACTTCCAAATCTGTGTACTAGTCTATGGCACTATCTTTCAGTGTCGCTAGAAATGCTTTCAACCAGTAGTCCACATCATCTTGTCCATTGGCTATCCAAATCGTCTTGCACATCTTGCAGTGCCGTATTGGATTTTCTAACCCATTCCCTGTAAATTTTGGCAGCTTCTGCCTCTCAGTTGGCGGAGTCACCATCCTTCCTCGATGCCCTCCTTGTGCGTCACTTGCACTCTCGGCCACGTTCGAGTCTTCCCCGCGTCCTCTGTCGACGTCCTCTACACCTTGAGTCTCCTCGGGTTCGTTTCGGTACTTCCTCTGCCCTGGGGTCTTAGGCTTAGATCTTCCAACTCTCGGCCCTTCGTCATCTGATATGGATAACTCTCTGATGCAGTGTATGCTGTTTTCAATTTCTTCTGTCAATTCATTTTCATTCCCTTTTTCTTTATTTGTCAGCGGTGTCTTGAAAATTCCTTCGTCGACATGACGATGTTCATTGGCAATTTGTCTTAGTGTTTTCCTTCATTCTTCTTGTTCCTTTAATCTCAATGATCTTCGTGTTTTTTCCTTTGGTGTTTCATGCCCACTTGGTACTCGGTTCTTATCCTTATTGAGTTGTATGGGCATTAATTGCTACTTAGGTGAGGAGATGGTCGACCTCTTGGTTGACCTGCAATTGATCCTAGATGACCAATTGAGGGATCTCTCGCCTGAGAGCCTCCCTCCGTACGTGGTCCTTCAACGAGTTTTCCCACAAACTACAGAGGTCTTCCATCAGAGTGTCTTCACGATCCTCGTTTGCTTGTACTGGCTCTTCGGTTGGTTGCCCCATCACGACGCCATTCTCCCGTCTGGATGTTCACCGGATTCGCTTAGGCAACGACGCCAAATGTTTACCCGCAATATGATGTTTCAGACAAAACTTGGAGTAAAGGAAATATACAGCAATGACTATAAAGCGTATGATTCATACCAGAATTGCACAGAATAAAGCATTGTTGCCATTCATTGAATATATCAGTATTACACTACAATGTTACAATGCTGCCTCGATTACTAGTATCGACTCAATATATAACTTATGCCAAGGTAGGTTGAGATACCAACCGTCGGCAACGACTCCATAACTATCCAACCGTCGGGGTTATTCACTCTTGGACTTAATTGTGCACAACATTAATTAATTTATTTTATTTATTTGGCCGACTACGATTATGATTGACTACAAAACAGGCCGTCTTACTTTGTTTTGACGCTCAATTGAATTCCTGAAGCCAACCTTACCTTCAAGGATGGCCGACCTTGTCTTGGGCCGACCCAATCTTTTCAAATTAAAGATTTGAAAAGCTTTGTTCCTTTCACCTCCATAGAGTCGTTTCTATGAGAGTAAATTATTGTTATGCAAGAATTATACCCATATGATGGGAAAAAATATGATAATGCATTTTTCCATGATCAAACCTTCCACCAAAATTTCGAGATGTTGAAATTAGTCCATCTGCTCTGCGAAAGTGACCACTCTGAAAATGGGGACATGACAAATGGGCAGCGACCTGTTTCAAGAGGTGTGTCTATTAAGAAAGGTGATGATCTTTATGAAGAGGTGTGTCCATTGCCTACATTGAGAAGATATAAAAGTGAGAGGATTGAATGGATAGAAGGTAAGAATTTAATTGAATATTTCTGAGTAAAAGAGCAGATCGAAAAGAGATAAAGGGGCAGAAAATGAAAAGCAATTCAGATCTATATTGAGAAGAGATGCTGTCCATGTATGAAAGGAAAATCCAAATATATATAACGAATATATGTGAGGAGCAAGAACAAATTGTAAAGTGAATTTGAGCAGATGGTAAGGCAGAAACTTATGTGAAAATCATGCCATGATTATGATCAGTTGTGTGAAAAGAATTGGTGCATAGATTGGATCAGATTTGTTAAAGATAATGTGCATGATAGTGATCAGATTTGAAAAAAGATTGTGCATAACTAATCAGATTTGTGAGAGAAGTTGATTGTGTGGATTGTGATCAAATTTGGAAGAAGGTTATTGTGTGAGTTGTAATCAGATTTGTGAGAGGAAGATTCTGTGAAGAAGCATACTATATCAGCTATTGGATGATTAATAGGTTGGAGCCTATCAAATAGAGGTTGGAGCCTATCAAATAGAGGTTGGAGCCTTTTGCTGGGTTGGAGCTCAGTTTGTGTGGGAGTTGGAGCTTCCAATAGGTTGGAGCCTATCAAATAGAGGTTGAAGCCTCTTGTTGGGTTGGAGCTCAGTTTGTGTGGTGGTTGAAGCCTCCAATAGGTTGAAGCCTATAATTATGTCAAGTGGAGATTGGAGTCTCTAGTAGGTTGGAGCCTACAAGAAGAAGAAAGAAGATATATATATTGTACCGTGGTTTTCTCCCGAAAGGGTTTCCATGTAAATCGCGTGTTCTCATTGTGTACTTAATTGCTAGATCTTGCATATGTGTAGTTAATTGAGTTTGGAAAAGTAAAAGATTGTTAGATACCGATTCACTCTCCGCTCTCTATATCACCATGTGCTCATCAATTTCGCCTTTGTTGTACTTGCAATTTCTCCAGCGTCGTACAGTCTCTTTAGTCCTTGTGCATTGTCTAGCTTCTGTAGAAGACTTTTATGGGTGTCATACAGTTAAAATTTTGTCAACTTTTCTGCATGTGTACAGCCTAGGTGTCCTCGAGTATCTTGTACAACCAATTCAAAGAGTAGTATCCTCTGCCTAGTCTGTTTAAAATCTTCTTTCTCTAATGTTCACTTTGCTTATATTTCAAATGCTACTGATATTGTATGGCCTTTTACTACAATCATCAGTGGCTCTTATGCTTCTGCAATTGGCATTTTCTCAGTTCCTAATTTTTACAAAGACAAAGACTTATTGCCATAGGTTCTTGCAATGGGAGCAAATTCATTCTTGGAAAATGGTGATACTGAACAATATTTTTATGGCCAGCATACTTTTGGAGTGCCTGCAATAGGACTTGGGTTCACTGACCGATTGGGTGCAACCTTCTCAACCTCCAGGGTGTAGTCAAATTGGATTCCTTATTTGTTTGGTCTTCAACATTCTCTATTTGTGGGCAGGTGTCCAAGTTGTGTCGGGTTTACTTCTACTCTAGATGCCCTCCCCAGTTTGTATACAGCTTATGTGTTGTCACCAATTTAGCCAACATTAATTGATGTTTCATTGTTTTCTGTTGTCTAGAAGACGACTTTTTCTTTTGGGGGGCAATAATGTAGTTGGTGTACAATGTCGATTATTATATTTGATAATATGCAGTGTTCCACGGGGACCCGTCCCCTCCCAAAACCCAGCCGTCCCCCCAACCCCGAAACCCGCCCTCAACCCTGAAACCCTTTGTCCCCCCATCCCCAAAACCCGTCCCCAAGTCCCCGTTAGGAAACTCCGTGGAACACTGATAATACGGGTTATCCGATTATGTATTAATTGTTTGTTGGCTTTCGGGTAGTTATAAGAGTCAGTCGAAGTTGATTAGTCGATGATTGTGTTCCTTTTGGCAACCGTTGGGTCTTTTAAATAGTCTTTGTACCGTCAAGGAAGGCAGTATAATGCAGTGTGAGCAACCTTGAACCTTGGCCGACCATCTCTGGTCTGCTTCTTTAATACTTTCACGTGCAGATAAAGATATATTTCTACTCCTCTATCTAGTATGCATTATTGATTCTGTCCATTATTGCAAGTATTCATTTATCATATAGAAGGGTAAACAACGATGTGTTTGGAATCTAGATTTACTTTTCTATCACAAGGGATGAACATTTTTTCACATTTTGTCATCAAAACTTATCTTCAACTGTAGCTTTATTAGATATTTTGCACCAATTTAGTTCCTAGTTTATGTTATTTAGAAAACAAGAAATCTGAACATATAAATCGATCTCCTTGCCTTGGCTTTAAATAATAAATATGGTAAATTCTGCATATCACCAACTTAAAAAAATTTAAAGTTCTAAACAAGCATGACCTGATAACAAGGTATTATATTTGAAAAAACAAAAGGATAATAGATTGAAGTGAAGAAACTATCTATTGTCAGTAATTTGAACCTCTTCAAGGTAGACAAGTTGTCCTTCAACACTGAAACACAGAAAATCAGTCTGCTATAATTGTACGGTGAACAGAGAACTAAGGGGAGATAAGTATAACAAAAGCATGTTTCAGGATATACTAAAAAGCATGTGGACCTAATAGGCAAGGGTTTTAAAGAGTTTACCTTTCCTTTGCCATCTTGAGCTTAGGGGTTAGACAAGGTTCTCTCGTATCCTTCTGCTGAAATATAAGTGCAGACATAATAGCGACTGCTTCAGCTGGTTCCAGTTCATCTAGGTGATTCTCAAAGAGCATTTCTGTGGCAACCAACTCATCTCCAGAATTCATTTCACATGCCACACGGCCTTTGAGCTGAACCACAAGATCAAAATCAACGCAGCCCACTTCTCGCAGCACTTCAATCTGATAAAATAGTAGCCAGGAAAATCAAAATATAGAAGACACTTCATGTGACATAAAAATACTAGCACTGTCATGGTGTGCCATTCGTTGTGCTTGTTTGACATCCTATGAGAATATAGCATAAAGCAATCAAAGGGAAAAACACCTACTCGTTGTTGAAAATCAGGCATTTGCTGGAGAGCGGCATCTGACATTTCATATTTTAGTTTCTTGACCTTTTCTTTTAGGATCTGCTGATTGTGGATCATATTATAATGCTCTTGAAGCTTTGGACAGCCATGACATTGATTTTGTGCCATCTTTTGTAAAAGGGTTTCTCTTTTCCGGTAGCTATCAATTGTCTCCAGATCATTCAGCTTGATATCTGAAATTATAATTGAATCAAACAATCGAACAAAATTTAGAAAATTATTGGGAAAGTATGAATATGTCTTACTTGAAAATTTACTTTTTCTTATGCATAGTAACATGTGCGGTAGTGCACACCCTAAAACAAAAAAGGGAATGACAAAGGCTGAATGCCACCATCTTTGATTATACTATGGAAAATATATGAACAAACTATCCAAGGCCTTCTCTTATACATTATATCTTGGTTTTGAAATTCTGAGTCATTAGGGAAGATATTCTCATTTGCCCTCTAATCAAAGATCAAAATTAAAGGATAGCAAACTAGAAAAAAAAAAGTCAACAGAAGCTAGGTTACAAGAATCGGTACATATATAGTTGTTTTCCAGTTACAAGTTTCTAAAAATGTAGGCATTAATACCACAGAAGAAAAAACCAATCAATAATACATATTAAGAAATTTGTAAACATAAATCAACAAATCAACGATTAAGCACATTAAAAAATTTAAGAATGAATATTAATATCATTGGAAATACTAAACTACAAACAGTTTACATAGGATTTGCAAACAGTTTCACCTTTTAGTTATGTTGAATGGATATGTTTATTTCTTAAATTTAACATTTAATTGTTCATGAACTACAAATTTTAATAAGTAAATGGCTTACAATGCCAGTCCCAGTACAGGTTTGGGCATTGGGCATTTTATTTGATCCCATAGAGTACGGCTTGCGTATGTTCATACCAAGGTTACACGGGGATGTGTTCTTCTCTTTCCCACATGCCTGTTCCCCTATTGTGTCCATTACATGGGGAGGGTAGGAAGGGTGTCCAGCCATCCCCTACCACTCAAAAATTCAAAGATTCCTCAAAATGAGTCCAAAGTGTGCCCTACATCTTGGGGACATATTTCCAAGATGGCCATGGACATTTGTGATGTCTCTCAACTGTGCCACTGACAGCCAGACATCTCCACAATGTCTATCAATTGTAAAAAAAAGTATGTTAAAAAAACAATCTATCATTAGTTGATAGATTTTGCATTATATAAGATTGTCCATACCTGGGAAGAACACCTGAGTATGACAATGATTACCTACAATATGGATCTCCACCATAGCTGTTTAATTATTATTGGTTTTTCTTATTTTCCTAGTTTACGATATCTGTACTAATAAATAATATAATGTTACATAGTAGACTACTATGTACTGTAATGTCGCCAATTGGCGCTTAGCCAAGTCATGAACAATTAGCCTATTTCCGAGTTTTTCTGTAAGCTAATTGGTGTGCAAGAGAGAACTTCGAAGTTCATGGAGAGCGCTGGATCAGCTTTGCAAAGCAATTGTTCATTGTTTTGAGTTCAGTTGGTTAGATGGAGCCTTTTGGTGCTTTCAAAACCAATTTTCGACCTTTTGAGAGTTCTCCAAACTTCTTGGAGAAGCAGGTCATTTTTAGAAAGTCACCAGCTTGCCTCCGATCATTGTCCCAAGTCTTCAAGATTATGTTGGTATGGTCAGAATTGCAAGTTGCATCAATTTGAGACTTTTCGTAAGTTGGGTGAATTATTAAGTTATTTAATTAATTATTCACTTAAGTATCTATTGTTGGGAAATATTAAAAAATAACGTAAGTGCAATAGCTCGTTGGAAAGGTGATGGAAAATACTATTTGATGCTCACATGAAAATGGGCGTTAGGCATAAGTCTAAAGGAGGCATCCCTCTTTGAGGAGTATTTTAAGTTTTATAAAGTCAAAAAGTAATATTTTATTGTTGCTACTTGGGCAACCTATTTTGTGCCTATAAAGAGGGGTTTTGAGCTCATTTGGAGGTTTATGCTTTTGATATGATTTTGCTTCTTTTCTGTGTGAGAGCATGTGAGCTTGGAACAACTTGGGGTTGGAAAACCTCATGGAATAACTAGTTTCAATAGTGAGAGACCTACCCTAGCTAGTCAAGAGTGATTTTACTTCAGAAATCACCTGTGTGCTTCAATGGAGTTTGTTCGCAGGGGTTTGTTATTGGAGTCTTTTGATGCTAATATTTGCTGAGGACTGATGCCTTGGATGAAGGATTTTGTAGACTTATTGCAAATTTTGCTGTTCAAATGGAGGTCGTACCACCTGTACCAGGCACCATGAAATGAGAAGGATGAAGTTCATAGTTACCCTTGCTGGCAGTACCACCTATCTTATCCTTGGCATAGGGATTTAATGGGTTTCTGACTGCTGTTTGATGAAGTTTGAAGGTGTGATTTCTGCTCCTTCGCTGGCCTTACTTCCTGTACTAGGCCATACATCTTCCTAGTGTTGGGTGTGAGAGTTAGAGGCTGAAACGCCTCCCTTTTTCTGGATTTTCTGAGTTGAAATAAGGCACCTTGGTCTAGAATGATCTTCTAATGGGATTTGCTGATGAGCTTTGATGGTTTGGATGAGTTTTGGTGAAGTCGTGTTGATCTGGGGGTTTTAGCAGCGCTGCAAATTGGTTTCAGACCTGCATACTAAGTGATATCAGTGATATGGATGATTCTACAATGTGTGGAGCTTTCTTCATCAACTACAGTGACATAGCTTCAGTGGGTATGATTTCTAATGATGTTATGCGTGTTTCCAACACTTCTACTTCATGATTTTATGCTTCAGCAATGTACTTCAGTCTGAAATCAGTATTGGAATGATATTGCAGCTTTCTCTAACATTGTATTTACATTTATAAGTTGCAATGTTTATGTGTTTGTAACCCCGGAAAGTAGTACCACCAATGGAATCATGATTGTGCATTCACATTGTAATATTGGTCCGTTTAACGCCAATTCTTTATAGCATACATGATAACCCGTTTGGCATGCTCACTCTACCAGTGGCTTTGCATCCATCGCACATTTGTTGAATAAGCGATGATAGGTTCGCTTGCCACCTTGTGTGATCTCATTCTGTAATGCATCATGCACTCCGCTAACAAGCATAGATGTGTTTGGCTCAGCCGCCTAGTGCATGCATATCTATGACTTTGCATATAATGCACTCTGTTGAATAAGCGTGGCATGCGGTTGTTGTCGACGCCTAGTGTGTTTGTGAACATCTTGCATTGCACTGTCATTTAGTAGCAATTGATTAGAGAAGTGTGATCCCGCGCACCATGTGCTCTCACCTTGCCCATTCTCGGATCTAGGTGATCAGAAAGTGTATCGGAGACTACTTGTACTTTGATTTCAGTTGATAGTATTTTGAAAAAACTAGAGTGGTCATTACAGTGGTATCAGAGTTGATTTTCTTGCCAGCCTGTGAATTTGCTAACCCTACATGCATCATAGTAGTAACAAAGAAAGAAGGTATCTTCAGACAGGAGAGAAATTGTTTGAGCAGCATTAGAGTAATAATTCAAGAGGCCTGAAACATCAGTATCAGTGGCCCCCAAGTCTAGAAGAGTAGAATTCCAGGCGCCATAGCAAATAGACAGAGAGCAGTATTGGGAACTAAGCAAAGTATTGAAGAGATTCAGTCATGGCAGAAAAGGACAAAGATGTTAGCCCACCTAATAGTCCAGGTGCTAGATTTTTAAGAAAAATGGACACCATGTTCTCAAAGATGGCTGAACTTCTGATGGAAATAAGGAATGATTGAAGGGCATCTCAGAATCAGAATGGTCAGAAAAGTGAAGCCAGTACTTCACATAATCAACCAATTAATCATGATCGTTCTGCCAGGACAATTGTTGGGTCTGTTGCTAGACCCCTCCAACCTGTTTTTACTCAGAAAGAGACTTCTTGCACCAGAACCTGACATTCCTACAACTAAGAATGTTCTTACTAGCTATGTTGAGTATCTCACTCTTCTAAAGATGTAAGAAGAATCCTCACTCTGCACCAGTTAATGAGCCAACAGATGAAGAAAAGAGGAGGAAATACGGAGAATAGAGGCCCAAATGCTCAAAACGATTACATGCAAGTGCTTGGAAAAGTTAGCCTTGCTCATTTTGATGGTAGTGATAAGTGCACCGCGAGATTTTGGGTTTAGAAGTTGGATAATTACCTTTCCTTGAGGTCAATGCCAGAAGAAGAAGCCCTCAAATTTGCCACTTTGCACCTAGAGAGAGCAGCACATGAGTGGTGGTATCATGGATTAGTGACTCAAGGTCACAATATAATTACAAGATATGATGAGTTCACTAACAGACTCATCAAGAGATTTGACAAGAAGGATCCTGAGCAGAGCTTCAGAGACTTGGCACAGTTGAAGCAACCAGGCTCTGTTGATTCCTACAATACCGAGTTTCAGAGACTTAGTGTCATGGTTCCAAATGTATTCGAGAAGAGGCTCATTTTTTTATTCGTGGATGGACTCTCTAAACAAATCCAAGGATGGGTCAAGTCACTTGACTTAGAGACTTTGCAAGATGCTATTAGAAGAGTCCAGAACATGGAGTTTTCAGCTCCCAAGATCAAGATTCCATCCAAGTCATTTCCTTTCAAGAAGGATAAAAGACATTTTTCCAAACCCTCAAATCAGCAAAGGGCACCTTACCAAAAAATGGATGATGACCTTAGGAACGAGCTCAAGAAAAAGAAGCTATGTTTTACTTGCCAGGAGCCATGGGCGCCTAGTCATAGGTGCTACGAGAAAGGTCACGCACGCCATCTTGATGTCTATTCTGGAGATGATTCTGATTCAGAAAAATCAGACCAGCAGGTAGAATTTGAGGATTTGAGGAAGTTGAAGAACCTGAAGAGACGGAAGAGGTGAAGGAAGATGGGATTGTCCTTGCACAACTCTCTAGCATTGAGAAGAACAACCCATTCAGAGTTAGTGGAGTTCTTTGTGGGCAACGCATGGTTGCACTCATTGACACTGGAGCCACTCGTAACTTCATTGATGAAGGACTTGTGGCAAAATGCAGACTAAAGACTGAAGAGTCTGAGGGGTTCAAAGTCATGGTTATTGATGGCTTTACTCTCACATGCAGACAAAGAATTCCCCAAATGAGCATCCGATTGGGAAATTATGAAGTCAAGGGTGAATTTTATGTGGTGAGCATTGGTGATACCTATTGTGACCTAATCACACATCGCCCCATTGCAAATGGTGACCCCCCCTTTTTTTTGCTCCGATGTTTTGCCTTAAGTCTTGATGATGTCTTATGGTTTGTTTCATGATGAAGTTCGTGGAGATGATAAGGTAAGTTGCACTTCAAATGACTCCTAGCAAGTGGGGAATGTAGACTTAGGTAAAATCACGATGAATAAAAACTTTAAACTAAGGCGCCCTGCATGAGATTGATTGTTTTGACCCTCAAAGTGGTTTAGACTTAGGAAACTTGTAGGAAGATGGCACAATAGTGTTAGGCGCCAAATTGCACTTGAAGAACTCTAAAGGTGCGCCTGTAATATCCCTTGCTCAAACTGACCTCAACTTGTTGAAAAGAGGCTCAAGGAATATAGTCGAACACTTTTTATGCAAGGTCTAATTTTGCTTGGTATTAATTTCTGTTTGTTTGGCTGTGAGTTCTGATGCTACAAATGGGGTCTTGGAACACTCCTAATGATGTAAGATGGATTGACAATGCAATAGAAATGATATACTAAATGATTTTGACCTTTTTACATACATATAAGTGACTGAAATTAACTTGTACAGCCAATTGACATTTTTGTCAAACACTTTCAATGCATCCTAAGATGGTTGGTGTGCACCTACAGCAATAAGACATTAATGCAAACACTTGGCATGCATCTATTCCATCTCCAATGAAAGTTACATATAAATCTCTATGCAAATGTATACTTACAGCCAATAGGCATTTCGTCAAACATATGGCATGCAAACTATTACACTAATTAAGAGCAATATAGATATGAACATTACATCAAACAATTGGCATGCAACTTATTTCCCCTTTGATTGGAGTACAATGCTGATATAATTAGCCAAGACTCTTGGCTTTACAATGAATGTTCAATGCAATGCCAAAATCTGATATTAATGATCACCTACAGCAGCACCTAAATGCAAATTGATATAACAATGCAAAATACATCAAAAAACCTGATTATGAAGCCTAGAATGATCAACAGATGCAATGATATCACTGTTCACGGCACTGTTCACAACACTGAAGCGTTTCACTATTCACAGGTACTGTAGCAGCCAGCAATAAATGTATTCCACAATGAATCCTTAATACCCTTACAATCTGCAAATAGATATGCATCAACCTCTTGTATTCTTTGTATTTCTTCTCCAATTTAAGCACAGATTGGACTCTTGGATGAAGCCCACACTTTGGCAATAATCTTAGCCGATAGTTTCATAGCCTCAAAATTGCATAACCAATGAGAGTTTTCGTTCCCAATGGCTGGAAATGGCAGAAACCCTAGTTGGCTTCCTCACCAAACAACAACATCAAAGCAAATATCAATTCCTGGATGATATGAAGCTTGGGTGACCCTCTTAATATACTTTTTTTCTCCTCATGAAGTCGGCCCATCTAGAAGCTTCCTTTTTATTAAAATAATATTTTATTTGCACTTTTAATAATATTAAAATATGACCTTATAAATAATAAATTGAAATGGCCCCCTTTTTATGCCACGACCCCTCAAGTCATAAAGTGCAAATATAACGTTAAAATATAATATTAAAATATTAATTATTATTAAAATGACCTTAAATAATAATTAAACATCATAACTTAGGCCAAACACCTTATTTCTCCAAGCCAACTGAATACCAGAATTGACACTGCCAAAATATCCCATTCAGGTGCCCTGCTATAAATAGTAACCCTGACTAAATGACTTACTATAAATAGTAAGTATGAGTAACTGAGTTCTGAAACCTCTACAAAGGCCAAGCCTGAACCTCATTGAACCCTGGAGAAGCAACCACACTGATATCCGCCCAACAAGGCCCTCTAACCACCTGCGTTAACCTACAAGGGCTAGGAATATGCTAAACCACCCAAAAACCACAACTGCCTAAAATGGGGACATTACAGCGCCTAAGATTGTTGGGAGGCTAGGTAGCATTCAGAGACTCAATATGGAGCCTAAGGATGAAGCATAAATGTTATGACTTAGAAAATCTTGAAAAACATCAAAGGAAAGTAAGGTGCTAGCTTCCATTTGTAGAGCCCCAAACTTGCGCCTTGAGTAGAAGGTGTTAGAAGTTGTGAAGGAAACCAGAAAATGCATTGACCTAAGTTAGGTGCACTTTTACATCAATAGGAGTCATTTTATGTGCCTAAGTCAAAATATGCCTGATTTCATGGGTTTTGAGTGCTAAGACTTTTCCTTGAGCTTATGAATTGTTTGGATTGATGAAAGTTGAGTGAACACTTACCCATATCAAGGCGCAAATTCACACCTGAAGGATCACAAATGTGCGCCTAGGCAAGAGGAGGTGTGGAGCCTTGAAATTTGATGTCACCTTGAAGCAGTAGGTCCTTTGGACACTGGTGTATTGAGTTGAAGCCATGAATTGAACAAGTTATTGTCTCCAAGATGAGGTGCATTTTCCCACCTCCAGAGGTCAATTTTAGCACCTTGAGAGTATAGAGCATGTAATCATGAGAAGGTGCGCCTAGTAATGAAGTGTTCTCCTAATAATCTTAACAAGTCTTTGAAACCTCAGAGTGCTAAAAAACAAGCTAAGTTTAGGCGCAAATTGCACTTTAAGACACCCAAAGGTGCGCCTAGAGTTAGGTTTGATTGCTTGCGGAAGATAAGGCACACTTTGTCACTTATAGGGCCTTCAACTTGCGCCTTGGAGAGAATGATGTTAGAAGTTGCAAAAAAAATGTGCGCCTTCTAAAAGAAGGGCTTGAAACCATGCAATTCAATGTTACCTTGAAGCAAAAACTCCTCTAAATGCCTATACATTTGCTTGACACCATTAAATTGAGCATGTTCACCTATTCAAACCTAGGGCGCATTTTTACCTCTGTTCCATCCTAGAAGTCCGCCTAAGCAAAAGGAGGCTTGGAACTTGAAATTTGATATCACCTGGGGGTAACAAGCCTTCTATACACTAAATTGAAACCAAAAGTTGAAGCATGATCATCACCTAAGTAGTCTAGGCGCACTTTCCTACCTCTAGAGACCAGTTTTGGCGCTTAGAGAACATGGAGTTTGCAATCAGAATAGTTGGCGCCTTGGGATGAGGTAGTCTCTTGAAGGCTTTAACAACTGTTTGAAACCATTGAAATGTCAAAAAACAAGCTAAGTAACTTGGGCGCATGTTTCCACTTGTACAACCTAGATGTGCGCCTCAATTGTGAAGGAAGGAGGCAATGATGAAAGGTATGTATGTTGTTGAACTAGGCATTTTTAAGCATCCATAAAGGTTTGAAATCATAAAACTAGCCTAAGTGTGCAAGGCGCACTTTTCATCTACTACAAACTTGAATTTGCGCCTTAAAGGAAATTACATTAACTTGCATCACTAAGTGAGCTAGGCGCATTTTCCTATCTGTATAACCCTAAAGTGCGCCTTAAACACAAAAGCATGGTTCATTGATGAAAGACCTCACTTTGTCAAGATTGAACATTTTAACCATCAATATGAGTTTGGAATAATGAAATTGCACTAAGTATATCAAGGCGCACTTTTCCTCATCTTCAAACCTAGATGAGCGCCTTAAGGAAAATCACATGAATTTTCATCTAGAAGTCAACGCCTTGAGGAGGATAAACATTCTAAGGCATCTTCAATTGTTGAGATCACAAAAGTGACAAATGTGAAGCCAGTTGATGAAGGCGCATTTTCTTGTCTATGCAAACCTTAAATTGCCCCTTAGGAGGAAAATACATCAATTCACATCATTAAGCAAGCGCTTGAGAGAGAGGAACATTCTAAGTCCTTTTCAATTGTTGAAAGTCACAAAAATAGCAATATAAGCCAGTTTAGTGTAGGCGCACTTTCACCTCTGTACATACCTAAATGTGTGCCTAGACTTGGGAAAGGCTAATACACGTTTTAAAATGATTCCTTTGTGTTTATCAATAGTTTAATACGTTGCTTTCTTCATGTTGCAGGAGCTAAGGAGTCATCTGAGGAGCCAAGCACTTGGGGTCACCTTCAAGTGAGGAAGCAGTCGCTGCAGAGAGACGTCATGCTACTATGCCAAGAGGTCACTTCAAGTTCATCAAGTTAGTACACTTCATCATTTGCATCATCGAAGACATCCATCCATTCAAACTTCAAGACTCTTCCATTTTCAAGTCTCTGAGAAGTTTCCTACTCCATGTTATGAAAGAAGTATCATCATCTACACTACTTTACAAAGGAGCATCCAAAGAAGATCAACATGCATCCAACACATCCGACTTACAAAAGAACAAGGTGAAATCAGCAAGGATTCATTCCCAAACATTCAAGTTCAAAGCAACCGCATTCGAAGACATCACACAGATGATACAATTTGGGAATATGTCAAAAGCAAATTGAATAAACTGTTGGAATCCAGGAGAGTTGCTGAGGTGGCACCTACGTGGCAGATACACATCATCAAGCCAATCACAATTTGCCACATCATTCAACAAGCAAGAAGCCAAAGAGGACGCCCATGTGGAAGATGCTCTAAAGATTCCATTTGATTCTTATCTTCTTGGAAAATGTGCCTTCATTGCCTTTCTTGTGTACTAAAAATAGCAAGTTGTTGTAACTAATTGCCGAGATGGCATAATCTGGGCCCTTGGCTACTTGAATTGATCCAGACCATTCATTCTAATTCTGGAACTCTATATAAAGGCTTTGTTGCCTCATTTGTGAAGTTAGTAGTCAGTTAGAAAGTTGGTAGGAAAGTAGAGTAGGAAGAGACTCGAGAAATTCTCTGAGAGTACTTATAAATTGTTGTAAATATTTCTCAAGATTAATGCAATGACATTGGAGTTTGCTTGGTGTTAAGTGTTGTCTTGTGGAATGACATGGTTTCTTGTATCTTGATGAAATGGAGAGATGTTTCTAAGTAGATTAGAAGTAGAGTAGTAGCTCATTGATGTAATGCATGTATGTATTGAATATTTGATCAACTCCTAGCTCATGCTTTTGACATTTATCGTTGGTGAAGTGTTGTGTAAAGCTAGTTTGAGCCTCATCATCATTTGCTTAAGTTTGATTGCGGATGCTTGTTTGAGCTGCGTTGTCTAATGGGTGCTTATATGAGAATTCATGATTTGAAAACCATTCGCTATCCTTAGGAGATTGCACCTACTCCATGTAGTTGTAGGCATTCTTGGCGAAGTGGAGTTAGGTTGATTAAGGAGTTTGTCTATTCATGCATCATCATTGCCTCATTGACCTTAGATTAGTTTCTTTAAACCTTTATCTTTTTGCTTTTCTTTATTATTGAGACATAGCACATGCATCATCCACACTGAAAGGAGAAATAACCTGAATGAAGTAAGAAGTCTGCATAAGTCCCTTTGTGATTACCAACAAGATCACATCAAACCACTGAGTCTATCCACTGCAATCACGAATAAGGAACCTTGAAGTTGTCTCATTGGATCACATAGCTTAGCCTTTGAGAGACTTTATTCAAGAGAGAATAGGATACTTGGTGTTTTATTCTATTGTTGTGTTGTCCAAAAAACATCATCAGCAATACCAATGCAGTTCTTGGTATCTAAAGGCTGCAATCTTTGGGAGAGATTTCTTGGAACTTCCAAACTATGGAGTTGAAGTTCAATTCAGGAGGGAAGAAGGTTGTTCTTAGAGGCATGTCAAATGGCGGTCCTAGAGTTGTAACTGCCAAAAAAATGGAGCAGATATTGAGACAAGGACAAGCAGAGTGGGTAGCTGAGTGTGTGTTCATGCCTACCACTATTCATGAGGCAAAGAGGGCGCATCATCTAGATGTGCAAGCGCTCCTTTCAAAGCATACCAAAGTTTTCAATGGGTTGCTGCCAGGGAGGCCTCCTAATAGAGGCATTGAGCATGTCATTGAACTGGAAGAGGGAGCCAAACCTATCATCACCACTCCCTATAGACATCCTAAGTGTTTCAAAGATGAAATTGAAAAGACAATCAAAGAGCTTCCTGACATGGGATTTATCGACCCAAGCAAGAGCACATTCACTTCATCAGTTGTCTTGGTGAAGAAGGATGGTACTATGCGCATGGGCATAGATTACCATGAGTTGAATAAGAAAACAATCAAGAACCAATATCCCATACAGAGAATAGATGAGCTCATTGATAGCTACATGACACACTCTATTTCTCCAAAATAGACTTGAGGTTGGGTTACCATCAAATCAAAATGTGTGAGGATGTAGAGAAGACTACTTTTAGATGCCACTATGGGCATTTTGAGTTCCAAGTTATGCCTTTCGACTTAACCAATGCTCCTACAACATTTCAAACTTGCATGAACCAAGTTTTTACTGAGCAACTTAGGAGGTTTCTTTTGGTGTTCTTTAATGACATCCTCATTTACAGCAAAACTTGGGAGGAGCATATGCACCACTTCGAGAAGGTGTTGGGAATCCCTGAGGCAAAATCTCTGTTTTCCAAGGAGTCCAAGTGTGAGTTTGGGATGACTTAGATTTTGTATCTTCGTCATGTGATCAGTGCGAATGGAATCAGTGTTGATCAGGAGAAGATTCACACCATATTGGAATGGCCTCCATGGAAAAACCACACTCATCTGAAGGGTTTCTTTAGTCTTTGTAGTTTTACAGGTGCTTTGTAAAGGGTTTCTCTCAGTTAGCAGCTCCTCTTACTGATCTCACGAAGAAAGGGGCATTCATGTGGTCTAATTCAATGCATAAATCTTTTGAGTAGTTTAAGGTGATCATGAGTAATTGTCATGTCTTGGCTCTTCCTGACTCTACCAAGCCATTTGAGCTTGAGTGTGATGCCTTTAGTGAGGGCATTGGTGTTGTCCTAATGCAAAACAAGCACCCAATTGCCTTTGCGAGCAGGAAGTTGTGTGGAGGTGAGAAGAATTACTCCATTTATGGCAAGGAAATGCTTGCAATCCTGCATACATTAGTGAAGTTTCGTCAATACTTGGATGGGGGAAAGTTCATTGTGAAAACTTATCACAATAGCCTCAAGTACTTTCTCAACTAAAAGGATCTTAGTGAAAGATAACAAAGGTGGGTGAGTAAGCTTCAAGCTTATGATTTTGATATTGTCTATGTCAAGGGGAAGAAGAACTTTGTTGTAGATGCTTTGTCTAGAAGGCCACACCTTTCTTCCATTGTTGAGATCACCGCAGGTTGGAAGCGTCAAATTCTAGCCGAGTATGCCAAAGATCCTTTCGCTTCTAGCGTTATTGATGGTGCCATTCAGGAGGACTAAAATTGTTAATCGGTTAATATTCTACGAGGAGCCCATCTTTTTGGTTCCAAATTCCAGGGTAAAAGAGAAGATTTTAAGATCTTTTCATGATGCTCCTTTGGCTGGTCACCAAGGTTTTTTAAAACTTATAGACAAATCCGTAAGAGATTTTCATGGAAGGGGTTGAAAAATGATGTTCTTGATCATGTCAGAGAGTGTTTTGTGTGCCAACAGAGCAAAAATGAGCATACAAACCCTACTGGTCTGCTGCATCCATTACCCATTCCCAATCAAAATAAGGAAAGCATCTCGATGGATTTCATCACCGGATTGCCTAAGGTGCAAGGGAGAGATTGCATCTATGTTGTAGTGGACCGTTTGATCAAGTTCGCTCATTTCTTTCCCATTTCTTCAGAGTTCAAAGCAGCCCAAGTGGCTGAGTTATTCTTCAAAAAAGTGTTTAGGTTACATGGCTTGCCGACAAACATTGTGAGTGATAGGGACAACAAGTTCCTAAGTTTGTTTTGGCAAGAATTGTTTCGTTTGAGTAGGACTGAGCTCACCCTAGCACAAGTTATCACCCACAAACTGATGGGCAGACCGAGATAGTCAACAAGTGGGTGGAAGGCTACTTGAGAAGCTACGTTTCGAAGCAGCAAAAGGCTTGAGTTACATGGCTGCATTTGGGGGAGTATTGCGATATCTCTACTTTCCATATGTCTATCAAAATGTCTCCTTTCATGGCTCTCTATGGTTATGAAGCACCTAGTTTTGTTGACTTGTTATTTGGTGATTGTAGAGTTCCCCAGGCCAAAGATTTGTTGCAACAAAGTCAGGATATCTTGAAGTCCTTGAAGGACAACCTCCAACACATGCAAAATCAGCAAAAACTTTATGTGGATCAGCATCGTATTGAGCACACCTATGAGGTTGGTGACATGCTTCACTTGAGGTTGCAACCTTAAAGGGAGTCTACTCTCAAGAAGAGTGGATCAAAAGAGTTAAAGCCACAGTTTTATGGTACTTTCAGGATCGAAAGGAGAATAGAAGTGGCTTATGAGTTAGAGCCTCCTATGGATAGCAAGGTCCACAATGTTTTTCACATGTCTCGCCTCAAGAAGGCGCTTGGACACAGTGTGGTGGCCTCTTCAAAGTTGCCTCTGTTGGATGAGGATGGGAAGCTTGTGTTGGTCCCAGAGAACATATTGGAACTCAGAGAACGAACTTTGAGGAAGAGGAGCATTACAGAGTATTTGATCAAATGGAAGAAATTACCTTTGGAGGATATTACTTGGCAGAGTGAGCAGATTTTGCAGCATCCAAACCTACAATTGCTTGAGGTCAAGCAATTTTCGGGAGGGCGGACTATAATGTCCCCAATTGGCGCTTAACCAAATCATGAACAATTAGCCTATTTATGAGTTTTCCCGTAGACTAATTAGTGTGCAAGGGAGAACTCCAAAGTTCATGGAGAGCACTGGATTAGCTTTGCATTGCTTTGCAGAGCAATTGTTCATGGTTTCGAATTCAGTTGGTTAGATGGAGCCTTTTGATGCTTTCAGAACCGATTTTCGACCTTTTGAGAGCTCTCCAAACTTCTTGGAGGAGCAGGCTATTTTTAGAAAGTCACTCGGTTGCCTCTAATCATCATGCCAAGTCTTCAAGATTATGTTGGTATGGTCAGAATTGCAAGTTGCATCAATTTGGGACTTTTCGTAAGTTAGGTGAATTATTAAGTTATTTAATTAATTATTCACTTAAGTTATCTATTGTTGGGAAATATTAAAAATTAACTTAAGTGTAATAGCTCATTGGAAAGGTGATGGAAAATACTATTTGATGCTCACATGAAAATGGGTGTTAGGCATAAGTCTAAAGGAGGTGTCCCTCTTTGACAAGTATTTTATGTTTTGTAAAGTCAAAAAGTATTTATTGTTGCTATTTGGGCGCCCTATTTTGTGCCTATAAAGAGGGGTTTTGAGCTCATTTGGAGGTTTATGCTTTTGATTCTTCTCTATGTAGAAGCCTGTGAGCTTGGAACAACTTGGGGTTGGAAAACCTCATGGAATAACTGGTTTCGATAGTGAGAGACCTACCCTAGCTGGTCAAGAGTGATTTTACTTCCGAAATCACCTGTGTGCTTCAATGGAGTTTGTTCGCAGGGGTTTGTTATTGGAGATTTTTATGTCTTTTAAAGTTGCTGATATTTGTTGAGGAATGATGCCTTGAATGAAGGATTTTGCAGAGACTTATTGCAGATTTTGTTGTTCAAATGGAGGTCGTACCACCTGTACCAAGCGCCATGAAATGAGAAGGATGAAGTTCATAGTTACCCTTGTTGGCCATACCACCTATCTTATCCTTGGCGTAGGGCTTTAATGAGTATTTAACTGTTGTTTGATGAACTTTGAAGGTTTGATTTCTGCTCTTTTGCTAGTCGTACTTCCTATACCAAGTCGTACATCTTCCTAGTGTTGGGTGTGAATGCTAGAAACGCATCCCTTTTGGTGGATTTTCTGAGTTGAAATAAGGCGCCTTGGTTTAGAATGATCTTCTAGTGGGCTTTGTTGATGAGCCTTGATGGTTTGGACAAGCTTTGGTGGTCATATGCTGATTTGGGGGTTTTAGCAACACTGCAAATTGGTTTTAGACCTGCATATTAAGTGATATCAGTATTATGGGTGATTCTACAATTTGTCTAGAGCTTTCTTCATCAACTACAATGACATATCTTCAGTGGGTGTGATTTCTTATGATGTTATGTGTGTTTCTAGCACTTCTACTTCATGATTTTATGCTTCAGTAGTGTACTCAATCTGAAATCAGTATTTGGATTGATATTGCAGCTTTCTCTAACATTGTATTTACATTTATAAGTTGCAATGTTTATGTGTTTGTAACCCTGGAAGGTAGTACTACGGGTGGAATCATGTTTGTGCATTCATATTGTAATATTGCTCAATTTACAGCCAATTCTTTATAGTGTACATGATAGCCCGTTTGGCATGCTCAATCTGCAAGTGGCTTTGCATCCATCACACGTTTGCTGAATAAGCGACGATAGGTCGGCTTGCTGCCTCGTGTGATCTCATTCTATAATGCATCATGCACTTCGTTGAACAAGCATAGATGTGGTCGGCTTAGCTGCCTAGTGCATGCATATCTGTGACTTTGCATATAATACACTCCGTTGAATAAGTGTGGCATGTAGTCATCATGGACACCTGGTGTGTTTGTAAACATCTTGCATTGCACTCTCATTCAATAGCAGTGGATTAGAGAGGTGTGACTTTGCGCACCATATGCTCTCACCTTGCCCATTCTGGGATCTAGGTGATCAAAAAGTGTATCGGAGATTGCTTGTGCTTTGATTTTAGTTGATATTATTTGGAAAAAACTAGGGTGGTCATTACACGTACACATGCATTTATTGCTTATGATAATGATGTAACATTCACATTAGTTATCTCTAATAAGATAAATTACACAATGTAAATTATAACTACCATTGTAACTTCTTCATGTTAGTGTGAAAAAGTATTTTATATCCTAGGTCATCTAGGTCCTATTCACACTACACTTAAACTCACTTAGAGAGACTTTTTGAATTTTGTCTCACCTCATGTATACACAACATGTGTCCTCACTCTTGTCCCAAGTAAGCCCACATGTGTCACATCTTTGGAGGGGCAATCAGATGTCCAATTCTAACTTCTCATTTCCTCGTCTTTGCCTTTATATGCAAGGACTTCTATCTACATTTTGACACATTTTTGTATATTCTTATTTCTGGATTGTTAGATCTAGCATGTTGACCTTAGCTGCTCCAACATGGTATCACAACAAGCTTGTAAATCCCTTCCCAAATTGGCTTGAATTTGGAAGATGTCTCCTTTTTAAGGGCTTTTAGGCACCTACTATCATACGGCGTGTCTTGAAGCAAGACCGACATCACAGTTGTGCTTATAAGACCCAAAAACCTATATTTTTATATAAGGCACGATAGGGTTTGGTGACAAAAAAATTAGATGTTTTTTTAGGCATATATTGGAGGTTGTACAAAAATCTATACGGCCTATAAGGATCTGTATGGTCGTACAGTCATACATCCTCTATGCCATCATTGTACCTTTAGCTCTGGTTTGGTGATTAATAATTTTGTCCAACGGTTTGTGCTTTTGCTCGAGGGTTTTTCCCTTTGTCCAATGTGTTCTTTTGTTATAGGGTACATTGCCTGTGTCACACCTACAACTGCAAAGTATGACGTTGATATGTAATATCCCACCCAGGTGGAATATAGCCTAACACAAATTTTCTGCCTTGGTTCAATTGTTTGACTCTTCAAAGCTTGCTTGTTTGGGTTTTTAAAATGATAATGGCCAGGAATTATATAGAAATAATGCAATTAAACAATCACTAATACTAATGCCAAAGGGAGTACTGATATCAATTTGCACAAGAACAGATTACTTTAACAGCCTGAAGACATTTATAACAGTCCAGATTTAACATTTCCTTGCATTTACAATACATATATCATAACACACAATATTGAACTTGTCAAAACATTGATTCTCATACCCAGAATCATGAAAAGATTAAGTGCAAGTCTGAGAAAGTAATGACAGCAAATTCTGGATGTGTTGCAGCAATACCTAGGACAGTATAAGGAGATTATAATGACAGATTAATACCAATCAAAAGGCTGAGTAAAGGCCAGTTCTCCTCTATGCAGTCACGTCCAACAAAGGAATGAGAATACAGCAAATTGGAATAGGAGTTAACACCCAGCAATGTCTTGTAATCTTCATCACACACATAACACGTCCCTAGTAATCATGGCAACCTTTTTATCAGCCAATAATAATAACCCAGCACTGTACTGTAGCTCGGTACTGTAGCACGACACTGTAGCAGCCATCAACAATTTCAGATCTGCAACAAATATTCTTGAAACCCTTGAATAATTTCTGAATTTCTTCCTCCAGTTAAGCACAATTTGACTCCTATATGAAGCCAACTCTCTGGCAATAATTCAGCTGATCTTTCACAGCCTCAAAATTGCAAATACATTGAAGATTGAACGTTCTTCAATGGCTGATACACAGAAACCCTTGTCTTCTCCAGAAAACCACAAAGCAAATTCAAGTGATCATTCAATAATAATGAGGTTGATTTGCTTTTTGAGTCCTTTTATAACTTCAATCTCCTTAATAGCTTTTAAATCCACTTCAAATCCACTTTAGGTTTTTAATAAAACTTTATTATAAGTCTCATAAATGGGTGCTCCAATCCATGAAATTTAAATGTACTTTAAGTGATTTTAATGATGGGTCATGGCCCCATTGAATATAAAGTGACTTCAAAAACTTTATAATATAACTTCACTTAGCACTTTAATCCATGACTTTAATATCATTATATGATCCCCACCTTATAATAATAATTAATTATTATTAAAGATTACCTTTAATAATAATTAAAAATCACTTATCTCCATAATTAGACATCATTTCTCAGTCCTGTCTGAACCTGGGGTTTCACCATGGCACCCTCTATGCATCCGACCATCTTACCAAAAATAGCAGGGGTCCATCTCTATCAACCTCAGTCGGCTAAAAATAGCAAGAGCCTCCAATATAGGACCAGAGACCTCTAAACAACCTTATCACTAGCTGAAATTGGGGCACAACACTGAAATCACCACATGATCAGATACCCTGCTATAAATAGAAACTCAAGAAAGATGACTTACTATAAATAGTAAGTGTGTAGAATTGAGTCCAACGAAGGCCAAACCTAAACCCATACTGAGCTCTGATGGAGAAAACACACTGATCTTTGCCAAAAGGGACCCTCTAACCATCTGAGTTAGCCTACGAGGGCCAATGATAGGCTCAACCATCATAAAACAAGATCACACTAAAAAGGGGACATTACATGATACCTGCTTACACAATAGTAATTTTTGCCCAACGGTCTGAGTTCTTTTTATCTAATGGATTCTTCATTTATTTGACGGTCATCTACGCAAGGGTTCCAATCTTTGTCAAGCGCTCAATCCCTGGTCATATGGGAGGTTTAGCCTCAGCTCCACCTAGCCGGGGGGGGGGCTAAATCTCGCAGGCGGTGCTTTTACAACTGCCACCTTCATGCTGCTCGGTGGCATACAAACTGCCACCACCTACATAGCCATTGATCTGCCACTAAAGAGCGACAATTTCGAGTTGTGCTTCATTTTCCAAGGTCTAATTTGCAAAATCAGATTTGTTGTGGCTTGAATCCTCATCACATAATTCATTTTTAACACTCAAATCTTGAGTGTCAATGTTAAGGGACTCCACACATCTATCATCTTCACGAGAAATGGCTGCTATCTCATGAGTAAGCTCGACATTATGACTGCTGTCATAAAACAGAAAACCAAGAGCTACATCATACTTATCTGTAGTGTCCTTAAGAGACTCAACCAAAACTTCATCATTTGCTAACTGTCCATTGCCAAGTGCTGGTTCAAAGGGTGTCTTCATAGGAAAATTGAGTGTATCATGTGCCATAATTTCTGCCCCATGGCTGCAAAGTAAATCTGCATGTGTATAAGTCTCCTTAATCTCAATGGCTTCATTATGGGATCCTCTTGGTCCTTCCAAATGATGTGACTCGTGAACACCAACATCCTCATGCAACATGTGCATCTCCAAATCTGCCTTCTTCGTGGCTTCTTCTTCAATGCATCTATGTGTCACAACGAGGTCTTTGTCAAGCTTCTTTATCTTATTATCCGTGCATTGGTGGTTAGGCTCCCAAAATTCTTTGCATGAGAAGCATAGATTTTGTCTTCTCATTTGGTTCTTGCTCATATTAGGAGGTCCTGTAACCTGTTCATTGAGTTTAGATGTAGAACCATCATTATTATATGAATTGAAGGTTCCATCATACCTACTCACACTGTGACCATGACTGAATTTTGCCCCTTTAGATAAAATTTCCTCCTTATACACCCTCCTAATATACTTTACCAATCCAATCTTTCTGGGATTCATAATGACAATAAAGTTCAAATAATCATTAAGAGAGTACTGTGCTTTAAAATCATCTGGCATACTCTGATAGTCCTCAAAGAGTCGAGGGGCTTCCCGTTCATAGCCTTCCCTGAGCTTAATGTCGTCTTGTTCAATTTCTTCTTTGGATTTTCCTACAATACTGTAGTAACCCATAACTGAACTGATGAGTGCTGGTCACTCAAATGATGCTAGATGTTAATTCACTTAATATTTGTTTTAACCCTCAAACATGCAACCATTAAGACTGACATGCAAGTGCTGATCACTAACATGCAACCTCAAAACTTGACATGCAAGCATATGAGTGTTCTCCAAACGGACATGCAAGTACTAGGTACTAACATGCAACTGCAAAAACTGACATGCAACTGTTCAAATTTCTGATTTCCCAACAGGATGGCAGGAAACTTGGCTCTGATACCACTGTAATATCCCACCCAGGTGGAATATGGCCTAACATAAATTTTCTGCCTTGGTTCAATTGTTTGACTCTTCAAAGCTTGCTTGTTTGGGTTTTTAAAATGATAATGGCCAGGAATTATATAGAAATAATGCAATTAAACAATCACTAATACTAATGCCAAAGGGAGTACTGATATCAATTTGCACAAGAACAGATTACTTTAATAGCCTGAAGACATTTATAATAATCCAGATTTAACATTTCCTTGCATTTACAATACATATATCATAACACACAATATTGAACTTGTCAAAACATTGATTCTCATACCCGGAATCATGAAAAGATTAAGTGCAAGTCTGAGAAAGTAATGACAGCAAATTCTGGAAGTGTTGCACCAATACCTAGGACAGTATAAGGAGATTATAATGACAGATTAATACCAATCAAAAGGCTGAGTAAAGGCCAGTTCTCCTCTATGCAGTCACGTCCAACAAAGGAATGAGAATACAGCAAATTGGAGTAGAAGTTAACACCCAGCAATGTCTTGTAATCTTCATCACACATAACACGTCCCTAGTAATCATGGCAACCTTTTTATCAGCCAATAATAATGACCTAGCACTGTACTGTAGCTCGGTACTGTAGCACGACACTGTAGCAGCCATCAACAATTTCAGATCTGCAACAAATATTCTTGAAACCCTTGAATAATTTCTGAATTTCTTCCTCTAGTTAAGCACAATTTGACTCCTGTATGAAGCCAACTCTCTGGCAATAATTCAGCTGATCTTTCACAACCTCAAAATTGCAAATACATTGAAGATTGAACGTTCTTCAATGGCTGATACACAAAAACCCTTGTTTTCTCCAGAAAACCACAAAGCAAATTCAAGTGATCATTCAATAATAATGAGGTTGATTTGCTTTTTGAGTCCTTTTATAACCTCAATCTCCTTAATAGCTTTTAAATCCACTTTCAAATCCACTTTAGGTTTTTAATAAAACTTTATTATAAGTCTCATAAATGGGTGCTCCAATCCATGAAATTTAAATGTACTTTAAGTGATTTTAATGATGGGTCATGGCCCCATTGAAGATAAAGTGACTTCAAAAACTTTATAATATAACTTCACTTAGCACTTTAATCCATGACTTTAATATCATTATATGACCCCCACCTTATAATAATAATTAATTATTATTAAAGATTACCTTTAATAATAATTAAAAATCACTTATCTCCATAATTAGACATCATTTCTCAGTCCTGTCTGAACCTGGGGTTTCACCATGGCACCCTCTATGCATCCAACCATCTTACCAAAAATAGCAGGGGTCCATCTCTATCAACCTTAGTCGGCTAAAAATAGCAAGAGCCTCCAATACAGGACCAGAGACCTCTAAACAACCTTATCACCAGCTGAAATTGGGGCACAACACTGAAATCACCACATGATCAGATACTCTGCTATAAATAGAAACTCAAGAAAGATGACTTACTATAAATAGTAAGTGTGTAGAATTGAGTCCAACGAAGGCCAAACCTAAACCCATACTGAGCTCTGATGGAGAAAACACACTGATCTTTGCCAAAAGGGACCCTCTAACCATCTGAGTTAGCCTACGAGGGCCAATGATAGGCTCAACCATCATAAAACAAGATCACACTAAAAAGGGGACATTACATGATACCTGCTTACACAATAGTAATTTTTGCCCAACGGTCTGAGTTCTTTTTATCTAATGGATTCTTCATTTATTTGACGGTCATCTACGCAAGGGTTCCAATCTTTGTCAAGCGCTCAATCCTTGGTCATATGGGAGGTTTAGCCTCAGCTCCACCTAGCCGAGGGGGGGCTAAATCTCGCAGGCGGCGCTTTTACAACTGCCACCTTCGTGCTGCTCGGTGGCATACAAACTGCCACCACCTACATAGCCACTGATCTGCCACTAGAGAGCGACAATTTCGAGTTGTGCTGCCAAATTTTACCACCACCACTCTATCTAGGGTCGAGGCTACCCTGTTGCCCCCAAGAGGCCACCGAGCCCTAATTTGTACTCCTAAAGGAGGGTTTTTTTTTTCTATTTTACATAACTTGGGCATATGAAATCAAATTTTCAACTTCTTATAGGCATTGGAAAACTCTTTCCAAGTACTTTGCTTTGATGTAATTCTTGTTTGCCCATTTTGTTGTATTTTTCTGAGATTTGCCTCTGAATGTCTAATTGCACTCCTTTTTTGACATTTCTACGACAAGGCATAGCTCTTGCCCACGATGTCAAATTTTAGCAAACTTTTTTTTTGAGATTTATCAGAAAAACACAAGGAATTTAATAGTACATGTTTTTTGCAGTGGAATTTTTTTTCCCAAAAATTTGTAAAATCGCCATATTATAAATGGTCAATTTAGGCTTCCAAATTGTACTCAAACTTTGTAATTTTTTTTTTTGGTGGGGGGGGGGGGGGGGTGGGAAGACATTCTATAACATTATTTGTTTTGGGGGTTTAAATTTTTAGTTTTTTCATTTTTTGAGGTTTGTAAGGCATGTATGCAAATGTCTTCTTGTGGTCACCTCATGACATAAACTAAAATCGTCATTTTCTGGACACTTGTAAGAACTCTACAACACAATTGCTCATAAATGCACTAATATAAAGTGTCAAATCTGATTTGTGTTCCTTCTAGGGGGATTTTTGCACATCTCTTGTGCCTTTTGTACTCACACTATTTTATAAAGTGCCATGGGGGTTGGGTACGTGCCTTAGTTTTTAACATCACATCTTTGTCTAGTGAGTGTTCCTCCACAACAACATTCTAGCATCAAGTGTTTGTGCCTTGTTTTTGTACACAATTTTTCAATTGCTTGTACATCATTTTCGGATGTGATGTTGCATCCCTTTGCACACCTTTGTGCCACAATTCAATTCATCTACCAATACCTCTACCTTCTCAGCATTATGGGGGTATCATCACATGGTTATGCTAATGCTTCCTTGGTTTCATTTTGGAGTGAGCTATGTATCTAGTTTTTGTTCCTACGTACTAGGCAAATGCAACGGTTGGTTATCCATGCATTTCAGCGAAATAGAACCAACACTATATAGACACTATTACATTTATGTTTTTGCTTCTATTTTTTTAGCTGATCAGTATTTGTGAGACTTTGGTATCTTTATAAAGCACCATATGCACATATAGAAGTGTCGATGGGGTCACTTGTGTAGTGTTTTTTGTCTCTTTGATCATTGTACCATCTACATTTTTCGACTACACAGATTGTTTTTGCCTTTGTGTCATCTGTGCATATATGATTGAGTAGTGTAATTGAGGGCACTCATGCACTGTTTTGTGCCTCGCTTATCTTGATCTACATTCACTGGAGGGTTCTTTGATTCCAACAGACACCCAGTTCTTCGGCAAAGTTTATAGCTTCTACATGCTTCAGGAGTTCTTCATGTTCCTATCTTTCATGGCCATCCTTGAGGAAGTTTATTTGTCCTTCTCATTCTCTCTTTTGGGGAGGATTTTTTTCCATAGGATTTTCTCCTTTTCTCTGCTTGTGAGAATTTTTGTATATGGGTACCTCATCAGGCCTTCTTGTCAGGACCAATCCATGCATCTTTGCATTTTTAATGTTTAGCCTTCTCCCTAAGTATCACTTAAAGGGGGTGTTGGTGCAAAAAAATGTTTTATCTAGCTAGGTTATCTAGGTTTTATTCATACTACACTTAAGCTCACTTAGAAAGACTCTTTCATTTTGGTCTCACTTCATGTGTGCACAACATGTGTCTTTACACTTGTTCCAAATGAGCCTACATGTGTCACATCTTTGGAGTAGTCAGCTATTCAATCCTACCTTCTCACCTCCTCATCCTTGCCTTTATATGCAAAGGCTTCTAGGTACATTTTTGACACTTTTGTATTAGATTTCTATTATCTTCCATATTCTTGTTTGTGGATTGTTTGATTTTGCATGTTGATCTTGGCTGCTCCAACACTTCGTACACTAATAGATACAATGTGCACACATTGGAGTGTGTGCCACACAATTCATTCAATCTTTGTGCATTCATTCTGACACACACATGCATGCGCACACACACTCACATGAACTTGCACATGCATGCACACACACACAAAAGAGACGAAATTAACAATAATATCAATGTTATTTACACTAAATCAAAGATAAATTAAAATACTACCAATAATTGATAATTCATATGAGAGACCACACAAATCAAGACTTAATATTATCTTTTAAAAAGAATTAAAATTGTGCCACATAGGTCTTTCAATCTTGTGCATTCATTCTAACACACACATGCATGCGCACACGCACTCACATGAACTTGCACATGCATGCACACACAAAAAGAAAGAGACAAAATTAACCCTAATGTCAATGTTATAACATTAAATCAAAGATAACTAAAACATTACTGATAATTCATGAGACATCACATAAATTAAAACTTAATATTATCTTTTAAAAAGAATTGAAATATTCAATGTTCATAGCTAACAATTGGTTCATTAGAGCCAAATGCAGTACGACTAGCAGAAGGTTACTTACACTGTTTTTTTATATTTTTTATTGTGTTTTTTAAACTCTTTTTTAATATTCATTTTTATTATTAGAAGAACCTGTGAGGTACCCAAGAGGCGCCTAGAGCAGGAACAGTACCAGCACCAGTAGGGGAATAGTGGCCTCTAGGGTGAAGCCCAATACCACATGGTAACATAGCACATTTCATCTTTTTCACCATATCAATGAATCTGAAAGTCCAAAATATTGTCATTCATCAATTCGATGAATGATAAAAAATACAATAAGAAGGAAAGAGTAATATGATTAATTTTTGAATCTGACTCTTATGTATAAATTCATATCAAATAAGAACATCAATTAAGAAAATTACAATATATGGATGCATAATGGCATTAAAGACATCTTGAGAAATTTAAATGGTAAACGTGTAAATTAGAGAGGTGTGTATAGGGGAAAGGACCCAGTAGTTGAGCACCCTAACTTCACACCTCTCAAAATCATACGTGGCAATTTCGAATCACTCCAAAAATTTTACAGAAGCTCACTTGGCAAGGCCCTTCCTTATAACTAAGGTTTTAGGTCCACATAATCAAATATGATGCCACATCAGCATGCTTTTTGTTGAGGTGTCCAAAAAGACCCCAAAAAGGATAGACCAATAGTTGTGCATTAAGTCATGTTTTGTTAGTGTGCTGATGTGGCATCAGACAATTTGTTTCTTTTAGATCTAAAAAAATATTTCATTTAATTATAAGTACTTATAGTCAACACTAACAACCTTAAAGTCACAACTACTGGTGCTAAACTTTTAAAAATACTGGGCCTTAAATCCACAAATACTATCACAACTATTGGAACATGCTCAACTATTGGGTCCTCTCCCCTATATGCAATTAATGAAGACTGACCATTTAATATGGGAAGATAGCAGGTTGCTAGGTGTGACTAGGTACTCACTAACAGTGTTTTGCACATCAAACTGTAGAGTATAGAAATGAAAGCTAACAGTGGTGTTCAGAATCCATTTCTATCTACTTGGGAGAATTTCACAAGCCTTATTCTAAATGTAAGACATTATCATATTATATTACATTATATAATATATTAACACACACACACACACACACGTATATATTTATATTTGAAGTCAAAATATCAAAATCTATGTGGTAATGATCACTTACATGGTTTTGTGATTAATATTTGTTTATTCTCAAGGAAACATTCTGAATGATAAAAGCTTATATTACATTAGTAAAATACTAAAATTTAGAGAAGATATTGGTGATACGAATTAGCAGGAACATACCCTTCGAGGGATCAAGGGCTGGAGGATAACTTTTTGGATTTTCCTTTTCTTGCTCTAAAAGCTCTTGTACTGTCTTTGAATAGGCTGCAGCAGTCACATTCTCAAGTAGGCGAACATTATCTACACGTATTTTGTTCTTGCAAATACTTATAAATCCCATGTTGTCAATTTCAGTAACCACATACCCAACACCAGCTGCTTTTCCATAGTGAGGGAGGCTCACATTTACCACTCCAGTTCCTTTGCGTGATGATCCCCCAAATACAGAATATTCATCTTCAAGGTCCCTGTTACCTTTGCGGTAATAACCTTCTGAAAGTTTATTTGCTCCTTTCATCTCGAATTTGTTATTGGTCACTTCTTTGTCTGGCACAGAGAAAGCTGGATCTTGATTCAATACCAGAACAATGGGATTTTTGTTTCCATTGGATGGGGATTTCAACACTACTCCCAATGAAATCAAAGGAATCTGTTCAACACCAAGATGAAAAGGTTGTTATGAATGTAATGAGATAAACTCGTCGTACATATTATTACAAACCATATAACTGCTATTTTCATAGCACATATAACATGTTGAGCATGTTTGTTATTGCCATCTTTAAGAGATATTCAACTCAATCTTTATTAATAAAAAAAATCCTAAAGAAAGATTCATAATGCCATGAATTAGGTGAGATATCCAAAGGAAAGAAAATAGAAGCAATCATTTGAGGGAAGAGAAAAATGCTGGCATGTTATTTTTTGTCTGACAAGACTGTTTATTAACCTAAAGTGAATTTGTAAACCATTCTACCTCAAGCATTACAGCTGTCAACTCCTGAAGCTAAGCTTGCATAGTTGCAAGTACTTTCTGTAACCTCGATACCTGGTTTGGGCAGCCTCCTTCTTTCTCCTCATATGTAGCTCATCTTTTTATTGAAGGTCCCTGTCTCACTCAGCTAATTTACTGTTTGCAATTTTTAAGGCATCATTTTCCCACCATGCTAAATCAGCATACAACTGAGAATAAGGTCCCCATTAGGGACAAGGGACAGCTTTAATTACGCAAAGAAGATCTCCAAGGGCAAGCTAAGAAGCTTAAACCACTTTGGGACAAGTAGGCAATAATGCATTCAGATTAGACCTGTGTCTTTATTTGAAGATATATTCAATTGTGAATATTGAGAACTTGGGTCTTTTTGAGCCTTCTATGCTAGAGTGTGAAGAAGAGTGCAATTGCTACCTTCCATTGAAGACTTTGCACCTAATGCTTAACAAGAGGTGAACAATGATGTTGCTCTGCAAAACAAGGTAAGGACAACAAGGAGGGGAGAGTGAGAAAAACGAAAAGTGGGATTGAAATTTTAATTAAGAAACAATGTCAAGTGGTGTTTCCATAAAGAAAGTGGGGAACTATAATCTCATCTTTTGACTCCTTACAATGGATTGGGATCAGGCAAAGTTTAACTTGTCTTCAATTATTGTAGTAGGCCCTTACTGGCCAGATGTGTTATATAGTGGTTTTAATGATTGTAACTTCTGTGGTTGGGACTTGTGAGAGAGTGCTTATCAACCAATATTTAAAAACACCAAGAGCCATGGTTGTTTTAGTTCATCGGAAGATTAATCAGGTTGTAGTGCAAGGAAATGTTTCAGAATCATAGAGGGTGTTGGTGTGTCAAATTGCTAATTTTAACTATCATTATTTCTGGCAGTTGTTATTTTTGATGATTTAATTCAAGCAAAGATCTGAGGTCATAATCTAGGCCATTTTATTTTATTAGTTATTTAGATTAGTTTTGCTTTGAAGTTCCTTTCTTTCCTAACTTTTTTCACAGCTTTTAATGATTTTGCTTTAAAACTCTGCTTTTGGGATAAAATATGATTATTCTAAAGTCCTAAATCTTATGAGAGAGTACACGGGTGGCAAGGAGCTCACACGATCAGGAGTCACACGCTTTGCCACTAATTTCCTTACCTTGCAGAGTATAGCAGCATTATTGCCCCACCTTAGGCGCATGTTTGTGGCCGAAAGGTGGTTGGAGAGTCCTTATCATAGGAAGCCAGAAGCAGAGAGGGTCGTGAAGGCAGTTTATGATGCTATCATGGAAAAATCCATGGAGGAGATCATCAAGGTAAGTTTTCAAACACTTATTTTTATTTGCTAATGTTAAAATTTGCCGATTTTGTAAAAAACTTATATTTATATTTGTTGAATTTCAATTACTATAATTTTCTAATTTTATTTTCATCCACTATTGATTTAGGTGTCAGAACCGTTGGTTAGGGTTCTATGATTGGTGGATGGGCATCAAAAGCCCATGGGGTATCTATATGAGGCCATGGATAAGGCCAAAGAGGCCATTCAACATTTGTATGGGTCGAATAAAACAAAATATGAACCCATATGGCGCATTATTGATTGGAGGTGGAATCAGCAACTCCACCAACATATTCATGTTGTTGGTTACTATTTGAATCCCGCATTTTTCTTCTCCTCTTCATTCAAAGCAGATGTAGAGGTTAAGCTTGGCCTGAACACATGCATGGAGAGGTTGGTCTTTGATGATAACCTTCGAGACATCATACTCGATGAGTTACAGGCCTATAAGAATGCGGATGGGCCTTTTTTTCTTCAAGAGATGCCATTCGTAGGAGATCCACTCTGCAACCAGGTAAAATACATATGTTTATTTTTCATTTACTATTTATTTTAATTTTTAAGTTTACTAAAATCCTTACAAAGTTATAAATGTTATCCTTGCAGATTTATGGTGGGATGATTATGGTTCCTCAACGCCTAATCTTCTAAAGATAGCCATCTGGATTTTATCCCAGCCTTGTAGTGCATCTGGTTGTGCGCAGAACTGGAGTGTTTTTGAGGCCATTCACACAAAGAAGCGCAACAGGTTGACTCAAAAGCGCTTGAATGACCTTGTCTATGTGCGGTACAACCTTCGGTTGCATGAGAAGAAGGTAGAAGGCCAAGAATCATATCAGGCATTGGACCTTGACGACATTGATCCATATTCAGATTGGATTGTTGAGGATGTTGATGTTGATCCATCACTTGATGATGATGATATAGCTGCTATGGAGAGGGATATAGTGGAATGGCAAGCAAATGTCGCAGCATATGAGGATTCAGAGACAGAGTCAAATGATATTGATGTGCCATTAGGGGCGGGTTCCTCACATGTACCGTTTGATCCTATAGATGAGGATCCTGTTGAGCATACTCTGGCTATACTAGCCACTTTCGCACCACCCACACAGAGAAACAAAACTCTTTTGAGCTTTAGTCATAGAAGAAATTTATGATTTAGATTTTCTAGTGATGATGGAACTCTTTTTTTGGTCTATGATATGTATTATCAAACTGGAATTTCATATGTATTCGAAGGTTGAACTCTTTTTTTTGTCTATGATATGTATTAAACTCTTAATTTTGATTTATATATGAAGGAAATCAGCAATGCATTCTACAATTTCAGAAATGTGTGTTTTTTAAGAATATTTTTAAAAAAATTATGTTTGCCGAGTTATTGCCGAGTTTTTCCCCGAGTTTTTGGCGAGTCCCGAGTTTTTAAAAATTTTGGGTCTGCCTAGTTTTTGCCGAGTCCGAGTTTTTCAACTATGAATAGGACATATTGTAACCTATAAATAAGTACTTTGAGCAAACAAACTCTCAATGATGATTGACACTATGCCAATGCTGCCAAAATTGTTATTTAGGCTGGTTAACTACATTTTTAATTTCATTGATTGGATTGAAAATAATTAGAAGTGTCAAGCTTTTTATTGATGTAATTTATTCATCTAGGTTGTAACTTTGCACACAAACTAGCTATTTAGTCTTTCAAATCACATGTTGTTTCTTGTTTAAGTGGTTTTATTTCTTTCAATCTTGTGTGCACTTAAATACTGGTCTCTATTTTTACCTAGTAAGGTGGTGTTGATGTTGTGTTTAGATTAGCTATTGCATCCCTAAAATCTGTAAAATCTTGCTTACAAGACACAGTTGTTTCAATATTGTGCTTGTATCCAAGGCAAAAACATAGGCAAGTGTTCATCTTATTAATGCAAAATCCCAAGAAAATATTGTATAGTGTAGATATTTGTATATCTTGTCTTAGTTTCGTGTCAAGGGTCAATTTAGCTTAGTGTTTGGAAAAGACATAGTCAAGTAGTCATTTTATTAATGTCTAACCCCCAAGAGGATATAGTGTTGATATTTGTATATCTTATCTATAGTCTAGTGTCTAGGGTCAATTTAGCTTAGTGTTTAGGTTTAGTTTAGATCTCAGAGAGCTTCCTCTCACAATTTGAAGAGATGTTTATCCTCATACACTATTCCGTTCTGTGTTGATCTTGCAAAAGACAAATTAAAACACACACTCATGAGACATATAGTTGAACTAGTCAATCAAGCTCAATCACTAACATGATGTGTCACATTGATGAAGCTATCATTGGTAATAACTCCAATATGATCATCCTTAACGAAGTCATTGATTTAGTTTGATTAACTGGAACTGTAATAGTCGCTAGTGTAGCTTTAAGATAAATTCTCATATCCATTCTTCTTGCTATATATATTTCAATTCTTTATTTGATTAATTTCATTTTATGGAATTACATCAAAAATATCAGCAACTTAACCATCACAAATCTGAGGATATATTTCACTTTTAAGCAAAGATCTTAAGGAACAACAATCTAAATCAGTTATATCAAATGTTAGCCTGTTTAAAATGAGTGTTGGTGATCTAAGAGTGGAAACTCTATCCTAATTATAGACCATGGAAACATAGATTGGAGCAAGAAGGAATACATGGCATGCAGGAGGAGTAGATCAAAGGTTGACATTGTCAATGTAGGCAGCAAGGATGACGATATAAGTTCTAATGAAGAAATCACAGATTATAAATAGATGAATCTACATAAGAATATTCTACTTAATCACATACACACAAACAAATACATTGCATATTGTTCAGGATTGCAGAATATTTGTCATACACAATTTTAAATTTGGTGGCTGTGTGCAATACCATGAATAGACCTGGGTCTGAATCATGACAAATGCCCAAGATTGGATTGAAAATCCTTGACTGGAATGATTCAAAAATAGAACATACAATCATCTCAGATATTGGACATTCTCCATATGATTCAAAGAAAAAACATACCATCATCTCAGACATTGGATATTGGGCATATCTCTTAGTAATAGGCCTTCAGGCTCAGGAGCAATGGCTTTGGTGGCTGGTCCACGATTGGGCATGCCTTGAGTGAGTCATTATCCACTATTCTAAGTGGAGGATTTTTCATTGAGCTCTTTGGATATAGCATATTACTTTATGAATAGGAAAAATGTGCATCTCTGGAAGATATTTGTGCCCAGAAGCTGAAGGTCGGATATAGCTGCAGCCTACCAAAGGGCCATGGGCCTCCTCTTCTTGACAAGCCAAAATTGTGAGAATGAGAAAGTATGGAAGGCTTTCAAGACCAAGAATGACCTTCAAGATTCCTCGACGCTTTATAAACAAGCCCTCAAATTCAAGCATTTAAGACTTAGAAATTGTTAGAATTAAGCCTTCCTTGGTAATTAGAATCCTAGTTATTAGGTTTTAGGGCCATAGGATAAATATATTTATTTTTTTAGAAAAATTCCCGCTCAAACTTTTTGTCCTTAATGAGGTGGTTAGAATTATTATTTTTTAGATCATTTAGTTGGTTCTATTAGATAACAATGATAACAATCTACCCCTAATATAATCTCCCCCCAATTTTTTTTCAAATTTCATACAATGATAACAATGTTAGCATCAAAAGCAACACCAACTAAAGGCCTCACACTTTCTGATCACCAAGATCCCAAGATGGGCAAGGTGAGAGCATACAATGATTTTGGCTTACAATAACAAGTATGCAAGAAAGAAATACACTTCTTTTGCTATGGCGGGCATCCACATATCGTGGGGATTCACCACTTTATCAGTGGGTATGAAATAAGCATGAAAGATTACAAAGCCATCCACTTATTCAGTGGGAATTCGCCACTTGTCCAATGGGTAGAAATGAAAAGAAAGAGAGTTCTTTATCCTCACTAGCGGTACAACCATCTAGGGGTTACAAAATGTTTGAATATGTTCTTTCCTTCCACACTGGCAGTAAACCATCCAGGGTACTTAATGTGAATAGAATTACAAAGAAGTTCAAATATGCTCTAATAGATTCAAAATCAAAGCACAAGAATTAGAACTTGATAATAATCTCCCCTGAAAATCACTAATGAAGAAGCATACCATGCATTAAGAATGACACATAGAACATTGATTTGCTAATGAAGACTACTTATTCTGGTATAAACTCACTGAGCACTGAGTTTTAACTTTGCTGGCTGATATGACCCTATACGGCAGCCATGGTGGAAATCTGAAAACATATAAATCGATCCACACAACTAGTACTCAAATCTCTGATTCCAATCTGTTTAATAGGATCATAAAATCACATATAAGCAGTCCAAATACTTGAACAATGGCATCACAACCCACAGCAACAAAGAATCTCAGGTCAAGACTGTACAGCCTGGTACAGGTACGGCTCTGACAGAGAATTCCAAGACAGCATTAAACACTATGATATTTGCCTTAAACTGATCATACAACCCATACAATTAAGACTAAGCACTAGCATCACAAAGCCATTTAAAATATGACCAATAACTATTAAAGTTGTTGAGTACGAACGTACGGCTAAGATAGGAATGGCTGTTCATAACTTACACAATCTCTGCCAAAACTTTTCATATTACTCTTAAACTGAGCAGTTTGAGTAGAAAAAAAACAGTAGAAACAATGGGAGATCAAAAGACAACATCAATAATTTCTTACATCAATCGATCCTTTTCTGCAGTGTACGGCCAGGAGGTACGGCCAATCCATAGAACAATTTACTCATTGCATCATAATCAATGTAAATAGACTGATCTGAGGTAACTTTAGCATACACAAACAACAATGATAACTTTGATAATCAAAGCTTAACAATAATTTTAATGCCCATCAATTTCCCTCTACATTGTATGGCACTCCCAAAATGTACGGCAGCTCATAGGAAACAAACAAAAAACATCAATCACATTGAAATTCATCTCAAAGGGTCCACCTACAGTAGTCTAACAATCTCCAAGTGATAAACTTCCATAAATCATCAACAATAATTTCATTACTTAATCATACCACCCTGTTGTTACGGCACACACGTACGGACTTGCTCATTGAAAATTAAAACTGCAATATTAATACAAGAATTCTGTGAGAAAAGTCACTTCTTTATCATATGATGGCATTACAATTAAAACTACACATAACATCTTCAATGCTTATTTTTATTAAACCATCCAAGGTGAAATGTACGGCCACCAAGAGTACGGCCACAAAGGAAACTCACAACAAAACAAGATATAAATCCAAACTCACTATCAATCACCTCAAATTATTTATCAAATCTTCAAAACAAGATCACAATGCAAAAACACAAAAAGATTAACAATCTCTTATCAGCTCCATTGGTTTCCTGAAGTAGAAATCACCATTACTGTAATGTCCCTTTTTTGGTGCATAGGCTTTTGTGTGCATTTTGGCTTGTTCTTAGTCCCTTAGTGGTTATCCGACATGTTCGGGAGAACTCCAATGTTCTTGGAGTGGCCACAGATCAATTTTGCAGAGCATTTGGTTATGGCTTTGAGCTCAGATGGTGTTTATGATCATTGTGATGCTTTCTGATGTTTGATCGGGCTCCCGGTTTGTTCTCCAAGATTCTTGGAGAAGCCGTCTATTTTTAGAAAGTTGCCCGGAAAGCATCATTCATTTTCCCAACCATCATGGAGTATGTTGGTATGCTTAATTTTGCAGTTTGGTGGTGTTTGGGATTTTCCGCAAAATGGTGTTATTTAATGAGCTATTTTAATTATTATTTTCACTTAAGCTCCTAGGGGTGAAAATAATTAATAAAAATCTAAGTGTTATAGCTCGTTGGAAAGAGGAAAAAAAGTTTTAAATCATGGATGCATCATTTTGGGGCCTTGCGAAGCAGATATTTCCTTTATTTTGATAAAGGGGTCTTTGGAGCTAAAAAGAGCTTTTAATTAAAAGTGGTGACTTTAAGTTGTGCACACATAAGGAATTATTTTATATTGTTGAGGAGAAATATGAAGATAAAGGAAATAATATTTTATTTCCCTCAAAAAGTTATAAAAAGAGGAGTTGGGCTCATTGTTTAGGCATGCTTGGATTTGTATTGTTACTCTGCTGGATTGAACCTGCGTGTTCTTCCATATTCTCTTGAGGACGAAAACCCTCTCGTAGAATGCTCTTGAGGACGAAAACCCTCTTGAGGTTTGTTGTGATTTCATACAGGAATCACTAGTGTGCTGAAGGTGGATTCGGTGCAAGCTCATACAGAGTTTGCCATGGAGCTTAATGGAGTTGATCGATTTTGTGTAGTTTTTGTGTGTGGATCAGTTTTGTAGTATTGATATGTGATTTAGATCATTTTTGGAGTGTTTTTGAAGCGTCTTTGTGGAGTTTGGTTTGTTTCCTGACATGGCCGTACTATGATGGCCGTACACTGCAGCAAAAAATCGATGGTCATTGGAAATTATTGATGTTGTTGTTGGGAATCAAATTGTTTGTGTTATTTTTGTCTGCCCTAGATGCACATTTTAAGAATAGTATGAAGAAGTTTGGTGGAGTATTGTGAATGCTATGAACAGCTGTACCTGTCCTGGCCGTACGGCCCTGTTCAGAGTTAATTAATAGTTGTTGATCAATATTATTGCTGTTTGTGTGATGTAAGTGCTTAGAATTATTGGTATGGGTTCAATAATCAGATCTAAGACAGTTTTCTGGGTGAATATCAGATGTCTATAATGTTTGATGTGTTTCCAGCTTCTTGCATGGCTGCCGTACAGTCTGGTACAGTCAGCAAAATTGAATAAATTGTGATCAGCAATGTCTTCTTGTAACTTTCCGTCAGGGGCAGTATGTGGTATTTGTTTAAAGGGATACTAATATGTTGCGGTGAGTTTGATGTTCATTAAAGAGAGGTTGAACACTTCCAGAACCACCTTACAGTCATAAAGGCACTCTGTTAACAGAAGTATACTCAGTTTGCAATGATCCTTGGCATGATATCATCTTGGGCAGTTTGTGTTGATGGTGTTCTTTAATACTAATTTCATATGTAGGGTTTCCTATGTTTCCAAGGCATGCAATGCTGATATGCTGATCTAATGCATTTTTCTGAGTAGTTGGCTATTTGATACTTCATTTGTAATCATTTCTTATTTGTAACTCACATAATATCCCCTGGATGGTTTACCGCCAGTGAGGAGAAATGAACCTTTCTTATTTGCTCTCACCCACTGAACAAGTGGAGTATTCCCACTGAATAAGTGGATGGCTTTGTAACTTTTTCATGTTTGCTTATTTACCCACTAAAAGTGGTGAATTCCCACAGTTTGTGGATGCCTGCATATGCAGATGAATGTTTACTTGTTTGCACAATGTTTTAATTTGTAATCCAAAGCACAGTATGCTCTCACCTCGCCTAGTTGGGATCTTGGTGATCAGAAGTGCAGAGGAGTTTAAGTTGTGCTAACATTGGTTATCTTTATTCAATCTATTTTAAAAAAAATTAGGGGTAGCATCTTACAATTACCAGCTAGGGTAGATATCTCACTATCGAAATTGATCTTCTTTGAGTGGGTTTCCCTCCACAAGGAGGAAAAAAGGAAGAACACGCAGGTTCAATCCAACAGAGTAACAATACAATTTCCAAGCATGCCCTCCAAATGAGCTCTCCATTTGCTTATAAAGAAACTTGGGAGTTACAAACTCACATTTCTTGAAATTATCTTCTTTTTTATCCTCAACTTAATAAAAGGCTCATATTCCAAAATGGTGCTCACTTTAATAATAAGTCTAGGAGAAACTAAACTTATGTCCTCATCCCACACTTAAGTCACTTTTATAAATGCAACATTATAACTTAAGTGCACCAAAAATATAAATAACCTGATTAATTATCAACTTTTCTCAAAGCGCCAAAGTTGATAATTAAATATGTGCTCCACACATCAAGGAATGAGGATAAGTGTCCCTAGGAAGACTAGACTGAAAAAAAGGAACATTACGGTCCCCTCTCCTTGAAATTGCTTGTCCTCAAGCAATAAATGCCATCCAACAGAGAAACTTGCATAATAAGCAATAATATACCTGGATCCCAAGTTAACCTCAAAAATGTTCCACACAATTTTCACTGTGATACTCTGATATATCTAGCAACTACACAGCTGATACTCTATAATAGAATCTGAAACATTCTATCAATCACCCAACCTTTTGGATCCCAAACCTCTTTTTCATACTTAACCATGAAAGTGAAGGAGTTGGCATTCTCCAACAACTCATCAATGCAATTCATCCAACCTGAAACAACAAATAGGAGCCAAAAACTGAAATGTTCCTCCAAGGAAGAACACAAATCAGCTTGAACACAAGCTGAAAGTAACTCCAAACAGCCATGAATCATCTGATTTTCATCATCCAAAATAGCAAAATTAGCTGAAACACTTGCCCCTTTCAGCTGAAACCTTCTATCATCCATCCAAAAAGAGATAGAAACAATTAAAAATGCAATCTCATGGCTGCAAAAATCAGATATAACTTCATAAAATTCTGATTTCAGTAAATTAATAATGGGACAGCCATCACCAAACTGAAATCTTATGGAAACAACAACAATTTTAGACCATCTCCAATCAACATACATCAAAGTCATGACCAAAATTTCTCTCCAATCCAAGAAAAAATATGCAATTGACAACTTATGATGGCTGATAGGAGTAAGGACAGCAGCTTCATTACAGGAATTTAACTCCCAACCCATCCATAAAATAAACTTACCAATACCACTATCCTCCATAGAACCCTGAAAATAAACTCCATTATGAAAGTAAGCCATCATTTAACTTAATTCATTGTATACTTGAACCATATGCCCATCTTCAACAAGTGATGAAAACTTCCAATAGAAGAAGTTTTTCTGGAAAGTAACATTTCGTGAGTCCTCCTCACCTAGATCCCATATCCTGTTACTATCCTCCTCCCTATTGCTAACACTAAAATGGTCTTCATCATTCAACACAAATAAAAGATTATCAAAAGTTAACTCAACTTCCATATCAAACAAAGGATTATCAATTGATTGGGAGTTGTTTTCATTTCCATGCTCAGGTGGATCTTCATATTGCTCCAACTCTATATCTGCATACTTAGGAAGTTGTCCTAAGTCAAAATCTTCTTGAATCAAATCAAGCTCTTCAATCACCAGCTTGATTTCGTTTGCCAATAAAATATTTTCTTGCTCCCTTAATTGATGTGCAACTTCAAACTGGTTTTCAACTTCTAAGAGATCCCTTTGAGTATACTCCAAAGAAGTCATAGTTGCCTTAAGCTCAAATGTGAGCTTATCAACCTCTACCTCTTTTCTTCTCAATGCATCACTAGTCCGATCAGCAAACTTAATGACATGATCACGATCAGAAAGAAGATTCAAGTAATCTGATTTTAGTGTTTCTAAAGCCCCTTTGACAACATGCCAATCATCAAGTGAAGATCCTTCTTCCATACCCTTCTGTCTCTTCACAACTTGTGCTTTCCAAAAGTGATCCTCAACAAATTTATGGGTGTTGTCCAAATGTGTTAAAAACTTGTACAATCTTATCTACTGTGACTAACAATTGATTTTTAAAATCCAAATCAGCAACACACAACAAATTTTCTGTTATATCTTTAAAGGCATGACTCTTGAAATCAGCTGCTTTTAAGTTATATTCTTCATGACCATTCACTCCCACCAAAGCGGTCTCCTCTTCACTGTCACTTTGATCACAAATTATGGCAGCTCCATCTTCAAGCATAGAGTCATCCTTAAGGGCTGATTTAACATCTTCAACAAACTCCACATCATCATGCTCTACCACTGAAACTTCAAAAATAACAATTGGTCCTACAGTTTGCATAAGATATTCCCATGTGAAATCAGCATTACCTTCTTCAGGATGATGAGAATGCTCAATATTAAGGGTTGTTCCCCAATTTTCAGCAGCTTCAATTTCTTTACCAGCTGTAATATCTTTATTATTCATGTCTTCAACAAAGCATTCTGCTGGTAACAACGTAGGCTTGCATGAAGAATCACCATCTAACATTTTGTTAATCATTTTCATCTCTACTTCGAGAGAAAAATAATCTTCAAAATCTTCAACCCCTTCATCAAATCTAGGACTTGCAAAATCTTCTCTTTCTTTTTTACTGATTTTAGCAGGAGAATTCCAACCTTCAATTTCATCCATTGCCATTGGATTTACAACCATCCCATTTGAAAATTCATCATACTCTTTTGTGTCTTCAAGGTCAACAAGATTCTCACAAGCTTCACTAACTTGCTCCAAAGTAAATGCTTTGTCATCTTCATCAAACACATCAGAAATTTCTTTCCCATCAGCTTGTTCCATCCTCGTGCAATCATCTTCTTCCCTCTTTGGCAAATAAGGTCTTAATTTGTCTTCACATTGACTCAACACCATTTCAGCTAATACTTGTTCTATTGATAAGAATTCTTGATTGTTCTTTCTTATATTAGCCAATAAAATAGACAAGAGTGGCTGAGATACCTCATCACTCTCATTAATGATTAGGGACATAATGGTTTGCATGGCTGTTATAACTAGGTCTTCATGTAACATGCTAATGGTAGCAAAGAAATAATGAAATAGTTGCAGAATCTCTTCTTCACATTCCATATCTAGCATGATATTCCCAAAACCAAAATTTGCAACAATTCCAAGTATTGCAGCTCTCTTTACAAAGGAAGGACTTTCTATATCAGCCAATCTACTAAAACTTTCAATAATCATTTGAAACATTTCCTTCATTATGGCTTTTCTGTAAGGAACTTCAAGAGCGGTGAATCTTGTGATCTCACATAGGCAAAGAGTGACTGCAAGTCTTACGTCTTCAAGAGGATGTTTCATCAGCTTAGGTTCAACCAAAGCAATCATTAATGGCTTCAAAGCCCACTTCAAATTCCTACACTCTGATTGTTTGATCTTGGTCAAATGACTCTCAACTTCTCCCAACTTCCTGACAACTGTATACTTAGACATGTGCAATAGCTCCAATTCATTTCCTAATGTAAATAGTGAGATTCCCGCTACTCCTTTCTGCAAGTTACTAGGTTGGTCATATATGAAAGAATCCTTAAAGTGCTTAGAAAGTGGACTTCTGCTTTGATCCTCTCTTGACACAGTCTTCCTCTGAGACAAAGTTGTATCCATCTTAACTAGTGACAATGAATTCATCAAACCACTGAAATTTTCTGACAAGCAACTGGAACTTTTGAACATGCACTCTGCATAAAGCTATCACCCAATAGGCTGGCAGGCAGAAACCAACTCTGATACAACTGTAATAATCTACCCCCAATTTTTTTTTCAAATTTCATACAATGATAACAATGTTAGCATCAAAAGCAAAACCAAGTAAAGGCCTCACACTTTCTGATCACCAAGATCCCAAGATGGGCAAGGTGACAGCAAACAGTGATATTGGCTTACAGTAACAAGTATGCAAGAAAGAAATACACTTCTTCCGCTGCGGTGGGCATCCACATATCGTGGGGATTCACCACTTTATCAGTGGGTATGAAATAA